>WIXG01000049.1:0-318952 GCA_009869945.1 Mesaphorura yosii | reverse complement strand
CTCTCTCTTTAGATCTGTCAGGGCTTGCTGCTTTTTCAAGCCGTCAATGAACTTGAAAATTGATGGGTGAGTTGCCCCGAGCATGGAGTGGAATCCGTTGTTAAACCCCTCGCAGTTGTTGTTTGTTTTATTCAAGTCAGTCAAGACCGACTCATAGCAATTCTACAAGGTGATGGCGAACATTGGTTCCCGACGTTTCTTTCTTCTGTCGACCCCACCTATCCAAGTATTTTCGACATATGCCATGAGAGGTTGAAGCAGATTGTCGTTATCATTAAAAAAGCCTGTGTCCATTAAGCGATCGTAGTTGGCGCAGGGGGCAGTTGACTAGGGGCAAATGACGGGGGCCAGTTGACAGGGGGGAATTGGGAGGGGGCAGTTGGAAAGGGGATTTTGACGTGCTACGCTCTGTCTGTCTGTCTCTGTGCCCCAAAGCAACTCCAAAGCAAGTGCTTTGTCAAAGGAAATTCGCTCACTTTCTCAATACAAGTTTATACAAGGCACTACTTGCTACTTGTTACATGTTACAAGGAAGGGAATTTGATACCTTTTGTTATGCCGTAAAAGGATGCATTGCACTGCACGGTGTGCATCGGCAGTAAGAAGAGAAGACACGCGCTGGGAGAAAGTGCAAGATGAGAAGGGGCAAGGCATAAATTGAATTGTAACGCAACACAGAACACAACACAGAACACAACACAGTTCAAAGGAGCCTACAACCTGAAGCTTGTAGCTGGGAACGGAGAAAAGGAAAGGCAGGGGAAAGGAAAAAAGCGCGACCGGAAATAACCTACAAATACAGTGAATCTTCGAATTACTCCCCAAAGGCACAATAAACCAACCGCCAGGCCATAATTAATGCATGGTATGGGCGTAAAGTAACGCGAGATTACGAGGACTTCAAATCTGAGGCATCTTGAATTTAATTAGACTCAAAGGAATCGACATTCACAGTTCCTTCGTTCAGATTCGCGACTCGTGAATCGCGATTTCTGAGACTGAGTCCCAAGAATTTGCTTGCGCGGCTGAACTTAGAGTTAGTTGACGTAAGCCTTACTAATCTGACAGGCATTCAATCACAAAATGGGATGCAATCGTGATGAACGCTTCGTGATTCAAAATTCACACGTCGAACGAGAACGAACTGAATGCTCAAGGTTAAAATAGCGTGAGCGATAAGAGTCGAGCGTTTTCAGTTTGCGTTCGAATTCCCTTTGAAGTTGAGTGGAAAGTAAACAGCAAAGAAGTGGCGAATGATGGAAGGAGAGGCGGATGATGATATTTCGGCGTTTCGCTTGGCGTATCGCGTACGTGAGCGTCAGGGCGCATCCCACGTTGATTTGACTTAACCGTGTTAAACACGGGCTCCAACTCTCAAATTTATTTTGGCCGCCCGTGTAACAGGAAAAAGTTTACTTGCATGCATTTGCATTACATGACGCGAAAAAAGTTGGCAAATACATACAAATATGTAAAGTTGGATAAAAAATGAATACGTGGTACAGCACAGCGCGGAAAGCAAGTAAAAGCAAGGCTTCCGCTTCGAGCCGTCCCCAGCTCCACTTGGTTTTAGTTTTAAGTAGGTGGGCTGAAGCTCTCTACTCTCCTCTCTTCTACTCTGTTCTATATTTGTGTAATCTTGTTTTAATAATGTACGCGAACGCGGTGAAACCAAGGAGAAAGCAGCACAGCACAGCACAGGAACGGGAAGGCATCAGCAGTGACGTCCTGTTTTCGTTCTCGTACTTTTTTGGGCTCCACTCACGTACCGCGTTATACTTTGTACTCTAATGGGTGTTTATGGCACACCGGGCTCCAGCGCCAGCACATTCGCTGGGCTGGCCAAGCTACTGAACAATGCTGGAGCAGGCAGGCACGGAACACAGCGCAGCGGATGCGTGGGCGTCTTACAAAGTCCCAAATACCAGGAACGTAACCCGGGTCGGTCTTATGACGAGATGACGATTATTTAAAGGCTACGCCACGGCGCAGTGTCGTGTTGTGGGTAGGACCTCCATAAATAGCTTACATTTGCCTTGCCTTGCCATTTATGCACTTATGTAAAGTGGAAATTGCGAATCTGCAATCGGAAGTCGCGAAATGGAAATGTCCAGTCGAGCCACTTTTTGCGACAATGACAACGACAACTACATTAAATTCAGCCCAATCTTTGAGTGCTTGGCAACTCGAGCTCTGCTTGTGGCTCGTGGAATAATGGATATGCATTCGCGAAATTCGTGTATTGGAGAATGAATTAAGCATCGCTGAACCAAACTCGAGCCCTCTTAGCTTTCGCCTCTGCCTTTGCAAATGCCTGCGGATACTTGACACGATGATACCTGGCTTAATATCGATGACATGCTTTTAATAATGACGCACGATGTCTCTTCTCTTGACTTGCCAACAGGTTGCACATTCAGCCCGGCTGTTTGCGATCCGGATCAAGAATTCTGCTATAATGGTAAGTGTGAGCGTGTGCGATCGATAAACCAAAAGCGACTGCCCCACTCAAGCTTTCACTGTGAACGCGATACGACGATGACGTGATAATAAGTTCCGTAAATATTTAATGTCGTGTATGCCATTCTTCCCGCAGATAATGCATTCGGACGATGTGTGCCATTATATGGAATGCCCGACGAGTCCAATTTCTACAGGTGGGCTATTTTTATCGACAGCGTTTAGAATGTTGCTATTCTATTCTTCATAATTCCTGTTTATCAATAATCAATGGTACTGCCATGTATTTGTTCAGGTACTCATTGACCAAGGCAGACTCTCATGCCCTCGAGGCGGTGATTGAGCGCCTGACGGCCGACGGCTACCGCTGGAATCACGCGTTCACTCAGTGCACTCTCCAGCATGTACTTAATGCCATCCGATACGGGTAAGTACTCAAATAAACCGAGCCACGGCCATGGTGCATAACCACGGCCAGGCAGTTACGAGTTCCGACCATAAGCTTCTTGTGATGTCGTAATCCAGTGTATAACTGTCTTAAGCCTAAGACACGACTTCCATTTCTGCTTTTACTTCTCTTTTCTTAACTTCGTAGCGTGGTACGACGCACAACAATCGGAATAAATTAAGCCAAGTGAAGTCTAGGGAAAGGGCATTAGAGAAATTACTGTGAAGTAAATAGCAGAATAGCGCAAGAGAATGGTACAAGATGCAGGAATTTAGTTCAGGATCATAAAAGACGCGAGAGAGCTGATGTAATGGGTTTATTATGTCGGCCGCACTAAGCCAGCTGCCAGTGCTTAAACTTTTCCACTTCATACCAGTAGTGAAGTGAAATGACTCGGCGGCACTGGCACTCCAGTATATGGCGTAGTCGAAGTAATCACTTCTATACAGCAACCGCAGTGGACGACCCACGTTTACGCTTATAGCTTAATGGGATTCAATTGAATTAAATTGAAAGGACAGACAATGAGAGATGCGCGTAATTTAATGCTTTATTTGGTTATTTGCACAATGAGACTATGCGACTAGTGCCTGGGAGTTCAGAAGTCGATAATTCAATTACTCGACGGGCAGATAATTAATTAGCGCATTAAACAATTGGAACATATGTTAGTCAATTCATTTTCTCACCTACCGTGCTGGCAGGTCAAATGTCAACACACCAACACGCGACTTATTTTATGGTATGTGGACTGACAACACATCTTTTTTAGGTGGGAGGGCGAACAGAGGACCCAGCACGACTGTTCCGAGGCACGGGCCGAGGATGACCTGAACAGCATGGTCAAGGCGCTGGGAGAAGGTCAAGATCAGGGAGCTGATCCGCTGGACCTTGCATTTATCAAGTACCGCCCTGGCGACGAGTACTCTGAGGACCTGTACCTTCCTGCAGCAACGCAACGTGAGCGAGAGCGCCAACGCACGCGGCCGAGCCAAGCAGAAGCAGAAGATGCGAACGCAAGACGGCGGCTTGAGGGTAAGTTTCCGCTGCTGTTGAAGCGCCGGACCGCTCGAACGAGCACAAGTACAAATCCAACCCGATTTGAATGACATTCCCTATTCGATCCGCTATTCGCATCTCATCAGCACGCACCAGTGATAATTTGTATCTGCACTTGTGCTATTCTTTGGCCTTGTAGAGGAGAAGCAGCTTGAAGCCGAGTTGGAAAATTACATTCTAGGCGGCCAAGAAGGAACCGGAGCTTGGAATCCGAGTCATAGAAATAAATTGGAAAGAAGTGAACTAGAAGAAGAGTTAGAAGCTAATCAGCGCGGGCGTGGACACCCAATACAGCAGCAACAAGAACAGGAGCAAGAAATTGAGTTTATCCAACCAAAAATATTCTCGCCCATCTACAACACACCGGAACTGCTTCGGCAAGGAATCGAGGTAGGCCTGCCACGCTGCTACGGAAAACGCAAAGGCAAATTGCGGTCCATAATTATGGCAATTGTACGTAGTCGCGTAAGCACGCAAGGAATGAAATGAATGGAATGCAAAGGTTAGACCAGTCAGGCAATTTGCAATCGTGAATGGCGAATTTTTCATTTCCCAGAAGCCAAGCCAAGCTTTTAGCTGGGTGCCGAGTTGCGGGTGCGAACTGAGATCTTGAAGGAGATAACGAATGTCAGCAACAGCATGCATGCAAGGCTCTCAATGCCAAGAGGCATTAATTCGATTTGGACTTGTTTACAGAAAGCGCACGTACGTGATCAGCGTTTGTTAGGAAACGGCAAAACTTTGTCACTGAACACGAACGCGAACGAGTTCAGAACCGCTTTCACCAGGCGGGCTCTAGTCTCTTCCAGCCTAAACTCATGCCGGATGGTGAAAGTTTGTACATCCTTTCTCCAAAAGAGAGCGTGCTCAGTGCGTGGGCAGGAAATACGGGACTTTCTCCGGCTTCTAATCTACAATAGCGTGCTAAATATCATAAACCCAAATGACAAATACGCCTTTCCATCTGTCCCAAATTATGCAGGCTCTTGGTTTACTTAACGAATTTCGTATTGGCTTTTAAGGCTTTTTGGTTGATACATGCGTCTTGGCTTGAATGCCACTAATTTGATCGAGAAATGACACAATGATGCAGAAGTCGCCGCATAGGTTTCAGTGAGTGATCATTTGGGTATTTGATTTTGCTGTATTTTCTGCAGAGTCGTGACGAGCTCGAGTTCCTGCCCGAAGACGCCGTTGACGGTGGCGACAACGTGCGTGACTCCAACAACAATGTGCCAAAGATCCAAGCCAAACTGTCCCCACCTGGCCAAGAAATCGTTTTACCACCCAAACTACAGTTTTTTGTCGATGAGCATGACGCATTGCTCCAAGAACCAAACACAATTGCGAAGCAAATCAACAAATCACCCGTGACAGATACGAAACTCGCCAAGGAGCTGAAGGAGTACGACGAGCTGCGCGACGCATTGCTCGAGGCGGCTGCGAGGGAAGAAATGCTTGAAAATCAGCAGCAATCGCCGAAAGTGGCTCCTCCGTTCCACAGATTTTCTGTGCCACGCAAATCGATTGGTGAGGGAGGCAAAATGTCACTCTTCGCCCCAGACGGCAGCAATGACGGCGTGCTATTCCTGAATCCCAACACCAACACCGGCACCAACTTTGAGGGTCGTCGCCACCCAGTTTACTTGGACACGCCAAACAATGGCGGAGGCGACGGTGAGGACTACGCCCAGGACCAAGACGATCGAGAACGGGAAGCCGAGTTCGAGACCGCCATGTTCAACGGCATGGTCGTCGACAACCACGGCGGCGGACCCTTCGAGCGTCACGAGCGGCTCGACGTGAAGAAACCCGGGCCGTGGTACCGAAGCGTGAATAACTTTGCGTTTGATGATGACGACGAAGATAAGCAACAGCGGCAGCTACACGGACGAGAAAATAAGGTGAGACACGAAATGACAATATTTCTGTATAAATATTAAGTGTGCCTCGATAACAATGGAACCACGATGCATAACTTTGAAGGCTTCGGCGGGCGTGCCGCGTGCGGCTCGGTTGGTTTGTCAAAGTTGACTCGCTTATTATCACGGGGACATTATTACGAACAGCAGCAACAGTGCTCAAAGCTGAACCAAGCCAAGCCTGCTTTCGCGTTCACACTTCAGAAATTCGAATCATGAAAGTTATAGAAAAGAAACTTTTTCTCTTGTGACGACGACTCTAGTTTTTAGCCGCGAGTGCTTTTTATTCTCGAAATTCTCGATTTCTTTTTGAAATCGTGTTGGCGTTATTTTCCCATGCGGAGCTGATGTGATCTGGCTGCCGAGTAGCCTCTAAGCGTACATGCGACATGCAGCAGCGCACAATTAAATTTAACTACGCGACCGTCCTTAATTTATGCTTATGCCCTTCTGTGCCTGGGTCATTGATCATAATCTTGTGTGACGCGCGAGGCGTGATTTAAGGCAAAGTCCAGTCCGACCCGACACACGCACTATTGAACCGTGACGTGTGAGCGTGCGTTTATTTTTGTCGTCCAATAATTGCAGTGGAAATTTTTCTTTATTGATTGCTCATCGTGCAGGAGACCGGCTGGGACTTTCCCGTGAACCCCGAGTTTCGCAGAGTTGGACCAATCGGAATCTTGCTTCCAGCAGCTCAGCAGCAACAGCAACAACAGCGTAAGTTGACCGAAATGAGATTATGCATGGCAGATTTTCGCCATCCGCCATATACATTCGGAAATCTTCCGTCTTTTTCATTGCAGATGAAGCTTCGAGCCCAGGCGAGGAGAATTCCAAGGTAAGTTATCATTTACGATCTTCTCTTGATTTGTGCCCACGATTTGCAAAGGAAATTCGCAAGATTCTGAGCCAATGAAATGAGGCGAGTGCCACGTCGCTGTCGCATCGCGTCTTTGCATTATAAAACAAAGGGTCTCTTGTTCTTAATCTCCTGATGTGATTTTCACTTTCGAGTCGACTTCGATTTTTTTTTTCTATAATAGCCTGGATTAAATTCGAGGCTCCTCAGCGGTTGTGTTTAATGTTTGTGACAGATTCAAAAATTTTCAGCCAAGAAAAGCAGCAAACAGAAAACAAAAGGAGCAAATTGAATCGACTCGAAATGATTCGAAAAACGGTTTGGCTCCCATTTTAACTATTTGCAAATTCGAATTTTGTGCCTGTCGTGATTTTCCATTGCTTTTGTCAAGATTACAAAAACGAAAGACGCACGACGGCATTTATGAGATTCCACAAAGCGTTTCAAACACAGTCAAGCATCTTCTTTGAATTCAGCGAGCAACAGCAACTTTCATCATGACACGGCACGGCGACAAACGAGCTTTTCACTTTTCACCTCTCTCAAGTAGATTCTTGCAAAAAAATCTAATAATATTTGGCCTTTTATGTTTTGGGCGTGTGCGCTGCTCCGCCTGCTGCTTTCATTTTCATGCTTGCAATTTATGAATTCATATGCAGTGCGCTGTTGCAGAGTGAGAAAAAAAGAATTCCAGTTCCAATCTACCTGCTGTTAAGTCCTTGGAACGAGTTTTACATACAATTTTCATGTTTTAAAAACTTGAAACGCGTGATTCGTGTTTTTGTTGAAAACTCGTCGAGTCGACAACGGATCATGAACGAGCTCTCGAACGAGTGAGTACACGCCTGTCTAGTGCAGACAGGCAGAGGCAGTAGGCAGCCTTTGCTGGAGGAGAAAGCGAAAGAGAATGGCGAAAGTAATTAAAATGAGAGCGTTTGTCATACATACGCGATACGTTGTCACAGGCCATCAGGCTTTCCGAGCTAGAAACTTTTGTATCCGTACAAATTATTAGAATATGGAGGCGCCTGAGCCTGAGCCTGGTACTTTGAGCCTTGAGCCTGATCTTGCAAAAAGCGAGTTGCAGTGGGAGTCACTCAGCGTGAGATTTGATTACTCGAGGGCATCTTGAGAAGACACTCGAGGCTCAGCCAGGCGTCGGGCCCAACTCAAGCAACTCGACAGCACTCTGGCTAAATTAGGCAATTGTGTGTGACGGTGATGTGAATGATTCCTTTGTCATTGCCACTGCATCAAGCAGCACTAATTAATGTCGATTCCTGGCTTCTTTGTGCATATGCAGAATCGCGAGAATATCGAGTCACTGCTGAAGCTGACCGAGAGAAAGACCGGTGGCGGCTCGCCGGCGGCCAGCCCTCCGAAATCTTCGGAGATCGAAGCGTTGGACATCATTGACACTTCGTACATCAACGTTGTAGTCGAAGAGCAGTAAGTTTCTTCCATAATTTGTACTTTATTGAAAGTATAAGTCAAGTTCCAACGGCCTGGCTCTTGATTAGAATCGGGTGGAATGCTGCTCGAGACCTGGTGAATCTGCTCGCTGACCTGCTTGACCTGAAACATTCCATATTCAGAGAAGTTCGGTAAGTAGTAGTAGAAATTGAGATTTCTAGTACGTGTTTTCCTTTGTCCTCAGCAAGAGTTCAGTGAACGCCCAATTAATTGACATGCGTTTTGTCATATAGTGTCCGAGGCAATCTTGTGACTTTCAAAGTAGAGCCAAATGACAAGAAACTCGATGCTGCAACAATCGCACATAAAATCGGTAAGTCGAATTGGAAGCCTGGTCGAGTTGTATTGCTAATTGCAAATATGCACAAAGATCAAATCTCAACCTTGAAATATTTTTCTTTTGTTTTCAGAGTCTTTTAAGTCTGTTGTTCAGAAAGAGTCTGATATCACAATCGTGAAGGCTGAGGTTGGAGTTCGTGCTAATGTAAGCCCGCTTTCTGATTTTCCTCCTCAGTTTATCAAATTGCTTTTTTATATCAGTTTTGATTTTCATCATTCGCTTTCACTAATTTAATTGCCTGCTTTGATCTTGCATCATGCTTTGCATTACATCATGCGAAATGGCAAATTGAACTTCTGAACCTCACATTTTAAAAACCCTGTCTGATTGTCGTCAAAGCTAAAGTGGATATTTGTAAGATAAAAGCTCCAAAAACACCAAAAAGAATAGACGTCTTTTTTTTCTGCACTCACTCGCAAAAAAAGCCGGAGGGATTGTGGTTCACATTTTCGCATTTCGCATCTTGAAATTTTCCAAATTCACACACTGTCATGCCGAGTCACGAACTTTCGTGTCGTATGTCGTGCCACAAATAATCTCAACCCAGCCGTCCTCTCATTTTCTAAGTGGATCAATTCCTTAAACCACTTTCTTGGTCTTGAGTACACGACACATCTCAAATGCGTCGTTTTTGAGAGCACATTCTCAGTATCCTTTAACAATATAAAGGACGCCCCACCAAATGGCGAAATGGATAGCCGAAAATCTAGTGCTCGATGGCATACGGCGAATGTTTCGACTTCTTCGGAAAGAGTTAAGGATTTTGGTTGTGGATCATGCTTTTGTTTCTTGTTTCCACTCGTCGAGTCGCGCGGTTGCTACCCGACGATATTATTTAATCTTTTTCGTTATAAGTATATTCTTTTTCGGTTATTAGGCTTCGATGACTTTTAGTTCAGGTTTCTCGCTTCTTGAGCCTGGAAAACTGGAAACCCGGAAACGGCGCGGCGGGTCGATCCCAGCTCAGCAGACGCTGCGTGCTTGCCTGCCAGCTCGATCTCGACATTCTAGAGTTCGTAATGCATCCTAAAAGCTTGAGATCACTTCAATTCAAAGTACTCGTACGTGTTCCATGCCACATGCCCTCTTTTCCGCTCAGGCTCGAGTGTGAGCGAGCATTGCGTTTTTCAGGTGAATGGCAAATGGGAATGTCGTAAAAGACAATGACTGAGATGTTGAGATCTATTACGCATAAATATTGCAAACATCGGTTTTAGCAGTGACAGCCACTGTTTTGTCATCTCGGGCCTTTACAAGACAGGCAGCCGTCAACACTCGAGTGACACGACCATTTTTCGTTTTCATTTTCGTCGTCACAGTCCCCATCGTTCATAATTTATGATTATTTCATCTTGCCTGGCTGGCCTAGAATTCCTGCCATCCTCAAATTCAGGAGCCACTTCAATTTCACATCGCATTCTTACTTTTGGTCGCATTTCCTTTGATGAATTGATGCAGATGCAATTTAATGAGTCGAGTGCGACTGTCAATGAGCAAAAAGCAAATGTATCGAAATGAAAACCGGCATAGTTTTTCATCAGCAAATATTAAAATTTTCGAGTGCCGACTGCAAAGTACGAATTACGAATTCGTGGATTCGAGAACGACCGCTTGAGCTCATTTTGGTCGAGTTCGTTTCGAGTTTAGCAATAGTTTCCCTCTTTCCTCTCGATTGAGTGCAAAAATGTTGTAATTATTTTTCCTGGCGCGTGTAAAAGTTGGACGGGCAAAGTTTGTGCTTCGGTGGTTCGCGTTTGTCCGTTTGTTCCGCACTACGCTGTGGAATTCTACGAAATTCTTCTTGAGACGGAGATTGAGATTGAAAAATTCCACAATACACGATTCAATAATCACAATCGCTGCTGCTTGAATGCTTGAGCACGCCAGAGTTCATGTTTCTCATTCGCCACTCAATCTTAACCCAAGACCCACGCACCACGCTACATTGGCACTTGGCTGTTCTGTTCTGCGAAATGTATCCATGACAAGCCAGTCTCGAACGCCCGCCAAGCCAAGCCACTTCATGGATGTTCGGTGGAAGATGATGCCTGGTTTTCTAATGGCACCTGACAGGTTACAGGTAGAAGTAGAAATACGAGCTCGTATTCCAAGAAATGTAAGAAAACCCGGTTAAGAAACTAATACGCTTACGCTTATGTCTCAGCTTCCAATGAAGACACGCATCGCAAGCGCCAATTATTTTATTCCACCGCACCACGCCGTAGCACTGCTCTCGCGCTCGTTGCGTGGTCGCTTAAATAGCTAATTTGTACTAATTCTGGGTATTAATGCGAGGCTCAGACAAATGAGAGCCGTCGCGCAGTTGTTTTTGGGTAAACGAACCGTCGCCGTCGTCGTTTTCTCT
The DNA here is from genome assembly GCA_009869945.1 of Mesaphorura yosii. Lineage (NCBI taxonomy): Eukaryota > Metazoa > Arthropoda > Collembola > Poduromorpha > Tullbergiidae > Mesaphorura > Mesaphorura yosii. The sequence goes on along the minus strand of WIXG01000049.1, from coordinate 308,023 downwards.
TTAGAGAAAACTGTTCACTTTGCGAACGATCTCTGTCTTGAGAGTATCACTTGTAAGAATTCTTGTTCGTTTCGAAATCTTGCATGTTCTCAAATTTCTACAGAATTCTGCTGCTCCCTGACCCCATTTTCCTGGTACTCAGTCGATCCAGGTAAAGAACAGCAAATAGGAACCCACAAAGGAAGGGCCTGACATGATGTGTTGTGATGTGTGAGATGTGGAAGGAGAGGAATTAATGCAGTGTAATACCCATATGTAGAATGTAATGTAATAGAATATGTCAGTTCTTACACTCATTATATCATCATCGTGTTCGCGAATGCGGACGACGTGAACTCGGTTTTATGAACCGTGCCTGAATTGGTACGACTACGACTTCCAGATCGGCAGGCAGGCAGGCAGGCAGGCAGGCATGGAAAGAGAAAACAGGTACAGGTAGCAGAAAGATGAAGAAACTCCTGGCTAGCAAAGCAAAGCATGGCGCGAGGAGACGACCGTGTAATACAACTAATAATATTATATTAAGTTCCAAATGGGTTGTTGTTCCTGGGTTGCTGTTGGATTCAATTGCCTGCCTTGTCTTACCTTTTCTCTTGCCTTGCCTGCCTGCTTCAGCTTCCATGTCGTAAGAGTTCCGTTCACGGTGTACAGCCAGGGCAAGGTAAAGAGAAAGTTAGGGTAAATTCCTGACAGATTGCATAGAAACGGAGGCTGAGCCACCACGCAAGAACGCGAGCACTGTATGCCTGGCGTTTGCAGGAGTTGGAACGGAGAAAGTGAGATGCTAAATATTGTATCGTTTCCAAGACTGACAGGGCAAGCAGGCAGGCAAGCAGGAGAAAGTCAGACTGCGGTCTCTTCCCTTTTCTGTTCCTCTCTGTTTCTTGTCTCACTCAGTCGCGTTTCCACCGTACGTCGAGTTTCACGTTGATTAGATCACATAAGTACATGAAGTTTAGCCGTGCGCACACCTCATCATCAGCACTTCAATTACGGCTGTCTTTGTCTCCTGTCTTAGCAGTGTGCAGGAGCATTCGACGGTCGACACTTGACAGTGGCTTGGCTGAGGCTGTGACTGCAACTTCGCGGTTAAAGGAATTGTATTTAGTGAAAAGTGACTCGTCTCAGCATCCGCGTCAGTCTTGAGTGTTTCACGGAGTTTTCTTTAAGAAGGGTCCTCTTCTTTTTTCTTTGTCGTTAAATGATGGCCGCATAATGCATGCAGACGTGCAAATTTCGCTGGTTCATCGCGTTCGTGGCGAGCTAAGATGAAGTGAAGAGGTAAGACTAAAAGACAGTTTACAGCTTACATTTTCTTGCTCACAATCAGGAATCCCAACATCTAAAAGTGGATGCTGTTCGTGTTCATTGCATATTTTGTAATTGATAATCGGCATCAGAGATTCATCTCTCTTTGAAATGCAGGCAGGGTTTAGTGAATTAGCAATATTTACATTATTTGCTGACTTCTGTGGATGTGGGTTTGCTCCGCGTTGCGCTGTGATGTGGTTTGTCCTCATTCGCATATAGTCCGGGCAGGCAGCGAGTGATTGCAGTACATTACGATTTTAATGGATATCTGAAATTGAGCTCTTGCCTTCCCATTTTGTAATTCACATCCAAAACCAAACCACAGGCTGTACACGGATTACGGATTATAAACCCTTTGACAAGTACCTCTGCAAGAGGACAGAATTTTGGTCCGCATCCGCAGAGATCAACGTTTAGGTGACAAGAAGCGTAGAATTTTCCAGCCTGGAAACTCCTACTATGTCAAAAAACGAGCGTCCGTGGGTCGATGTTTATATGTTTCAGCGTCAGTTTCTTTGCTCTTTGCTTCAATTAGTCAATTACGGTAATTTGAGCTTCGATTTACAAGATTGTTTTCGGAAAATTCGACAGGAGTCGAATTTATCGCCGATTCTAGAGCGTTCTTCCACTTAATTATTACTCTACCCGGGTTACCAAGCTACTGCGTGGCTTGGATTGATCTTCCATCAGTCGTGCTCTCATTTGCTGAGCTCATTTACAACTTGGCTTTATCAGATGGGAAGTTTTTCGTTCGTTCTTGAACTCTGGCTCGTCGAACAACGGCCAAGGACTTAAACCTAGGATTCGTTTTCGGTTAAACTTGGCCTGGCGTTTCCTAATCTGAACTGCGTATTTGTAATCAGATTTTTATATTCAAGCGTCTTTTCATTCTTTATTCTTTTGTTGTTGATCTTGTTTTCCTGTCTCCTCTTGACTTCTGACTTCTTTGCTGACTACTAACTCCACCGTGAAAGATGAGACATGAAAGAATTAAAAGATAATGGATTTTTATTTCTCTGGGCTCCCGAGCCTCGCAGATTCACGATTCTGCTGCGAGAAGAATGCGACTTGTGCTTTGACTCGTGCAAAAAGAGTCAAAAGGGACTGAAGCATAAGCACAGAATACAATTCCCAACATTCATGGAGCAAAAATCGGCCTAGCGAAAGTAAACTGGTCCAATATTCATGATTAATGTTTTAAAATGACTCTTTTGTTGGTCGTTCGCTGCGATTGCGATTCAGAAGGGATTGGCCCAGATTCAGCAGCAGGAACAGCAATGATACTTGATCTATTTCATATTTACATTTGTATGCCACATTGTGCATGTTATGAGGTCGATTTTGACACAGGATACAAGATACACAAGAAATGAATGATGCATAAGCATGCAAAGGCAACAGCAATGGCAAACGAATTTCAAAAATCAGATCAGAGAGAACGCAAGCGGAAGGAAGGAAATACTCAAGAGATGAGAGATGATGATGAAACAAAAGAGAAGTACAAACACAAAACACAAATATTCAATTCGATATTATTTTGATTTAACTTCCCAAGCAAGCAAGAGGCGACGGCAAAAGCAAAAGCTCACTATCACTAAAGTTTCATATTTCGTGAGGTTTTGAGTGAGCCACATTGCAAATACACCGGGCAGGGCAGCGGATGCAAAAGTTTCGTACACAAAAAGTTGACAGACCGACAGACAGATGCTTTTACCTCCAAACATGATCTTCTTAAGTTTCCATTCCCGAATGTACTCAGCTTTGCTCTTCCTCTCATACCCAAGCTGCTTTGCCTGACTCACGAGCAAGGGTTTAGAGTTCTGACTCTGATTTTACCATTTAACAACTGGCAAACTTTCACCGCCTTGGGGCACTCGCTGGCTAGCAACTCGCCGTAACTCGCTACTAACACTCGGGATTAAATTAATCGTGGAATGATTGAGTCGCAATTATAGTAAATCGTAATTTCAGCTGCAGAAGCAGGCGCAAGAGCCTGAACCCGAAGGCAGCCGGCGTACTTCAGATGCAGATACAGACGAAGAATGTCCAGATTTAGATATAAATTGTTCGCGTCTTGCCAAGCGCCAGGACGTGCCAGCGCCAGTACCCGTGCGCGCTGCTGTCGCGAATGCGACCCCAAAACTTTTGATGGTTTGCAACTTTTGTTTATGATTTTGTATTTGTATTTTAATTCTTTTAATTTTGCTGAAACTGTGATTTGTAAGAGTGTTTGAGGATAATTTGAGTCATGCCTTGGCTTTGCAGCCTGATTCGTCCGCCTCTGACCCGGCCGCTCTTCCGCTCTTCGACGATGGTCTCACGCGCAACAACAACCTGTACATCGCGACCTTTGCTCTCTGCGGCGTGGTGGCCGCCGTAGTCGTGGCAGCTTTCACCCTCTATTTTGTCAGGAGAAATGCGCGGTCGAAGGAGAAGTTTACCAAATTGGGGCAGGAGGATCCTTCCATGGAGGCGTGCAGCAAAGACTATCAGGTACGCGTCCTCAGTGCCCCGACGCCCTTGCTAATTCGTCATTACTCTCATTACTATTTACTATTATCGTATTTTCTTTCTACGCCAGGATTTGTGTCGTGCTCGTATGGCCTCTAAAAATAACGAGAAGCCCGAGTCACACCGCGCAGTTCAACGGGTACAAAGCAACATATCTCGTGACTCGGATGCTGGAGGAACGTCTTCGTCACGGTCCAGCACGTCTTCCTGGTAATTTCCACTCTTCTCTCCCATGAAGTCTGACGTGTGACTTTACGATTTTTGGGGCCACAGCCGCCAGTCGCGTGATGCCCGTATTTTTAAATTAGCACTTTAATTAGAGCTTCTAGAATCAAAATATTTAGCAGCAGTGCCTGACTAGACAAATGAATTCGAGCTGGCAGTTAGCAGTTAATTGCGTACCCAAAATTAAACTTTCGACGAGTGTTTTGGGATCGAACGAACAACGAACAAGAATTTTCAGTCAACTCAAATAGAAAATAGAAAGATCGCAAATTACTTTCACATTGTTTGCATTCTCGTGTTAAGCTTCTCTTTTCACGTACGACTAATTGGCTTTTAACGAGACATTCGAGAAACTCATTTTGAATTACTGATGCACTGCCACGACCTGCCAGCGTAATGATGAGATTTGATGTTGAATCAGTGAATCATTAGCGAAGCGACCAATCTGCCTCGGCCTGAATTGACAACAGATTCAAACTTTGCAAATAATTTCGTATTTTGTATCGAGGGCACGTTTTATTATTTCATTTCATGATTTTTGAGTTCGCCTTTCATTACATTGCAGGACCGAAGAGCCCGTGCTTACCAACATGGACATTTCGACGGGACACATGGTGCTGGTGAGTGCGCAATAAATTTAAATTGAGTTGGACACACGGCTTGACTCGACTCAGGGCTTCATGAGGTTTCGTTTCGCATTTCGCGTTTCGCCGTCCGCGATTCTGCAAAAGTTTGGCTTACACTTGTTGGCACTCAAAAAGTTATCGCATTCATTCCAATTTTGGAGCGGAAAATTCTTCGTTCGTATTCATTACAAAATTCGTACAAAGGCCACGCCAGTTGACGCGTACCTGCTTGTGCTTAGCTCTTGAAACAAATACGCTACCGCCCATTGAAAACTTGTTTCAGCTTCGGGTTTTGAGTTTTGACAGTTTTTGACATGAATTGAACGTAAAACTCCGAACTCGTTCAAGAGCTGAAAGTTTTTGTACGATTTCTGACGTCGAAATCCCGTTGTAGTTTTAGTTCAGTCTTTGGGAATTTGATGCCAACCTGTCAGACGAACCTGCGAGACGAAAACCTGAGCCCGAGCCTCAGCCAAAACCTTTGTGGGCATTTTACTTGATTTTTGATTGGTTATTTTAATTTTCGCACGTAGTCGTACATGGAAGATCATCTGAACAACAAAAGCCGCCTGGATCAAGAATGGACGGCGCTCTGCGCGTACGAGGCGGATCCCTGCTCGACGACCATCGCTGAGAAAGTAAATTATTACAAATCGAGAATAGGGCAATGCAGGTGGGAATTTAATGCTAATCGCAGATGCTGTCATTAATTTAGCCTGACAATGCAAAGAAGAACCGGTACACAAATTCGCTTCCATATGATCACTCAAGAGTTGTGCTGAATGAACTGGCAAACGTCTCTGGATGCGACTACATCAACGCATCTTCAATCGTAAGTACTTGCATGCAGTTGCTTTCACTTCCGCATGTAATGGCAACGGCAATACTTCTGTACAAATTCCAAATTCGTGCTCTCTGCCTCTTCAGACGGATCACGACCCGAGGAACCCGGCTTACATTGCGACTCAGGGTCCTCTGCAGACGACGTGCGCAGATTTTTGGCAGATGGTCTGGGAACAAGGCAGCGTTGTGATTGTCACACTGACACGTCTCAAGGATAATGGAACCACGCTCTGTCATCGCTATTGGCCAGAAGAAGGCTCGGAGCTCCATCACATTTATGAGGTAAGACTCGTAAGACGCGCTGCAGCATGATTGATTATCCATGACACCATGACACGACGAAACTGACGCGCTATTGTTATCTTCGTTGGACACTGTTCAGGTGCACCTCGTCAGCGAACACATTTGGTGCGAAGATTACCTCGTTAGAAGGTAGGTAAAACAAACACAATACTAATTATTATTAGCAGAATTATCCAATTTATTTATTCTCCAGTTTCTACCTGAAGAACCTGAAAACTGGAGAGACTCGAACCGTGACACAGTTCCACTTCTTGGCGTGGCCAGAGAACGGCATTCCATCAAGCACCAAGGCGCTCCTCGAATTCAGAAGGTAATTGCGACGCGATTTCTGCACCACTTTTCTTTCTGACACTCTAATTTGTAGTTTTTGGTTGTTATTTCCGCTAGATAGTTTATACTACCATGTTACTGTTATTATTTTGCCAATTTGCTATTACAATCACTAGCCAAGTTATTTGAAGCGTAGCTCTAGCCGAGCCAGCAAGTAAGTGCATTGTTTTTGGTAGTATCACTCACCGCCTCCACGTACCTTCCTCACCTCGCCTCAGCCTCGCTTCTTCACGTCTCTTTCACCGCTCCGCTGGACTTTCGCTATCATTTTTGCGATTGTTGCAATTGTATCGATATATCGAATTGCATAGTCACAAAAGTGATGGGAGAGTGACCGGCCCATGCACTCCAGAAGCAGTAGGTTTTAATTTAGGTTTTAGAATAGACATTTTTTAAACTAATTTCCATTTAATTATGAACCCACTTCACCAATGATCAGTTAGTCTAATGGCCCGAATTTTCAATTTTGTCCCGCAGGAAAGTGAACAAGTCTTACAGAGGAAGATCGTGTCCGATTATTGTCCACTGCAGGTAAGTTAAATAAATTAAAACTCCGCCCGCAAGCAAGCATTAAGCGAATTCTGGTTGCTGATTTCTGAGTATGCCCGTTTTTGCGTTTGTAGTGATGGCGCAGGCCGAACTGGAACCTACTGCTTGATCGACATGGTCCTCAACCGCATGTCGAAAGGTGCGAAGGAGATTGACATCGCCGCGTCACTCGAACACATTCGTGATCAACGAGCTGGAATGGTGCGCACAAAGCAGCAGTTTGAATTTGTGCTGATGGCCGTCGCCGAAGAAGTATGCTGAATAATAATTTAAAGCATTTTTTCCAGCATTGTGCTGTGAACTCAACTTAACCTCAATGTCTTGCTTTTCTAACAGGTGCACGCCATCCTCAAAGCACTTCCACAGTAAATTCACTTCACAAAGAGATCAGACATCTGGAAGAAGTTGCAAGATCAAAACTAGAAACAGAAACGGAGACATTTCCTCCGGCTTACTTTGTACTAAAACTTTTTACAACAATTGATACTTTCATCATCATTCAAACACAACACACAGACATCGTTTTTGAAGCTTGAATCATCAAAAAATGTTGCAGCAAGTTTTTTTCGGAAATTGGAAACATAATTATGATGCGACAAATCAGCCTTTGGCATTTGCAGTAGTAGTGAAATGTGAAAGCAGTATCAGATACTTCTACGCTAGAAGGCTAGCAATTATCATTTGTAACTTATGAATACGGAAGTGAGCCCGAGAGAAAGTTGGCTTTTAAATTGTGCTAGTTTAATGAGTTTTCGCAATTTCTTCCCGAGTTTGAGTTTCTTTCTCTCTTGCTGGTTACATTTGAGAACTTTCTAGTCATCATCCTCGTCATTCATTCCAATTAATAGTTAATTAGCTAGTTACTGTGTTAAGCATAGGCTGATTGGCTGAGGTAGAGCCGGTGTCAGAGTCATAGTGTACCATTAGTACGTTTGTGTACGTATTTTGATGTTTAGCTAATTGTAACAAATATAGAACGTGAACTTAGTTTGCTATATCTATTGTCAGTCAGTCCGATTGTTTTACTGAGAGCTAAGATCCAAAGCCATTAAAAGATGGACGGAAATTGTCATGCACAAAGCTTTGTAAATAGACTCTAATTAAGTAACTAATTAAATAGCGTAGTGTAAAGTAGTGCTAGCTTGCTTTTGGCTTAGCTTTCGATGTCGTGTCAGTATTTTTAGGAATTAAGGGCTTATATTTTAGGAAATAAGCCTATTTTATGCAGTTTCTTGGAATTAATCAGAGAAGAGCATCCATCGCTATTGCCGAGTCACTATGTAATCATATGCGTCGAAACCAATCAAGCACTGTAAAAAGGCGATGATTCTTTTCCTTCTAGCTCTAGTCTTGGGTAATTGTAGTTAAGCCCTTCTCCTTTCATTCATTTGTACATTAATTATGAATGAACCCTTCATCCTTATCCAATCACTAATCACACGGTCTAAAGCGTAACTTCAACATATGTGATAATATTCAAACTGGAAGCGGCAATGGGGACGTGACGTGACCCAGGATCTTCGATTTCGGGTTTCGTTCGGTCGCTCGCCCTTTCCACTCGTCTAAATCTTGTGCATTCAATATTTCTCTATTTCTTTATCAAATTGATACTAATTGGACGGATCTATTTTAAAATTTCGAATCTATTGATATTATTGTCGATTGTTGATGCCTAATTTGTGAAATGCTTGCGCCTTGCGGTACCGTTGCCAGTTGCCGGTTGCCGGCCGTTTCAGACCAACCACCGCACCTGTCACGCAATTTTGCAGGATTGCAAACACAATTTTCTTTCAACTCAAATCAGGATCAGGGAATAGATGAATTAGAATTCAATTGTCAACGTATAAATGTCAATTACTTGGCCCGACTGGCCCCAGACACAATTTACTTTGAATATACTCAATTGATCATCGATTGCCTTTGAATTCTCGTTACAGTCGTCACAATTAACGTAGTAGAAGTATTGTATTTAGTTTTTGATCTTGGTTGTCGTCACCGTCACCGCCACAAACGAACGCGTGTCCAATAGGAGAAATTGAAGACTGACAAAGGCAGGCACAGAAAGGACTCAGATTCCAGACAGGATCCGCATCTTCCGAGCCCCGAATGTAATTGGCATTTACTACAAATTGAATTCTATGAAGTCTATTTGCTATTTTTAAATCCGATCATCGGCAATTGGCATTATTGATCAGAATCAAAGTGCAAAATTTCTGAGACATAAATTCGTCCTGCAAAATGGCTTGCGAAAACTTTTATTACAGCAGCCGCAGCAATTCACAAATTAAATTGCTGCTGCGTATTTCAACGTGTGCTTTTTTGGTGTACTTGTACTTTGTACTCTTAATTGTGTCAAATTAGATTCTATTAAGCAGTAGCATAAGCATAAGCAAGTATCGAAGTATCATGTCAGATATCAAATCTCACTTGGTTTCAATCCGAAAATGTGTGTGATGATGAAGATGTTTATCTCTAATCGGTATTGATATTCTTGTACAAGGTCAAAGTAACTTATGTGTGCTAAATTGTTGACGAATGTTTGCGATCCGGCATTGACTTCACAAATCAACGTGATTACCTCGTCAATTGAGTATTTCTAAATCTAAATCCCCTAAAAGAAATTCTACGTATACGTATACGTCTGTCTACGAAAGATGTAGAGATAATTGTGGTACCGATGCATTTAAAATTAGTGGAAATGACAAACGAGGTCAGAGGTCATGGTTAAAGCGCCATGAAGCAAATTCCAGAAGAATCAAGGTCAGATGAGAATGAAGAATAGTCAAAATAAATTGTACTGTATTTTGATGTTGTCAGTGTTTGTAGAATAGAAGTAGATGATTAAAATGTGCTACTACCGATAGTTAATTGTCTGATTATCTCTGAGGCTCCTTATTTATCATGTACAGTGTAAAATGTAGTTCCAGTTCCATGTAATTGAAGTCTTCATGTTGTGTTTTTAGAGTAGACCAGTCAGGGTACACTACAGCTATCAAGCTTTATTATACTGCAATTAAGTAGTCCATCGGACAATTTTTGTGTTTTTTGTTTATGCTTACTAATTTTGAGTTTAATCAGGCGATTTTGATGTTATCGGCACATCTCTCATTTGAGTCTTTAGTTTTGTACAAAATCGTGCGTACATAAAATGTGGAACCTAAATCAAAGAGAACAAAACAAGAATCATTTGAATAAAGTACCTAATTAGATTTTATTGCATTTTAATTCTATCGAGGACTCATTCGGTCATTTGATTCAAACATTCTCATTGAAGTGATTGTTGCGCTGCTGTATCTTGAGCAGCGGGACAGCCAGAGCTCATTTCATTTTTGATGATCATCGTTCGCATAAATATCACTCAACGTCAGCTCGTCGTCGAGGTGCGAAGTTTGAACGTGAAAGATTGCAAGTCATTTACAAAGTCGAAAAACTCCACTTTATTGCACCAGATTATTCAATTTTGTAAGTTTTAACACGGCTAAGATTGGGTGGACTGGGTTGGGTTGCTTCCTGTTAACTTGAAACGATAACATAATTATTAACAATTGGACTCGTTTCTAAATTACTCCAATTAAGTCATCGGCCCTGGATGTAACTGACTGAAGGCTGATAAATTAAGGTAACGTCGTAACGTGAAAGTTCTCATATCGAATTTATTTTTGGTTCGCAATCCCTAAATCCAATTGTCGTAACTTCACCTTTATATCAGGTCAGAATGAAGATCACAGTGACGACGTTATCAGACTCAATTTTTACTCTAGACATCAGTGAAGAATTGGAGCTCGAAAACTTTAAAGCTTACTGTGAAGTTGAATCTGGAGTCCCTGCTCACGAAATTGTGATTGTGGTTAATGGACGTCCTTTGATTGGAGACAAGAAGTCCATGAAGGATCACGGCGTTGGTGACGGCGATGTCGTGATCATGCAACACCATCGACCAAATGCCAACCCAGGCGCCTTGGGGTTTGGCTTCGCACCAGGAGCTGAAAGCACGCAGCCCCCAATTCCCCAGTTTGATTTTAGCAACATCAAGGTCCCGAAGGCTGGTGGGTCCAGATCCCGTCCTCAGCCCGACCCAGATGACCCAAATGTTATTAAGGAACAAATCTTAGCTGACCCACAGCAGCTTGGTAATTAAATTATTCACTGTCAGTTGTCCCATGCATAATGAAGTAATTTATTGTAGCACTGCTGAAGCAAAATAATCCAGCACTGGCTGAGGCAATGCAAAATGACTTCGGTAAGTGTCTACTGTTGACTTAGATATGATCATATTGAGTGCGTTTACCTTTATCTGTTACCTTTATCAGAGAAGTTTTCGACCATGATCCGAGAAATGCAGCGTGTGCACAGGGAAAAAGAAGTTCAACGTATTCGACTCCTGACGGCAGATTCATTTGACGTAGAAGCTCAAAAACTAATAGCGGATGAAATCCGTCAGAAGAACATCGACGCAAATATGGAAGCTGCGATGGAGTTCAACCCTGAGAGCTTCGGTGTAGTATGCATGCTGTACATTAACTGTCAAGTAAACGGACATCCAGTCAAGGCCTTCATAGACTCCGGTGCACAGACGACAATAATGGTGAGGATTCTCAACATACATTCTGGACTTCCCTGACGATCTAAGTGTTAGCAAGCCGTCCTTAATTATTTTTATGATTTCCTTATTGGCTTCAGAGTACGGAATGCGCAGAGCGGTGTCACATAATGAGACTAGTAGACACAAGATTTTCGGGGATAGCGAAAGGTGTTGGGACCCAGAAAATCATTGGTAGAATTCACATGGTGGACATTCAGATCAATGGAGATTTCCTTACAACATCGTTCTCTATTTTGGAGAACCAGAAAATGGACATGTTGCTTGGTCTCGACATGTTACGGAGACATCAAGTAAGTTGCTCAAGCAGCCTCTTGAAGGACCTTTCTAACTACAGGCTCCTTTGTCTAGTGTGTTATAGATCTGCAAAAGAACGTACTACGTGTTGGGACAACCGGCACTGAATCCAGATTTCTTTCTGAATCTGAATTACCCGAATCTGCCCGTCTGACGAATTTGTCTGCGGAGAAATTAATGCAACATGAGGCGAATTTGAATGCTTTGGCGGATGAAGATTTGGAGCTGGCTCAGGCGGTTGAGGAAAGTGTAGCTCAAGCAGCCAAGAAGCAAACCTCTTCTGAAGCCCCGGAAGGGTCCAGCAGTAAGAAAAGCAGAGAATCTCAAGCTTGACTTATCATTCCTTCCCATTTGCAACTCCTTCTAAATTCTAAATTACAAAATTTTCCTAGAGATGTAACTTTGGCTTTACTTAAAGTTAACCATTTCAATAAAAGTCATACACCAGTAAGGGTTCACTCCTTCCTCTTATCTATCCTGTTTTCTGTGGCATCCGGCTTGCCGACTCTGGGATCAATAATCAATAGGGCCAAGTAATTGTTCAAGAACTGACATTCCAATCAATTTGATCCCAGGCGCAGGAACAGCAAGTGCGGATCTTCCTGAATCTACGGTCGAAGAACTGGTCAAGATGGGCTTCGCAAGAGATCAGGTATGATAATAACGCTGCCCAACCCAGTAGGTTTCTTCTAACAACACGGTCGATAATGTAGTGATTTTCTCTTTGCAGGTCATTTTCGAACTACGGCGATTTAATGGCGACAAAACTCAGGCAATTGCTGCCCTCATCGCGAAGTCATTGAAATTTTAACCTATGGTTTTGAGCATTTTGGTTTAAGCCTTACTTAAATGTTAGTTTTAGCCTAGTTTCTAGTAGCAGTTGGCAGCGAGTCGGAGCAAGGTTAAGGCTCACAAATTGTCTTAGAATTACATTACAGTGCCTTTGTATCACGTGAGGGAACTCTACTATCATATTTACACAAAATTAATATAATTCTGCAACTTTTTCTTTATGCCCTACCGAACTTAACCACTACCACACAACTTTGTACATTTTTAAGATTGGCATATTAAATTCCTTTCCACATCATTGGAATAATTTAAAACTCATTCATCCGTGTACGCTATGCACAATGAAAAACGACCGAGACTTGGACCGGGCGGCGAGCTGAATGGAGTTCCAGTCCAAATACCATCCAAGATCAGAGGATGCAGCGTCAGTGAGCGGCTCTGGAAAAGCTGGAGAGTTTCCTGTTCACGGTTCGCCGTGCCGCCCGCATAGAATAGTTTTTCGATTCATTTGCTTCTGTGGCTCAGCGTCGTGAACAACTCAAGACTCCAGATCTCATTACCCTTCGCAACTTATGCAGTGTATGCAGGTTTCGTTCTGCCGTCGAATTCATTCCATCGTGGTGGTTCGTCGATTTTCTGGTTCTGAATCTGTGCTGGTGGCATGTTTCTTGAATCCTTCAGACTTTGGCTTTGGTCAGACCAAACTGAGACCGACACGTAAAGAACTTATTACAGTGACAATTGCACCAAATTTCCGGGGGCTAATTTTACTGTTCCACACTGCGACCATTCTCATATCTCACCCTGGCAAGCGCAGTCCTAATTGGAATACCTGTGACCATCACCTGAGGTAACCAAATTTATGTCTTTTCTTATGACGTTAAGCCCAACTTGAGTTTGGATAAAAGTATTTGATAAATGGTATTGATCAAGAAAGAAACGATCAACTGGCCTAGCACCGTCAGCGTGCTGAATCAACTCATATTTGATTTCCGACTTCCCAAAATTGTGATCAATCATTTTTCATTCGCCAATTATGCGAAAGGGAATTCTGAAACGAGTAGTCGGACGAGTCGAGTTGAGTAAACACGCGCAGCGGCAGCGGGCAAATGTCACTGCATGTTAACGTATTATTAGCCCGTGCCAGTAATTCTTTCTGCTAAATGCCCCAATTACGCCACGCCTGAGACGTGAACAATGTTACACATGTAGCATGTGTAACTTGAACCTGAGCCGGAAAACTAGTCCCACCGACCAACGGGCCCGTGCTTTTCGTTTTCGTGTTTCCATTTAGCTCAATCAAATAAATTATCGCATCACTTCGCGTCGTGACGTAGCAAGCAAGCAGGCAAAGGACGAGTTACCTTTGTCTAAAAATGGATATCAAATATCGCAGAAAGGAAATTAATAGCTCGTATTAGGTATTAACTATTAATAATGTATAAGGAGATTAAATTGATTCAATGGCAAGATTACATCATCTGACGTCCAGTCGAAGCCGAGTCGAGTAACTCGAATTCGAAATGGTCTAGACAAATTCGTACGGGAGAGAGAAAATCCGAAGTCTGCACCTGCACCGCACATGAAAATGAAGACGCAGAGGCAGAATTCATTCTTGGGGCAAGGAGAGATAAGAGCTTCTTTGATCTTGAAATTATAGTTGAAAATTGAAATCGGCTTCGTTCGAAGTTCGGCTTTCAATTCAATAAAAGACTGACATGTTTATGAATAGTGGTCTGTTTATCTTGGACGGGACTCTTTTGAGATTTGGCATAGCTTGCAGCCTGGCATCAAGCTTGAATGAACAGAACGATATTAATGTTAATCTCTATTAGTATTAGTCCGTGTGGTTTGACATATCGATATTGGGCGGCGAGCCAGGGCACGGCACGATGGCGCGGTGGCACCTGAAAGGTCAGTGCAGCAAAAGCAGCATCAAAATGACAGCAATACAGGAACATAGAGCAGCAAATAGATCGAAAGTGTGTGGTTAGATGTTAAATGATGTGGAAGAATCAATAACGCTCTTATAATCCAATAAACCAATACACGGCACAAAATCCTCCTTTTTATGAGCCTCGCGCCGTGCCGCGTGCTGTTATGTTGGTCCTATTCTATTAGGTTCGAGAGTGCCGGAGAGTGTGATCTGTTAATCTCTAGGAAGACAATACAACGACAGAGTCAGCGACAAGGCAGAGTTAACAAGTTAACGCAATTTACGAAGCCATCATAAAAGAATAAAGTCCATACACAAAGTATAACTGATCCTGATCTTATACGTTATACGGACTACGGCTCTCATCTTTCCAGTCCCAGTTTCAGTGTAAGTATAAGTATCAGTTGTCACTTGCTCCATTTCCAGTTCCTAGCATTTTACCCGGCACAGTGAGGTTCGACTAGACACCAGCCCTCAACACCTTCGTCTGTGTACTAATTCCATGTGCCAGTGTCAGGCGTAGCAGTCGAATTCCTGCTATTGCTCGTTGACGTTGACGCGCGTGTTCTCTTGCTCGTGCTCTCCATTTCCTTTCCAACTTTTTTGACAGATTTCCACTTCCAAGTTTTTATGTTTTTGTTTGTACTCCTAGTTTGTAGTTTGTAGTTTCATCGACACCACTGCTGCCTACCCACGATTTCACGCTACGCCACCATTCATTGACTTGTTCGTTGTTCCTGTCGTCGTCGCCTGCCGGCCTGCCACTTGAAGACACTTTAATTGACTTGCGCTTCAAGAGACCCAGAAACAGGCGAGTCCGCACGCGGTGCAGATAAGAAGTGTCATTCATAAAGCGATGTGACACGAGAGTGACTGACAGTGTGTGTCGATTGTCGATAGTGAGCAGGAACTCTTGAAACTGTTTCCGTGATGTGCTTGGCGTGTGAAGGCAGTCTATTGAAAGGCGATAGCATTTTATTACGTGTCGCGGTGCTAATGAGCCAATAATTTCGTTCGTCGCTGTCTCGGTTATTTCGCCTCGCGGGCCTCGTCGTTATGTAAATTGAATACGGACGCGTCTGCGGCTGCGACGGTGACGGCCAAAAGTAAGTCGCAATTTGCTTTATTTTACTTGCTGTTACGCGCGCGGAAATCAGCGCGGCGCGGGAATTCTTATGGAAATTATGGATTTTTATTGGGAAACTTTCTACTTTTCACGCACACGAAACTCGATTCGAAGTACTCAAGCAATGGCAAGCAGAAGTAAACTTTCCCTTTGACAGTTCTCTCATTACCGAGCGGTTAGAGGCAGGAACAAAATCTAAATGTTTGTAGTGCTTCTTCGTGAATCTTTTATGACAAAGCGTCAGTCTGAAGAACGAAGACAAACGCTGAGAGCGTGAGCGTTGGGAAGGGAAGAAACAGCAATTTCCTTCCTTTGAAGGCATTTGGCTTGAGCTATTTTATGCTTCATTCAAAGATCCTTCGAGAATTCCAAAGCTCTACTGCTGTGCTGTGCTTTAAGCTTCAGGGGCACAATTTAGAGAATAATTCATTTGAGTAAGCGTACACATTAAATAATGCACGCACGGCACAAAGCACGCATTTAGCAAAGAAAACTTTCGGTTTGTAGTTTTGTTCTGCACGGAATATTTCTTGATTCTTGGGAAAGAAATTAGAGAAAGCCCTATTAAAGCCTGTTCAATAATTGCTCCACTCGTGCCTGACTGCTGGGTCCACCACGACGACGCGACGGCGAGAATACTTCAAAAGTTCCATCTCAGTTCGGCTGCAGGATTTCGTAATTAAAAATAGGAAATGAATGCTTGAATAAGCCACGAGTGCACAAGTTTAATAATAAAGAACGTGCGTTTATTAATTAGCATAGCATCTCAGCTTAATGTCAATTACGTACTATTTGAGTATTCCTGTCTTATCTCAGCACATGGCACGCGCCGATACGCCGCGTGGCATGGCCTGGAATTTCAAATATTTGCTTGTTCGCTTGCCCAGGCTTACGGCTCAGCAACTCAGCATCATTTCTTCATTTCTTCATTTCAACATCCAATTTCCAATATACTGCTCAGCATGCTGATAATATTGCAATTCTCCGCAGGATTTCTGCTGCATCCTGCCTGCGTCTTAGCACAGTAAAAACAATCGCAATCGTGCCGAGCATCAGCATCAAGTAAATGATGTTATGATACAATTTCATTAGGGAGATGATGACAGGGGAATATTAATGCCTGGTGTGGCAGTTGGAAGTGGCATCGCTGCTGCTCCATACTGCTGCTGGAGTGAAGCAACAGCAAAGCAAACGCAAGAGGGTATTTGGTATTTGAGTAAATCCTGACTCAGCAGGCGCGGCGGGCTCTTATGTAATAATGTCCTCGGGAAGGGCATGCGAGATGAGATGCGATGTGACGAGTGACAAACAGTGTGGCTGAAGAAAAGTACGGTGCATAGTATTAAAGATAAGACGTCCAAGCAAAGAATGTGCCGCTTCTGTCATTTGGTGAACCTTGAACTATTCATTCAAAGCTGAAATGGCTGAAGCACTGCCGATGCTGGGGCTTCGCTACACGTGCTACGACGCATTGATCTGTGACATTGTCGAGTGTCGACAAGCATTCTCGGAACCAGCACACGCGCCAGGCTTGTGCATGTAAATGTAATCTGATTAAAAATTTTGCCTGTATGCTAAGCAAATAGCAAATCACAAGCACAGTACTTGTTGATAGTCATTTTGTCGTTAGTTTGTGTTTGCGTAACTGCTCAATAACATCCGCAAATTGTAAATCGTAAAAAGTAAACGAAAACTGCAAACAAACTCGTCAGTCGTCAACCACTCCAGCACGGCACGCTTGTGTCAGGTTGCGTTTTGAGCTCATCTTTCATTTATTACCTGCTACTTGGATAAATCTGCGCAGCACATTTGCACTGTGCATAAGAGATCAATGGTGCTTGAGATCCCGTGCGTCGTGTCCCGAGTCCCGTCCCAATGGAAAAGGTTTAGATGAGATTCGAATCCCTTTGAGAATTAGTTTCCTGAGTCTTTGCTTCATTTCAGTCAGTGTTTTGCTTCGGTTGCTTCCTGCTTCCCTGCCGAATGTCTATCGAATCATAAAAAAGTTGATGGTAACGACGGAGTCATGAAAAGTCTGATAGTTTCCTGCGCTTATTCATTGGAAACTGCGTTATACCTACAGATGTACGTGTAACTAAGCTTATCGGAGCCGACGGTTTGGTGGTTGGTTTTGTGCCCTGAACTCTGAACTCGCCTGAGCCTGTGGTCTGCGGCCCTCAGATTTCATTTGAACTTGTTTGCGGTCTGTCCGTGCCGAGATCAAAGTCACGCGCCAGAGTTTGGGTTAGGGTTTATGCACCGGATCAAAACAAGACAACACTCTTCTGCTTGGCTGTTCGGGCTGGCCTCGCGCTTGTTGTCATTTACGGTACCGCCAGCGTGCATACAAATAAAGAGCACGGGCTCCTGGATTATAATTTATAAACTTTAATGGAGATTTGAAAAGTTTACAAATATGAGCGAGAGAAATGATTAAACAGGTCTTTGAAATCTCTGTTTGAGTGCCTGCTCGGCCGCCCGGATTAAATATGCCATATGCCCGGAAGGTAGCCCATTACTGGGATTTTTTTCCGGAGAGAAAAAATGGTAACGTCATGCAAAACATGGCGCGGCTGGGCACGTGAATCCGGACACGTACGAGCAGCAGACGTCTCCGAACGTTGGCAATGATATTTCTGGTTCTCGGAGCCGGCAGGCAGTCGCAGTCGTTCGAGATTCGAACGGACACGTTGACATTGACACTCTGCCTTCCACATGCATGCCCATTCATTTCCATTCTGTCAGGATTTAGCATTCAGCCGACTGGGGATTCTTCCGAATTCCAGGAATTTAGAGCAACTCAATCCCGGTCGACGACGACAGAAAGGAAATCAATTTCAACTGTCTTATCCTTCGGCGCGGTGCGGCACAGCCTTGTTTCGTTGTCGTTGTTTGTCTTGATATTCAAATTCCTTTGGTGCAAGCAAAAGAATTGTGTCATCAAATTACGAGCATCAGCATTCTTTCGAGTTTGGGAACGAAATTCCTTCTGCTGTGTCGTGAAGAATCTCGACGACCTCGAGTCGTCAAGTCTGCCATCGATTGCTTCCAATTTCCAGAGGTTCCTTGAAGTATTGATTATTGGCCGGGCTAAACACTTGCAGACTAAGCACAGCGCAGCGGTGCAGTGACAGTAAAATTTCAAGCATAAATAAAGCGAATTTGACTGCGACATTGACAAGCCATTTATGCCAAATGCAATATAGCGCGACTGGAAGTGACAGAAAAACATTCTTGACTTGAATCTTGACGCTTGGTACTAAGGTTCGAGCCGAGCCGTCTGATTAATCGGAAAAATGGGTTGAAAATGGTGGCATAAATAAGTACTGCAGTGAAGGACAACGGGCAATGCCAATAACATGGTTCTCAGATGGTCGGAATGGCTCAATTTCGGTCGACACGAGATAAGCCCCGGCCTGTAAATAAAACTGAACCACAAGTCGGGTCGGAAGTCTCGGAAGTAATTTCGGAGAAAGCCATTCGATCGTGCGATTGTGTTTACTATTTACTCACATATGGTCGCTGTCCAGCTGTCCTGCCCCGGTTTTCTGACCATATTGTAAATTCAGGCTTCCACGTTGCCATTTGCCATTTCCATTTAATTTAGTGAAGCGAAATTGAATTTCCGACGGACATTATTGCCATTCTCGCGCAAGTACTGCATGTACAAGTGCTTCTAATGTTTGTTCTGTCTCTGGCTCCAGAGTTCCACTGAGCTTGCCAGATCGCCGTGCGCGCAATGAAGTGGAGTAAACAAGAACCGGAATGTCGTCAGCAATCGAATCACTTTCCACTTTCTTGTACGCGTCCACGATCACTCGCTGGATTTGGATTTGGATGCACAGTACGCCAACAATAGAATATAACAACAGAAACTGCATGGTTAATCTCTTAATGTACCAAAGCCACAATTCTGAATTCTCCGACCACGATCAGAATCAACTCAGTTCCCGCAACGCAACAGACATCTTCAACTTCAAGGTCGCCGTTCGTTCGTGCAGGCAGGCCTGGAAAATTCCTGAAACTTAAAGATCAACGTTGGCAGGCACTGGCAAAAAAGCTCAGCTCAAGATGGAGATAAATGAATTGCACTTCCACTTCAATACAGCAAGGAATTAACCACTACCTGAACCTCAAACCTTCCTTAATTGTGAAAAATGTCATGACGTGAGTCGGTGCACAGTTTAAACAGATCTCAATTACACCTTACACGTGCGTGTGCTACGTACACAATGGCAAATAAGTTGGGAACTCGAGCCTCTCGCCCTTGGAGGCTTTGGGGTGGTGTTGGTGCCAGTGCCAGTATTAAGTTTAATGTGTTCAGTTTATTAGCCAAATCTCTGTTTTTATTATCGCCTTTAATGGCGATGGTAGTGACAGTCACGATGGCAGTGCTGCTAGTTCCAGCTGTGCACTCATCAAAGCTTTACGTCAACTACACTGGAGATATAATGCTCGGTGCCCTGTTTCCAGTTCATCGACGGGGGTCTGGAGTGGAAACGTGTGATAAAGTTCAGGTACTTGCTGCACAATCTCTTTAATCCAGTACGCGCGGCGGCGGCGGCCTTTGGGAGTAATAATGTGAAAAGAGTCTTATTTGCATTCATTAAACGAGTGAATTCGTTCGATTTATATGGCCAGGATTTTATTATCTCTATGATTCTCCTTTCTCGGGTTTAGTTCTGACTCCATGAAGTCCTTTCTTTGCTCGATGCTCCTGTCAGGCTTCTTCATCTTCATTGTGATGATGATGCTCTTTTTGTTCCCATTGTTCACCTAATGGCTTGGTTTGGTTTGGCTCCTGGCCATGACAATGACAACTGATCCTCAAGTGCTCCTTTCACTGAACCACATTAGCGGGACGATGTTATCCATTATTCTTGAGATCCCATCCTACACACTACAAATGGCCCACTTGTGTATTTTAGCGCCACTTCATTATTTTCTCTGCTGCTCCACAGCTTGAAGACGGGATTCAACCACTGGAAGCACTTTTGTACACTCTTGACAAAATAAATCAAAGCCCAGACATCCTCCCCGGTGTTCGGATCGGTGTGCTGGCTCTGGACACGTGTGACTCGCCGCATTACGCGTTGGAACAGTCCCTCAACTTTATCAAAGGTAATTTAATTTATGGCAAATAGTTGATCTCAACACGCCCCACGTCTTAATCTTGGCGATTGCACTCTCTATCTTGCTGTTTGCAGGATTTATCGCACATTCCAATCAATTCCATGACCAAGTTTTTACTTGTTCCGATGGCTCAGCTGCGAAATTCTCAAACGAGCAATTCGACCGGATTATCGGGATCATTGGCGGACAGTCTTCCTCCGTTTCCATTCAGGTAAAAGTGAAAATGGCGTTTTTCCGATGCCACATTGTTTTCACCGAAGCGAATTGAATGCTTGAATTGAGAGCTTTCTCTGATTATTTTTGTGCGGACTGCTCTGCGGTTCGTTGCCTATCTTAAACATTGACAAATTACTCATATTAAACTCCGATGCGGTTTCCCGTCATCGCATCAAGCGGTTGAGCCCGTTGAGCTCGGGCGTTAAATTGATTGGCACAATTTCTCTGATTCTGTCAGGTTGCAAATCTCCTCAGACTATTTCAAGTCCCACAAATCAGCTACATGTCAACATCACCGCAACTCAGCAACCGCGAACGATTCCCGTACTTTTTTCGCACAGTTCCTTCCGACCTGAACCAGGCTCACGCAATTCTAGATATTCTCAGGTACGTCGTCCTTCAGTCTGCTCGATTCGTGTGTGGTGCGATGTTGCGTAACCCTTAGTAAAGCCTACACGAAAAGAGCATTCAGTTTAATTATGGCTTCCAGGTATTTCAAATGGACATACGTCGCCGTGATTTACTCAGACTCCGAGTACGGGATTCACTGTTACGAAACGTTGCGGGAAGTTGCGATGAATGATGACATTTGTTTCACGACTCCGCAACGAGTCTTTCGGGATCAATTCAGGCATGATGACTACGTCAACATTTTACGCACCATCATGACGAAAGAGGAGATTCATGGTAAACAACCACAAACAACATGAAAGCATTTAGCAGCACCGAATTAGGGTGGGAATTCAATATTGAGGTCATTATTTATGAACTTCCCTCTCGCGCAGTCATAATCCTCATTTTGGAGAAGGAGTACACGACGGAAATAATGGACGCGGCTCAAACGCTGGGCATCGGGCAGAAAAAGGAGTACGTATGGATCGGAACTGACGCGTGGTCCAGCAGAGAGTCTGTGGTAAATGTACGGGCATGCTTCCTTGCTTTCTAGTCGCCATTAATAATCCCGAGACCTACAATACGGTCATTATCATTAACGCCTCACGCACGCACACACGCTTTCTACATTTACTTGTACTCTGTATTATCCATTTTCATGGTTTGTGTACTGTAGTACAATAAGACTTGATTTACTGCGAAATAGTTTCCACAGAAAGATTCCTATTTCGCTATTTCGTGATGAACTCGGCCTTCTTCCGCAGTCCGGTACGAGCCCGAGTCCGAGAATGAGAATTTGCGAAATGCGAATGAGTTCACGCCTTGACTAACCCACAAATCACGCGTAGGACGCAAGCACTGGAAAATGTTGCACTCGTGTCTCGGATTATTATTCTCTTGTCATGTCTGACGTGGGCGTTTTCCATCATGGTTCCTAAACCTTTTTCTCTGCAGGGCCGGGAAGACATTGTCGAAGGCGCGATCGCCATCCAGCCACTGGTCAGCCAGGTGCAGGGATTTGACGAGTATTTCATGCACCTGAGGCCCGAGCACGTGGCCATCAACCCGTGGTACCAAGAATTCTGGGAGTCTTACTTCACGTAAGCCACTAAACACACTATCATTTTTCATTCACGTTGACGTCACTTTGACATTTCTCCATTTACCGCGCTTGTTTCGCGTCTCCCGCAGTTGTAAGCTGAGAGAAAGTGGACCGTCAACCAAATTCAATGAAAACTTTGAAGAGTGTACCACGGAGAGCCAGCGTGTGAGCCCCACTAATGGCTACACTCAGAACACATTTATTCACTTTGTCCGGGATGCTGCTTACGCGTTTGCATACGCGCTCCACAACATGCATGCAGACCTTTGCGGTGGGCACCCAGGAGTTTGTGATGCGATGAAGCATTTCGATGGAACCTATCTTTTGGGATATCTACAGAATGTGACGTTCAAAGGTAATAAGGAAATTTGAATCTAATTAAGCACGGTGGTGGGCAGGAAGGAAGCGCTGTCAGAATAGCTTACGGATCTTGCATAAATTTTGAATTATGCTCTGTGAGCCTGGAACTGGCGCGGCGGAAGGATCATTAATTTTATTAATAATGGTTCGCAAATGAGAATTAACGTAGTAGTAATACGTTACAGGTCCAGGGCTTGGCGAGCCCAGGCTACAAGTTTTCCTAAAACAAAGCCACCAGCTTCGTAACCTTGAGCCTATGGCCGAATAATTCATGAGTCCCACGCGTACAGCCAGCTTTCTACTTTCTCCTTTTCCCCATACGTTCTACAGTACGATGCCATGTACGAACCTGTTGTAAATGCGATGAATTTGGCCTGTGGCTGTCGGCGGAAATAAATCTTTTCTATTTACCATGAGCTTCTTCAAGAACAAGGACTTGGACGGGGCTACAACGAGAAAGAGCTCATTTCCCGTGGAACGTGTGGCTCGAAGGTGAAGTTCGAGTGGTAGATAAACAACTAAATATAACCATTTAATTAGGCACTTCGTTACACGTGAACCGTGACCATGAAGGTCAGTTATCATAAAAATGCTTAAAAAAGTGGGCACAGAACGCAGGCCACGTTAAATGCAGTGAGCATGTGCAACTTTATCAGTACTCAACAGCAGTTACATGATTCTATGTGGTTCCTCTATTTGTTAGATGAAGAGGAGAGCCTCTTCCGATTCCGGAATGTTGGAGACGGTCCGACGCGTTACACCATCGTCAATTTCCAGCGAAGTATCGAAAATGGGACGTATCACTGGAAAAAAGTCGGGAATTATTCACGTGAGTCAATTTTTTTTGTACGTTGCCAATTTAAGTTGCGAAAATTGCTTAGTTTTGCATTAGAAAATGCGATCCACGCCCAATGCTTCTCATATTCATCTCGAGTTCTCGCCTGCAGTTGATTAGACCCATACTTGGCTCGCACGCGAGACGAGAGTGTGCGGGATGCGAAACTGGAAACTTCCAGCGGATAGTTTCATCTTTCGTGTTTAATTCCGTTTCTCATTTAATTATAAAAACAAACTCGAGTCCTCGTGCCGTCAAGTGTACATAAGTTACAATGCGCAACACGAGGCTGATGTTTACAGCGTGAATGGGTAAACTGTAAAGTAGGGCAACGAAAACAAAACCTTGTACCTGTAGGGCGTAAATGGGAATAACGGCAAAGCATTAAGAGCAGTCGCAATCGCAGTGAAAGCAGGTTTTTTCGAAGTAAATTCCAGGTTGCCACGCTACGCTTTCTTCGCGGTTGGCCGTGTCAGTTAGTAAATAGAAAAAAGTACTTCTTAAGAGCTTCAATCTCACGACTCACAGTAGAATTTGCAATTCGGGTGAAGCGAAAAGGTGGATTCTATAGAGTCTTTATCGTCTCGGAGTGGATATTGAGAATCGCGACAATGGAGATTGGAAGCGTTAAGCGAAAGAGGAAGGAAGAACACTTAACGCTTAACACCACAACGCGCCGCGCCTTACCGCAGTTTACTTTTCCTTTGCTGGTGGTACTTCGATTTTTCTAGTTCATCGCCTGATAAACTTTAGTTTAGTGAATTTCATTCCACGCGGCGCAGTTGTTGGAGCGGAATTGATGCCCAGGTGCTTAATTCCTGTAGACAGGGAATATGCGAGAGAGATTCGAACTTTGGAGGCGTCTGGGGCTGGCTTGGCCTCAGCATCAGCTAAATTGAGATTGAGGCTTAAACTGCTGAACCATAAAACAAATGGTCTGCGCAATCAATCAATGTCTTGCGTCCAGCATGTCTGGTGAAATTAATTGTCTAATAATACCCCATCAATTGCGAATTGTCCGCTTCCCGCGCGCTCGTTTCATGCCAATCAATCCGAGCCGAGTCGAATTCCATTTGTGATTGATCCGACAACCAGAAGCATCACGCTGTCTGCATGTGAGCATGGTTGCGCTTAATATTGAATTTCGGCTTGGTTTCTCTTTCTAGTTGGAGATAATGGACAGCTAGAACTGAAGATTGACAGCGGCATCCGGTATCGGCATGGACCAAACGGTTCGTACCCGACGTCAAGTTGTGCCCCGCCATGTCTTCCGAATCAAGTCAAACTTCGCGAGGTAAACAATCTAGAATGAGGAGGCCCCAATGAGCCAACACTGACGAAGTATCTTTTAATTTGAAGAAGGACGACAGCTGCTGCTGGAAATGCAAGTCATGTGGGCGCTACGAGATTAAGCACGACGAATTCCATTGTGACGAATGCAGACACGGAACGCTGCCAGATCAAAACCATTCCGTATGCCTGACAATTCCGGAAACATTCATTGACCACAACAACTCATTCGCGATTGGTGCAATGGCGTTCGCAAGTCTGGGGATTCTGATGACCGTCTTTGTGGGGATGGTTTTCTGGAGCTACAACGACACGCCAATTATTAAAGCAGCCGGTCGTGAACTCAGTTACGTTCTTCTCTTTGGAATTCAGCTCTCTTTCTGTGTCACCTTCGTGATCGTCTCAAAACCCACTGAGACGACGTGCGGTGTGATGCGATTTTTCCTGGGATTCTGCCCGACGCTCTGCTACTCGGCGATTGTTACCAAAACCAACAGAATCGCAAGAATCTTTCACCCAAAACAAGGCACGACTGCGCCGAAAACAAAATACATCTCGCCAACGTCGCAAATGATTATTGTGGGGATCCTAACAATGGTGGATGTGGCCATCAATCTGGTTTGGATCTACTGGGATCCACCAGGCCCCATTTATGTTTATCCAGATCGCACGACTAATTTACTTATATGTGAGGTTAGTCAGTCTGACCAATTGAAATTCGTGTTTGAGATGCAAAATAATGAATTTTATTGCTTTCAGGGCTTGGACACTTACTCATACATGGTTGGATTCATTTACCCAGCCATCTTGATAGGATTTTGCACAATTTACGCGATTCAAACACGGAAAAGTCCAATTGGGTTCAATGAAACCAAGTACATCGCATTTACAAATTATACGATAATCATCATCTGGCTTGCTTTTGTCCCGCTGTACATCGCCAGCACCAGCAGCAGTATTCGAGTGGTAACGCTGGCCATTTCGCTGTCACTCAGGTCGGTGACGCGGCAGGCACACTGTCGTTATGTTCCTTCGTCATTCAACCGTAATTTGTAATTGAATGTTTCAATTTCAGTGGCTACGTCGAAATGGGCTGCTTATTTTTCCCAAAGATTTATATCGTACTCTTCAAGCCCGAGAAAAATACCAAAGAAGTTGTAATGGCGCCAAATCGTAGTTCATTCCTTCAGTTAAGTAACCCGACTTCGCATGGAATTCCCAATGCCAATCTCTCGGCGCCGAATACGCAGTCGTCTCCACCACCAACCACGCTGAACGGGAAGTGGAAGCAGACTTTAGAACCAGAAGGCGTCGTGTTTACAACGACGGGGAGTTTGAGCGATTCGACGGATTAACTTCGTTGTGTATAGAACTAGTACAAGTACAAATAGAAACTTAACTGTTAACTGTTAGCAAGTTAGCATTGCGCTTGGGACCTTTCGTTCAAACTTTGGTACCTTAAAGTGAAAAAGGGGAAGGAATCAATTGATGGCAATGGAAATGGCGCTAGTTAAAGGAATTTAGGTATTGGAGGAGTCAGACGGGAGACAGGGTTACTCGAATGAACCTGCAGTTATTTTGACTGTGATACGTCAGATAAATCTAGATACGACAAAGACAAGACGACCCAACCCGAGTGATACTGCTGGCCAAAGATTGACGAGAACAGAAAAGTTTGAATCTCAACATTTTCCCAAAACAATGAACGTGCTATGTCTACGCTTAATGTTTAAGGGCTCCGTCCGGTAGCATCAAGAATCAAATCTACACAAATGTAATTGATAACTGATTGTAGTATAGACAATTTGGCATTGGCGCAATTGGCAGTGTTCAAATGCTAATTTATTTCATAAAGTAAAAGTACACTTAAAATTAAAATTGCAAATTGATATTTTGGTATCACTATCCCTAGTATTCAAATTATTTATATTACAATACAAAGAACTTACAAAAGCAAGGAAGAGCTGATTAAATCATTGAGCAAGTATTTCTGCAATCGTATTTGAAATGATCCAGCCAGCGTGTGTGTTGTGTTTGTTATTGGGTTATTGTTAAGCCGAGTTTTGTTTGGAGAATCCAAGTACTTTTCCTTTCAATGGGTTAACACTTGTGACCTTCCCCTGAGTCTGTCATTTGTACAAAGAGGTTCATTAACATAATGCGAAAACATTAGAGCAAGTGTGCTCGCCTGCCTTGCAAGTACGAACTTACAACGCTAATTGGTGTGCGAGATATTTCTGGATTCGGGCTTCTTGGGTCGCAGATGAGACCACCACCAGTTTGAAGAGGAGTCTTATCCGTTTCCAGGTTTACGTCCGACGATGTACTTCCTGGGTAGGGTGAAGATGCCATTGGACCAGGCACGTTCTCCTTCTTATCGTCGGACGACTCAGCTGGATGCGAGTAGAAACTGCCCATTGTGACTCTGCAATACTAGAACATCATAATAAGCATCAGAATCGATGTAGGAGTAGTAGGAGTTATTTAGATAAGTTAATGTTAAACTATAATCGAGTAACTGGAAGCCCGTCTCACCTTTTTCTGTCTGTCAGCAATTGAAGAAGTCGCACTGAAACGAAATGTCGATATCAGACTGACAGATCACCAATCAAACTCGTCAAACTGTAATCAGTCGCTGAAATTAACCACTGATTAATTAGAATTCACGACTCGCAACAATAATCAATTCAGTTCCAGTGCAAACGGTAAAAAGTAAAAATCAACGGTCACCGAATGTTCAACATTCCGTTGACAATGTGGGATGAAAGCGTTCTTAACCCGCGCATGTTGTTCAAAGTTGAGAAAAACCTAATGCGAGAGCTACCAAGTATTCTTTGTTTACGTTAGAGTGCTGCTCTGTTGCATTTGTTATCTTTGCATCCAATTCAAAGTCGTTGAATCTTTGAGATTTCAGACAAAATATCCACTAGGTTAATGTTCAGGTGTAAAGTGTCGATCGTTGCAAGTACATTTTGGCATTGTTGGTAAAGTCAACTAACTGCAGAGTAATTTATTAATGACGATGGTGCCTTCTTTCCGGTCCCTCATCTTACGCCAAATTGCATGCTAATTCGCCAATCTAGAACGTTTAATTCTTAATTATCTCATGTAACCACTCATTATTATGCAAAGTGTTACAGTTCGATCAAAATTTGATTATTTTATAGTTGTTTCGACGTGCACAGGTCTTTTGGTGTTTTGACTCAATAATTTATGCTCAAATCGTTCAAATATTGAATGCTACACGTTGCACGGTCGATTTCTCTGTTGTCTGTGCTTGTGCCTGTGACCCCTGTTTAATGAGTCTTGTCACTGTCCTGTCTGTCTTGTTTCCGGAAGCTGTTTTGCCTACCGCTGTTGGCTCTTCCTTTCCTCGAGATCCACAGTCATCGAGCTTCCCAAACCGGTTTCCGTCTGATTTTATGAGTTTATTTATGATCCCGTTTCATCCAGCCGCCGCATCCTTTCTACGTGCCTGCGTGCCTGATTACCTGCATTTTGCCATTTCGATTTTTGAGGCTTGAATTGCAATGCACCACGGTGAGGACGGCGACGCGATGCCAAGTTGAAAGAACCCATTTACAGTACGTGCAATGCAATTCACGACAATTTATGTCTCCTGTGACTCCTGACTCCTGTTCAACCTGTTCTCCGGTGGAATGAGGAAATGCAACGGGACGGAATATTTTACGGAAAGCTGGATCACGAAAGTCATTGAAAAGGACACCGGTGCAGTGTGATTGTTGCCGATTGTGGATGGTGATTTTATGATATTCTGAAATGTACAAGCCAAAGATCAATGTATGAGATATGTCAACAATGATGCGGATGATGCATTGTGCTTGTCACTCACAAAGAAGAATTGTCAGGCACACCAGCGGCGGGCAAGACAATGAACCCTCAGCGTCATTTAACTGCTCTGCTTGAATTGACTCCAAGTTTAATGTCATTAATACGATACCAGGTTTGACGAACCGCGAACGGGAGCTATTTATAACTACTTATGGCAAACCGAGTATAGAGAGCGATGTTAGACAAGTCCACAGCAATACAATTGAACTCGTTGAACTGAAAGGTCAATACATCATACAGGTTGTAAATCTTAAGGTGATACGAATGATCAACTACGAACTACGCACTATTGTTGTCATTTTCCACTTCTCTCAGACTCTTTGACTGCTGGAGTCTGCCGATTGAGCTGTGCATCTTCATCGTTGGCATTTCAAGGCACGAACCCCCATAACATCTGCGAAACAAACAGTTCTTGAATGGTTTATGAACCTGAGAGCTTCCATTTCGAGAAATGGGACAGATTTGGAAATTGGAATGGAAAGGCAACGGATCAGGAAAATCAACGGCACTTTCAATCATTTTCCTGCATGCAAGGATTCCAAGGCAAGAACAACAACTCCCAAGATAGAAACAAGATACACATCGTCAATCCCGTCAATCCCTTGTGTTTCTCGTACCGCCGTCACATCATCGGATAACGATAACAGTTAACAGTTAACAGTTTTGTTTTTGTCGCTTCGCTTGTCGGTCCAAAAATGTGCTGTCTTGTCATACAAGCCGTACGATTCATTAATCTCCGGAACTCAACAATAGCAAAATAGTTTGCATGGGCTGAGATTTATGATTGAGATTTTGTCGTTTCAACAAGACAAGTCTCATTTACATGGACATGTTCATTTAAAAGCGACGGCATGTGGCTGTTGCTCATATGCATCGAGAAAATGGAGATGTCAAACACATCTGTGCATTTTTAGCTCCCATTTTCAGCACTTTCATTGTACGAATATTGATTGATGACTTCTTAACCCTAATTTCGGTGCATATGCAATGCTGTGCTAATGCATGCGGACACGCGGCTAATAAATAGGAAAGCCAAGAAAGTACGCCTTCTTTCGCCTTCAATGTGCCCGTCTGCTAGTCATTGATTTATTGTCGTCAGCAGAAGCGCAGTTCCTGAAATAATGGAATAACAGTGACACACGCTAAGTCCAAGTCCAATTTCGCGATGTTATTCCACAGAATCGCAGATGAGCGATTTGAGATTTGCGCACGAGATCATAAAATGTCATCATTCACCTGGAATGTAAATGCAAATGTCAA
Source organism: Mesaphorura yosii (assembly GCA_009869945.1). Lineage (NCBI taxonomy): Eukaryota > Metazoa > Arthropoda > Collembola > Poduromorpha > Tullbergiidae > Mesaphorura > Mesaphorura yosii. The sequence continues at coordinate 278,133 of WIXG01000049.1, read as the reverse complement.
ACAACACAATTGACACAATGAATGAATCATTCGATGTTATTGTTGTTTACAACCGGAGTCAGTTGTCCCAAGTCAAGTCGTAATTGTCGTCAATTCATATTTGAATGAAGATCTTGCTGTTGCTGCTATACTGCCAATAAGAATTCGCGACGGCGATGGATCAATAAGTGGCAAGTAGCTCACGACGAAACCAAAAACCTGATTTGCGACTTGATTCACAGAAGCAGTTCGAAGTCCACATCCACGTTCAAGCAGATATCGAAAGCACTTTTCGTGTTTATCTCTGCACGATTTAAAGTAGAACAGCAGCAGCAGCAACAACAGCAACAGCAACTTGATTCTTCGATTCTGCGAAATCAGGTTCATTCACTTGTACTTGTATCGATTTAATTATCAGGCTCGCCATCCCAACCACGTACTACGCGTACTCGCAGCGTAATTTCTGTACTTACGCTTGACGTTTGTATTTGGCACGTTCTCCGTCTTATCTCGGGTTAACGAGATCAGCGTCAGCACTTGAAACGTAGTTCCAATTGTTGAAGCGTTCTTGTTCTAGTTCAGCTGATGCTACGCAGTATTAGAGGACTTGAAGAATAGATGAGTAATAGCATTCGTAAATTCGTACTTTTGAGTCCGCGACTGACGACTACACGACCTGAAATTCTGGATTCTACGATCTGCAACTGGAAAGCAAATGCCGTAATCGCGGCATCGTATTAGTCGTAATTAGTATTCTTTCCAGATGATTAATGATTAATGGTTAATGATGAATGACGATTTTACGCGTATTTACCATTTGCCACTTGATGACGAGAGTGTTTCGTAATCTTCGTGCCATTGTCATAAACTGGAGCAGGAAAGATTAAGAAATGTGTCACCTGTTGTGGCTTGCAACTGATAGTGCAGCTGGACACCAATTAGATTTTCCGTAATACCAAACATTCGTAATACCAAACTTCCCATCTCTTAGATGATTCTTCGTTTGTCCATTCTGTTGAATGTGTAGAATTGCGTTACGTAAGTGTGATCCTTCGTCAGCTTTTATTGCATCCATAATTTCACGTTCGCGTAATTTACACAAGTCGCGAATTTCTATCGGCCCGACGGTCTGGCGATGAAGTCACCTGTACGGGACGTGCTAATGAGCGGCAAGCAATTAAGTTCGGTATAACAATGTGCGCAGGGGGATTCATTCATAAAAATTAATGACCCACAAGTTACAACCGCGCATTTGATAATTTCTGTAATAATTAACCTTCAAATTAACAATGGATCAGTGGCAATAGCTTATCTCGCATCGTACGTGATAACTGGTAAAAATAACAGTTGTCGTTCTGGCATCTTGGCATTTTGACACTAGCCTTCAAGATTCTCGTGTTAATGCTCGTCGGATCTTTCGTGTTTCTCGTTTCACGTGCGTGCTTGCATGTAATAACGATAAGGAAAAGTGCGGCGGCGACGTGGTTGAGGCTACAAATTGGCGGAGGTTCCCACGAATTATGTCCACGACCTACTACGCACATCCAAGATTTAACCTTTCAATTGGTCGATTAAATGATGGTCAAGGGCAAATACTGCGACCAGCGTCTTCGTCGCCGTCGTTGCCGTTGTCGCATGTGGCAATAAATCGTATCGCAACACGATGGCATGCGACAATTCACGGTCACCACCACGCCGCGCTACGCGTATTCTCTCATTCTAAGTATTGCTTTGCATTTTGCTTGGCATGTAGGCTGCAATTTCGAATTGCGTGCAGCAATTTCAGAAGCAATTCAGAGAATTCAGAGTTCATCCCATCGGATTTCGCAATGAAAGTCTGTGTCTGCCGTCGAATACCTTCAACACGAATACGATCGCTGCTAATGAGCCCATTGCAATGCTGAAATGCTGACTGAGGACTTGTTTCCTTTTCCTTCCTAAATGCAACAAGTATTATAGTTGAACACCGCAACCCAACCACCTGCTTGTAAGTCATACCGCATCTGAATCGCAGATCGTAGATCTTGTAGATGTAGCTGTGTAGTCTGTTTCTTTCATATGTGCAAGTTCGAATGCCGAGTATTTTGTATATTTGCAGTCTGCGTACAATGTATGACGAGGTACCCAGCCTCAGCGCAGCACGGCAATTGCAATAATAACCATTGTCGTAACGCGAATAGCGAATGGCGAATTTTGTATTGGATTTAACGCGAATGCAAATATTTTATTTTAAATGTGCACTGTAATAACTTAATATAATGGCAGACCGTAAGTACACAACAATTTAGTTTGTTTTCTGTGCTCAAGCGCGTACAATCCTTCTTCACGACTTTGTGTGCATTGCATTGCATTGAGTTTTGTGTCAGGCCGCTGGTCCAGATTGAGACTGACTGAGGGCCGCTTCCGTCAGTCAGGAAGCGAATCCGCGCCAGCAAGCGCAAGCCTTCATCGTTCATCGAATTCTTAGCGAATATGTAAGTCAAGTCAAGCCATAACTTCTGTTTACCTTTGTGAATTCACCGACGCCGACAATACGAGACAAAACAAGACTGCAGGAATGCGACCGCATTAATTGGTGCATTTACCTGCCTGCTTGCAATTCAAGCCAAGCTCGTCTTCGTCTTCCGGATAGATTGATTGGCACACGAGTATGTATGTAGCATGGAAAAAGACCGACCTTTCTTAAGGTCGTTCCATTGCGATTGCCTGCAATCGCAATGAATAATGAAGCCAAAGCCAAGCCAACCCTATCAGGAAAATGGACCACGAGCGCAGCTTGTCTTGTCTCATTGTCATCTGCCAGTCAGCATTCGTCCAGCAGTCGAACGTCCAACCGACTGTGACTGCAACAATTGCCTTGCCATTGCCACTGTCATTTATTTGGATTCTTGCACGTGTTGCATTTGTTTTGCAGATTTGTGATCTTCAGCTGTCGTTGTCTGTCAAGTCAAAATGGTCGCAGAGAATGTAATCTCTGGAAAAACTGAGTCTCGTGTGACGCTTGCGAGCCGCAATGGACCGGATATAAGGTACAGCTCATTATGCATTGTATACAATGATCTTTGCTTTATTGCTGCGCAAGCGTTATGTAATTATTTGTGTTCATTGCATTCATTTCGTAACCACGACTGCGTTTGTACTCGCGTCATGTCACTTTTGCGTCGCGTCGTCCGGCCGAGCACCGTTTCCACTCTAAATACGCTGCTGCGACAATGCACTGCTCTAATGCATTAACTCAGCTGCTGAGTTAACCACAGAAAATGACACAACACCCAATCTGGGTTTGAGAAACCAAAAAAACTGGTCAATTTATTTAAGTCATTAAAGAATTTTGAGCCTTGCTTTTGTCAGTTCGGTCACCCGTCCACTACAGAGCAGAGCAAAAGCTTCCTGCATCTGCATGGCTTTTGTGCGTATTTACATATTGAATTAGTTACGCAAAATGACAAAATGGGAGAACGAGAATTTGGTGGCGGTAAGGAAATAATTGCGACTATGGCGCAATTATCTGCAATTTTGGTGCAGTGCAGTGCAGAAGTGCAGCGAGCTTTCTAAAAACACGGATTTTAGGCGGTGAGACTGCAGGCTGCGTAAATTGCTGGGTAAATTGCATCCCACTCTCAGTTAAATGCAGTTTCAGATTTTAATTTCCAATCTTTGAAATTGCGAATTGCGAATTTCATATTTTGAGATTCAATGAAGCGCTTTCATTTTCGCATCGTGTCATGAGTGTGTGTGTTTTGATGAGATAACCACAAAATTCCTCAATGAAAAGGGTTCTGGGTTCATTGAATGGAAAATACGCTGCGATTCGCATCGCGATTACATCTCGATGGCATGGCGCTTCTTTGTGATTAGTTATTGCAGCAGAAGATGACTTCTTGTCTTGTCTTGCCTTGCATCATGGCGTGAGAGTTACAACAATGAACTCGAGACGCGGACGCGGACGAGTATTTGTACATATGCACTTTGCGCTTGCATTGCGTTTGCCGAGTCATGGAAAACCACTCACGGCGCGATCGGTCCGGCTGGCTCGTTTGTCTTATGCAAATTGCGTCGCCAGCTGCGAATGCGAATTCGCGTACTCCACCGCAAGCAAGCAACGCAGGACAACAAACGACTTGTCCTTTTGTTTCTTGATTGCATTTGGCATTTGGCAGGCTCATCTTGTCGTTGTCCATCTCATCCATCCATCACGTCATAGTCGCAGTCGTACTCAGCTATGAAGTCTCGAATCTCATTCCCGATCAATGACCCATGAATTCAGTTTGTAAACAGATGCGAAATACGCCTGCGCCTGTGACTGCGCCCGTGGCCAAACTCGATGCTATTTTCGAGCATTCGAACCCGAGACTTGTTAATTCATCCTTTGTAATTGGAAATTGCAACCATTAATCAAATCTGTACGTGATCCTGAACTGTGATTGCGGCTGCAGAAGGGTTATTGAATCCTGGCTCCCGCCTTGCTGCATTGCTGATCTCTGTCAATACAAATCGAGAGTGCATTGTTTTCCTTCACGCGGCGGTCCTCGGCCGGGCCAGCGCATAGGCGCGGTCGGTTGCAATGAAGTGGAATGAACTTCTGCGAGTCGCAAAGATGAAGTCGCATTTTTTGCAACGTTCTCGTACGCGTACATATTTACACATATTTAAAGATTAGAAGAATGCGAAGAAAGAAAGAAGTTTCTCAAGATGAGCATCTAGCACTTCATCTCACGTCTCGTCTTCCGAAATGCGACGGGACGCGACGCAACGTGTTTTCGTCCCAATTTTAATGATCTGAGAATCATGATTCGTCGTCATGTTCGCATGTCATGTCATAACTGCAAATGTGCAATGTGCATCTTTTGTAAGTGCCAAGTGCCAAGTTGTTAACACTGCAATATGGTGAGCACGCACGGTGAGAGAAATGGAAAGTTGCAACTTGCAAGGCGATAAAATCTTCTTCTGTCGCTGCTTTTTATTTTTCAACTCAAATTTTGACGGCAAAATTACATCGAGATTAGGAACTTTAACGAACTTCGCCGCTACAATGCGAATTGCATATTGCATTATCCAAAGTGCAAATATTTGCGACCGCTCTCACGAGGGCTCAGGAGATGACATCTCAATAGTTTGCAATTTCTAATAATAATCACTTATGAATTTATGACGCGAGTTGGCGTCGACGTCAGCGATGAGTTATTGGCTGACATGTTGTTGAGTGCCAATTGTCAGGAAAGCGCTGAATCGGAAGTGTTGCAAGAAACTGAGGGCAGGCTGGTCGCTGAAGGAGCTCCTCCTTCGGCTAACAACCAGCAGTATCATCTAATTAAGATTCCCGACATAAAGAATGTAATTAACCTCCACAGTTAACATTAGCATTAGTAAAGGGCAATTAGTTAATTCCAATTCCAACCGAACTTGCTGGATCGCGTGGAAAATTTAAACTACAGTCTTAATCACGGTGGTCCACGAGACGAAGCATGATCACCGATTTCGCGGCTGCTGTTCCAAGGCTTGACTTGTATTGCGACTAACGCATTGCGCACGCGTAGAATTCCCATTCATTTAATTGCCCGGTCATTTCTACATCGTCGTCATCCAGTTGCCAATTAGGCAGGCTAAATTTGCAATTGCAATTTGTATGTGGTTGGATCTCCGTGTGTGGCGTGGCGTGCTTGACGTACTTTCCAAACAATAATGATAATTATGAACGAGCAGTCGCTGTTCTTCTGTTTACTGTTGGCTGCAGCCGCTTCCATTGACGACATGCCATAATTCTTCGTATTCGTATTCGTGCTTCACATTGCGCAAACACCGACTGAAATTAAGTGGCTACGGAACGGCCGGCGTGGAGTGGCTGTGCTGCAAAAACAAAAATAAACTTGGTTAAGAGTTGGCTAAGAGAAAGACGCCAAATCACAATGCGAGGATTCAATTTGTATTTACACGTACAGCTTGGTAGATTAGAATTAGAATTGCTAATGCACCGAGGTGTTAAGAAAAGATGAAGAGCAGGAGCCAAAATGTAACAAAGAAGTGTGAAATTCTTATCAACACAAGGCAGACATCGACATCCAAAGATGTGATGCGATGCAGTGCAGAGATCTTCGGCCGCTTGTCTTTGACGGTACAAGTGCTATTCGACACGCTGCGCTCCTGCGTCGCGTTCTACAATCCATTTCGTGTTAACCAAGGCGGCAGCCGCCTGTCAGTTCGATTTTTAGTACGCACGGTGAATGAAAGCGGCCTTTGTCTCGAAATTGAGACCTGGCTTTTGTCCTTCAACATCTCCTGTACTCTGAATCCAGAGAACCCCACCTTCACGGCGGGCATATGGCGTCTTGGGGCTTCTTAACAATGTTGACAAGTCATTACCATGATTATCGAAGAGGGTGATGGTTCTTAGCTTATCTTGTCTTTCAATGATATGCCAGCGAGTAGTGGCTGCGATCGAGGTGATCTGTCCAAAGATCTTGGCATAAACATCGACAACCGTCGCCGACGAACTCCAACTTCTTGCTAAGACGTAATTTCACTGGAATCGTCGACTTTGTTGTTAATTCTGTTATTTTCAAGGTTAGGTACTTGACGTAGGAGAAAACGCTCACCGAGGTATTTCAATTCTGGCTGAATGCTTAATTTGATGGATTTAAAATTTTTAACAGTGAATTCTTTTGCACTTGCGGATTCACAGGTGCCAGGTGTAACTGTGGTATTGAAATTAGACTTGATACTTGATTAATTAGCTCGCCTTTCACGTACACCTGCAGGGCAGTTATCATCTGCATAATTCTAGATCCTCGTCTGCCCAGAGTTGAGATGCCGTTACAAACTGGAATATTTTTAGGCAATTTACATTGTGGACATTGAAGGTGTAGACATGACTGTATGTACGAATGTACGAGTGTACGAGCTCAGTTGTTCCGCACTTAATAAAATGATACCGCTTCCGACTCGATTCAGTGGTGCCAAAAGAGAAATTCGACATTTTAAATTTGTACTTACGACTCGGTCGAGAGTTGAGACGACTTTTTGTGCAACGTAACAAGTATTTAAGGAAGTTGGCCCACAAGTCACGCTTAATGGCTATGCCGCTACAGTACTGCAAGATATAATTTCCTTTTTAGATTCTGTGCACTGATAAGACAATACTGCATTAGGGCTCTTGAGCTTGGGCTTGGACGCAGTAATCAACACTGATTCTGATTCTGTGCGCTGTGCAGAAAGCGTTGCGAATTCAATTACAGATTACGAGTGCAAACTGCAGGCAGGCAGGCGACTGCGGCTGCACTGCACCCTTTTTTATATCAGCAGTTCAATGTTACGTCTTACAAATTACGAAATCTCTTGCTGCTCCAAAGAGCAAAACGTGAATGTGCGATTGAGCTCAATTACAATAGCTTCTTTGTGTCACACGTCCCAGCTGGGCTCACAACTCGAAGTCGCAGTTTAACGCGAGAACCTCGTTTAGGGTTTAAGTGTAAGTGTAAACAGCAACAAGTTTTGGCCGACACTTAAATTCGGGCTTTCAAACGTAAACAAGAGCATGAATGTGATTTCGTGTGCGTGTGCAAGGAATTTCACGATTTATCCCAATATTTTGCGACTTGTGGCTAAAAATCTCATTCAATTCTGCTTGATTCGTATTCAAATCTCGATCTCCTAAAGCACAAGGGCACAACTTGCCCGATTTGACCTACACTGAGTAAGAAAAGTGTTTCTAATCGAGCTGCCAGCCTCAAACCAGATTTTAATGTACCTTTTCTATGCAAATGGCAAGCAATGAATGGCAAGGTAAGGCAAAGGCCACGAGACTGCAAAAAAGTGGAGTATATACGTAGAATTGTTGTAAAACAACTTCACTTGTTTTCACAACGAGATTCAATTGGCTTTGGCTTGCTTGTTGACTAAATGCGAGTATTGACTTGAATACGAATTCAGATTAATTTCAGACATGTCGCGAAAGGCGAATTTCTCAATCTCGAATCGCGTCTGCAGTCTGCGTCTGACTCCTTCTGTCCCTGCCCACGAATTTGGCTCTGTCATTGCATCGTGTTGAGATTGCGTGGCGCTCGTTTGTATTTGTAATTGCAATCTTTTGTCGGCTCCAATTATAAATTGCATTCGATGCTCATGGCTTACTGCTCGCAGAGACAAAATATTATGCAATTCGTCCGTGCTTAATTAACTGAATGGTAATTAAAGCAAAGCGTCTGATTGTCGCGTCGAGTAGCGACGAGTGCGTGAAAGGCTTCGGGTTGGCGGCTCAGCCGCGTAATTTCTGCGAAATTCCTTCGAGCATTGATTTTAGGGCATGAATAACAGTAAGCAGTGAGTTGGATCATAATTGCACGACAGCACTGCTGCTTTTGCTGTGTTGTCAAATGAAGAGTGACAGCGAGTCTCACATTTTTATTAAACTCGGGTCTCAATTACTGCCACGCCACTGATTACGATCTGTGATCTGTGCAAGATTCATTTTCTCAGAGATGAATAGAAAAGAATGTTGTCAATCAAAGCAAAACCTACGTTAGTCGGAGTTTCTTAACTAAACTTAATTACGGGATGAAAAGGCAGGCGCATCACAACACAGCGGAGTTAGGCCAGAAGTATGAAGAAGAAGGCTTACTGATACTAAAATTGGAAGAAGTGCTGTTAGCTATGCCACATGCGCCTCAATTTCAATTCGGTCTTGGGGTACAGTTACGCGAAAAGCGAGCGTCGCACTCGAACGTGGAATCGTGGACGTGGACATGAGATTGCACCCTTTGCGCGATCCGCTCCGCGTCCCACAACTGCATTTAGAATGTAGAGCACCAGTGCAGCAGTCACAATGAACGGGAGATGTGAGCAGTTAATAGCAGGAGTTCGGTACAAATATGGACCAGTTTACAGTTTGAGACTGTGACTGGCGTGGCGTGGCGACTGGGTTCAAGCGTGTGAACAACTACACAAGTGAATATTTGCATGAAGAGCATCAGTTTCACTTTTGACTCTGGTTCCACCGGAACAAAACGGAACGGACGAACGGGCACACGCGACGCTTGACGCTTGTCTTGGCCTCTGCTGCATCGTGGCCGTGCGTGGCTCGGTTTCAGATTATTGCAAGATCTCAACTTGCTAATTAACCGAAAGGGTTCCTGACGAATTTCTGACATTATCATCTCGTTGCATGATGTAGTTCACAAACCGCCATTTATAGTTAAGGTGTAAGACATTCTTACAACATTCGACTTGAAAGGTATACATTCAACTTTCAGTGGACGATGAATTTGAGGGCAAAGTGTTGAGTTGAATCGGACTCTGAATTTTTGGCGAAGTTGTCCAGTTTAAAAGTTTTTGGAAATACGCTTGCAAATTCGCAAGCTGCCCCAAAATTTCGTGAACACGCTTGCGTGCATCAACAAAAATGCAGCCACAAGTGAACTCCAATGCCAACATGACAAATAACAGCGTTACTGTGAACACTGCCATGAGCACCAGCAACGGAGTGGGTTTCCAGCATCCCAAGAGTGCAGTCAGGTTCGTACATCGAGTCATGAAGTTTACAGCCAACATTCATCTTTGTACTCCTCGAGCACATATCGCAAATTCAATTAAGATTGAAGGTGTCGAGATTCCGTGGCATTCGCATTCGCACTCGCATTCACGAATCATTGCACTATTAATTCAAAGAGTCAAGAGTACGGCTCAGCTGCTCATTCATGTGTGAGGTGACGATTCGAGTGTCATAAATCCTAATTCAGGCTGACTATCGATGTCAAAATTCTCACTCGTGATGCGCGTCGCACGAGCGCAAGGACGAACTCGAATTCGTCCAAGTTTGGCAATTAAGAAGGCAAGAAGAAGGTAGTTTCTGTTTACCGGAGAAATTATGAAACTTGGTTCGGTGCTCGTGCTCATTAATGCGAAGGTGAAGACTCAGCCGAAGAAAGTACCCAAATCCAAGATCCACGTATCGCGTATCGCTTCATTTTAATTTGCCATCTTAAAATCGCTCGGCTCAAGTCAAGCGTAATGTTTAACAATAAAGTCTCAAGCCAAATATTTACGTTCCACTTGAGCGATCGCGATCGCTTCGGAAAATGACAAATCACGACACGGCGCGAAGCGAACGCGATTCCGATTAATCTACTCGCACTCGTAATGAGATCAAGGTTACATTAGTTACAAATTGAATGATTTGCACGCACGCTTGCTTTTCCTTCGCCTGGAATTGAGTTTCCAAGTACAGCAATAATTTTGGACTCTTTCGTCTTGCTCTTTCAGGAATCCGCCATGGTGGAACCGCCGGAGCCGGATGGAGAGAAGACTAATCGTGTTAGCGGGCGTCTTTTTTATAGCTTGCACAGCTCTAGTCGTCGCACTCGCCTCCAGCGGCTCATTCTCAGGTAACAATTTATGAATCAACCCATGAACGAAAGAGTTCCAAGGATTTATGAGATTTTCATTAAAATTAACGAAATTAACTTTTAAAAAAACTGATGGAGAAACCAAAAATGCAAAAATAACGTCCGTCCTTCCGAATCTGCACGGCTTGAATTGGAAATTGAAATGAACTAAATTGAATGGCTCGTGGCACGTAAAATGTTGATTTTGATTTGTAATTTGTATTTTACGTGTTTGAATTTTGCACGGTTTCATTTTCGTTGATTGTAAATTGTAATTTATAAATTGCATTTGTAATTTGTGGATTCAGCACGAAATCAACTCAAAACAGGACAAAGTTGTTGCGATTACTATGCTGTCGTGTACATTGCAATAAATTGCATGTGTAGCTGTATTTCTGCTTGCATTTGCATTATGCATTATGCATTTTCCTACTTTCACTTAGCTGATAAATGAATAATGACTTCACGAGTGAATCTCAACAATGCGTTTTGAGTTTTTGCTTGAGTATTGATTATTAAGTCATTATCGAATACAAATAGAAGCTAATGCATCAATGCACGCATTGAATTGACGTATTGTTGACATCAGCTCAGTCAACAATGAACCGGACTCCATGGTCAGTTGGTAATGTAATTTAGTAATTTAATGTAGTGTAAATTTAGCCTCCAGCATGTATACGTATTTTAGCATGTAGACATTGTTGCACTGTACTGCTTTCGCACTGTTTTGGCACACCCGTTTTGCATTTTGGTTTTCGCAGCTGTCGCTTCCCCGAAATCATCTGAGTTTATGCCCTCACCAGAAGCACTCACCAACAATCATATCGATGGAAGTACGGGACCCGGGAGCAGTAGTCGACAGAACCGAGATGAGGTTTGCCTTACGAAGGGATGCGTCCTCTCAGGTAAAATCCTTCTTTGCCAATTTGCCTATGCAAATTCGCAGTAATCGTAAAGTGCTGGTGCTAATTTCGCACACCCAATTAATTAGCGTCAGCGCTGATCGAGAACATGGACGAGACGGTGGACCCCTGCTCGAACTTTTACGACTTTGCATGTGGCGGTTTCGTCAAGAAGACAATCATTCCCGACGACAAGACCCAAATGACGACGTTTGGAATGCTGAACGATAAGCTTGACGAGCAGATTCGAATTTTAGTGGAGGAGCCCGCAAAGCCGTCCGAGCCCAAGCCGTTTGTTCTTATCAAGAACCTGTATCAGTCGTGCATGAACAAATGTAAGTGGAGATTCGAGTTTACGCTGCCCTCAATCGCGCTTCGGCAAACCTGAATTGTGGGCCACAAAATACAGATTCACTTTAAGCCTGGGCCGAGCCTGCGAGTCGCTCAGAGGCTCATGAACTCGTTTGCAGGCAGATTGAGAAATGAGATCAAATCACAATATCGTTAATCAGTTTCCTTTAAAGGAAAAAAATTGTAGCACGTCGTCTGTGGGCAAAAACAAGATTGTAAAAAGTGCAATCAATTTCTTGGCAAGAGGAAGAGAACTGCACCGCATTGCTGTGACTTGACTGCACTGCGCGTGTTTTGGTTTTGATGATGACGTTAATTATGAGTTGTAGGAAGTCATCATTACTGATTGCGATAATTTGTCTCTCACTTTCATACGAGGACGTAAACGTCAAGCAGAGCAAACAGCAAAGGAAGGCGAGCAGCAAGTGAAAACTCGCTGATCTCTAACCACAAAGCAAAAAGATGTGGAATGCGAAGGATGAGCGTCGGTCTCCATTTCCCCACATGCACGCATCTCGAATCTCAACATGACATTTTTGCGTTTTGCCATTTCGCAGCCCGCATTGAGAAACTCGGTCTCGACCCGATGCACGACATCCTTCAAAAACTCGGTGGCTGGCCCGTGCTGGAGGGCGATAAGTGGGACCCGAGCACGTTCACCTGGAAGGAGTCCGTCTACCGATTCCGAAGGCACGGCTACTCGGTCGACTACTTTATCGACTTCTCCGTCACGACCGATGTCAAGAATTCGACTTTCCGCGTAATCGATGTGAGTAGAAAATACAAAGTGAATTATGGTTGTGTCGTACCGTGCCTTTAATCGCGCCAACTCAATTACCTTTCCAATCATTCACAGATTGATCAGCCTGCCCTGGGCTTGAGTCGTGAGTATCTCATGAAGGGGTTGGACGAACCCGAAGTCAAGGCGTACCAGAAATATCAGGTTAGTTAACACCAGTACGAATAGTTCTTGTAATTGTATACGCTAAATTGGTAATTGCAAATTGGAGTCAAATGGAAATGAAAATCTGTACCGAGAATACAAGCGATAATTAAATTAGGTGGATTTGGCCGTGTTGCTCGGAGCCGATCGTGCGACGGCACAACAGGAAATGAGAGCAGCTCTTGAGTTTGAGAGACAACTCGCAAATGTAAGCAGCCACACATGCAGTAAATTTGCGGGTCTCGTACAACTGTAAATGCTATATAACATGTTCTTCTACCCTTTACAGTTCTCGCTGCCCCGTGAAGAGCGTCGTAATGTCACCAAACTCTACAATCCAATGACAATTAGCGAACTTCAGTCAAAATTCCAATCAATTCCCTGGCTCGAGTATTTCACCACGATTTTGCCCCCAAAAGTAATCACCGTCATGAGATTTAATTACTGCTGGCTTAATTACAATTGCAAGCTGACATGCCTTGCCTTGCCTTACGATGACGTTCGCTGAGCTAACAAATTGAATCATTTGCAGGTTAAAATCAGCAACGATGAAGTAGTGATTGTGACGGTGCCAAGCTACATCCAGAAGTTTGAAAAGTTGATTGCTCAGACGGACAAACGGTAAGTGTTGAACAGCAAATCAAGTGCCAGCCTGCCTTGTTGATCGTGGTTTCTTAATTGCGCAGCGTGCAAGCCAATTATGTGATGTGGCGAGCCGCAGCTGGTAAGTATTTTAACTTTATTTTTATGTAGCTTGATTTGATTTTTTATATTGTTGATATTGGTTTGCAGCCTCGGTGAGCTACATGAACGAAGCGGTACGGAAACTGCAGCTGGACTACACCACGGCGTTGACTGGGAAGGGAGAACGCGAGCCGCGGTGGAAGGAGTGTGTTGGGGTGGTGTCTGCAAGGTAAATGGCAGTGGCAGCAATAACGTGATACAGCCTCCATTGTGGCGGCTGTCTTAATTGACATTGAAAACAATTTACCAAAGAAAAACACTTACACGCTCTTTCTTCTGCTCCTGCACTTGACAGTCTAGCTAATGCAATCGGGGCTCTGTACGTGCGCCGTCACTTTAAGGAGGAAGCGAGAGAAACTGCCCTGGTAATGGTGGCCGACATCCGTAAATCGTTCCTCGAGATTCTCGATGAGATTGATTGGATGGACAAAACAACCAAGTAAGTGGTTAGTAAAAGGCAAGCAAGTGTTCGGGCTTGTTACTCACACCCAAGGGAATATTAAAACCGACGGAGGGTCGGTCAGTCAGGCAGCCGGGCTCATGTAAATAAGTCTAAGCCCAAACCGAGCCATGTGCGGCGAAATGAAATTCGAGAAACGAAAATCTGTAAAGACAACAAGTAAATTCTAATTTACTGAGATGTGAGGCTCCAAGCTCGTCTGCGGCTACTTTTTCTCCCATTCCTGCAGTTCTGGGAAGGCGAGACGCGAAAGCGTCCTAGCCCAAGTCCGACTCGTGTCCATGTTCCATCCGAGTCTCAAGGGCTCAATTTTCTTGCTCGATAATTTATTTCATGTTTTCCCTTTTTTGCGTCTCGCATCTTCGTCTTGCGCTTCGCCTCACGCTGCATCTGTCTTTGTCCTCAGGGAACGCGCATACGACAAGGCCGCCTCGATGGAAGCCCACATCGGATACCCCAAGGAGTAAGTTTATTTCATTAATGTGGTTGGCATGATGTGCCGGCGTGGAATAAGAATCCAGCCACCAATCATTTCTTGCATCAAAGGAAGATTTCAATTTTTATTTTTCCAGGCTCCTGAATGATACGAAACTCACCGAACTCTATGCCGGCGTAAGTACACGAACACGAACAAGAACGCGAACACGAGCCGGGCAATTATTGCCCGCAGCTGCAGCCGCGGCGCCTGTGCCCACCCAATTTAATATTTAATTTGTCTCTCCTTCCTCTCTCGCGCAGTTGGAAATGGGAAACCAAAGCTACCTAGAAAACGTTCTCAACCTGACCACGTTCGGCACGGATTACGCGTACAACCGACTCCGTGAAAGGGTGAACAAAACCGACTGGATCTCCCACGGACGACCGGCCGTCGTGAATGCATTTTATGCTCCACTCGAAAATTCTATCCGTACGTGCCCCGGCCCCACGTCTGGCCTAATTTAATATAAAATTCATTTGCCTACCTGATTCAATCACGGCTTAACTACACGCAAAATAACTTGGACCAATTTGCCTTGTCTCTATTTGCCCGTACAGAATTTCCTGCTGGCATCCTACAAGGCATCTTCTTCGATAACGACCGACCGCGCTACATGAACTACGGAGCCATCGGATGGGTTATCGGTAACTTTCTTTCACAATTCGACTCATTACGTGAACTCTTTCTTGGATTCTTATGCTTCAATGAATTTGTCTTGCAGGACACGAGATCACTCATGGCTTCGATGACCAAGTAAGATCCATGTATTATTATTAGTTAACCATAAACAGAATTTGATAAGAATGCTTATAAGATAAGAAATGGTAAGAACATTTAGAACAATACTGAAATTGGTTAATAATTGCTGAGATTGGAGTTCATACTTTAGTCAGTATCATCCTCTTCTGAAGTGTTGGAATTTTCGTCATCACCTTCCATGTCGGGGAGATTTTCTTTAAGCTCACCAGGCTTATACGGCTCAATATTCTCAGCCAAGTGTAGTTTTAAATAGTACCTGAAGTGTCCATTTTCATTGTGACTTCTTGTACAATCTTCGCTGATGTGCTTAAAGCAGAACGGGAACTCGGAGTGCGTGCCCAAGAATGTGGCTTCATCTATTTGTTCTTGTGACAAATACTTCTTTGCAGCGCAGCGTTCCGCCTTAGAATTAGCAATGTTCCATTTAATGAATCCAGGCTTGGCGGCAGCAAGTCGGTGGGCGAACCCAATCATCTAAGGGTTAAATGAATTTCAATAATTTGTTCGAAATGAGATAAATGTTATAAATTGCGGTAAGATGGCTGTACATATATTCTGGTCACTGTATTTAGCTGAAAGTATACTTCGCATATGTCACTGGCAATAATATTTTCGGAGCCATTTATCATTTTTGTATAGTGTAGAAAGATGCTGTAGAAAGTGTAGTTTCTTAAAGAAGGCATCGCGTTTTTCTTCACGGAATTTCTTGGCACTTAGTAAATGAGCACTTCTGCGCGTCGGGTCATGGTTAGTAGCATGAAGTCGCTGTGCCATTTATCATTTTTGTGTAGTGTAGAACGATACTGTAGTGAGTGTAGTTAGCTGGTCCTTCCTTTTCTCGAGCCTGAAACGAAGACCGATTGCGATGAGCGCGGTCATTAATGGGAACATGTTCTGATTCAAATGCTAAACTTAAGCCTGCGGTTTTCCGTCATAGAATAAAATTTCGATGTGAATCCCTCCGATAAGCATGAATTACGAACGAATCAAATGTGATAAAGTTGTAGTCTCCACCTGATTGGATTGTTGTCCATCCTGTGGCGATCGATAGTCGTTGCTCGACTCTTTTTTGAATCATCAAAAAGGCGTACACGTAGTAGGTCGCGTAGATTGTCAAAAGTCTTGTTAGGACACTCTTTGCACTTGAAGTTTGATCCACTTCTGACCAAGAATTTGTCGTGAGTTCCAACACCGAATAGGTTAGACATTGTTACTTTTAAGGTTTTCACCAGGACTTGTCAACTAGTTTGATTTGAAGGTTAACTATACTGCCGTTTCGAATGAGAAGGCGTGGGCATTGTTGTGTTGTTAATTATAGCAAAGTCTTATCTTGTATTCTGTGTGAGCTAATTGATCTGCTTTTTACCTATCGTAGGGCAGGCAATTTGACAAGGATGGAAACCTGTACGACTGGTGGGAGCCCGTGACCAAGGACGCGTACTTGAGGCGGACACAGTGCATCATCAGCCAGTACAGCAACTACACCGTGCCGGAAGTCGCGCTGAACCTGAATGGAATCAACACACAGGGCGAAAACATCGCTGACAATGGTGGCATCAAGGAGGCGTACAGGGCTTACCAGGCCTGGGTCGACAGAAATGGGCAACCGGAACCGGTAAGCAGCAAATCAGAAATCATGTGGAGCCTCGACTCTAGAGTTGACTTTGCTTTGCGGGATCCTTGATGCAACGTATTAATTTTTCACTCGCAGGTCCTCCCTGGATTGAACTACACACAAAATCAACTCTTCTGGATTTCGGCAGCCAACGTCTGGTGCAACAAGTACAGACCCGAGTCGCTGAAGCTCCGCATCCTGACCGGTGTCCACTCACCAGGCGAATTCCGCGTGCGAGGCCCGTTCTCAAATATGCAGAGTTTTAACGATGACTTCAAGTGTGGACCGACGAGTTTCATGAACTCTGCAAACAAGTGCCATGTTTGGTAGGCCACGGTGGCAGCGGCACCCGCACGCACACGCCCAGACTCACTTAATTTATGACCGCATCGCAGATTTTAAAGATGCGCCTGCGCCCTTATCACATCACCCTCGTCGTATATTTTTATCACTTCGAAGTTAAATGCTGCTAAATTCCCCAGATGTCTATTCGTCACGTGACGCATTTACGAGACCCGACCCTAATTTATTTCTGATACGAAAAACGGATCAGTGATTAGATAGGAAGATAGCTTAATTCTAAAAGGGGTACTAGAATTTAAGGATTTGGATTCGGACCTTGATACTTTGTTGTTTCATGTTGCATTGCGGGAGTTGGATTGTACTTTTGTTTCGTTTGGGAGTGACTGATTTGTATTGTGAACTCAGTATTTTAACTACTAGCAATATTAATTCAAGTCAACTTAAGGCGCTGGGATTCGATTGTGTCAAAATCTTAACTATTCGTCGCAGTTTGTCAATCTGAAATTTGTCTTTCGATTCTCGAACTTGAAATTGTTGAGTTTTGTGTACTTTTATTGAATCTTATCGAATGATATGATTGTTGTAGTTTTGTAGGTTTTACTCTTAACTCTAGTTATAAAATTCTCTCATTTATGTACCTAATGAATACGTACGTGTGCAAATACTCTAGCTACGGTTAAAGTTAAAATGTTTAAATGTAGTTTTATAAAAATGGAAACTGTCAATATCTCGAGTGCCAAGACACGTTAAATAAATATCAATATCTTAACAGTAACATCTTATCCATTTGTAGGTCAACTTAACGGAGTAGTTAATAAATTGTCCATTTAATTAATCACTGTATAATCCAAATTAATAGTACTTGCAGTAGCAGCACAAAAATGTATCACAACTTGAATTACTGATGGTCAGATTTTGTTGCAGGCTTCACCGGGCATGCGCACTGGAGGTTTCGATTTCATTAGCGGACTTGCTTCTCAAGGTCTTCAACAATCGCTATTAGGCGCTGTTTTGTACGTTTATTTTCCTTGAACGCGCAATTGATGAGTGTTATCATTTGTTTACTGGTGTATTCCTGGAGACATTCGGTCAAAAATCATTTCCCATTTGTTGAGAACAAGTTCATGTCAAATGAAGGTTCGAATTTTACCTGATGCGCCGGAATCCATTCTTCCATCACACTTTCGGGATTGTAAAATGCCTTGACGTAACTTTCAACATATTCCCTGTACGTTGTGGGGAATCCTTTCACAGAAACTGGAGAAATTTTATCAAACTTGGAGAGAAACTGCATAAAATCCAATTGCATAAGTCCTCTTCCAGAATTCGAACACTTCTTTGCGTTCGAATATCTACGGAACAAACACCCATTTCTAAATTTCAACCCTTACTGACGTAACTCCAGGTTTAATTACCCGTCCACAAAAGCTTTGCAGCACAAACGAAATACTTGTTCCCAGATAATTGAATGCACTTGAGCGGGTATCACAACTTGCTTGCAAACCACTTCCAATTTCATTGAAAACAGCTGGAGGGCCTGTAGAATAAGTGGTTATTAAGGACTTTTCTACCTGCATTCGTGCATCAGTGAAGCTCTAGGAGTAACTTACTCTTAAAAGTACATCCACATACGTACTGTGCTGGCTCATCAGTTCTTTGACGTCCCAGTTAACTTTGTCCATTGAAGTCACGATGGAATCATAATCGACCGCTTTGCGTGAGACTCGTTCGTAAGTTGGACGCCTTAAACCATCTGACACAATCACAGCCTAAAGCAAATTGACATTCAGGTTTTGCAGACGCATTTAGCACGAAATGATCAAGGTAATTTTGAAAGAAGCGTTAACCGTACTTGGTCCATTAGCTGAGCGATCGATTCCCAATTCGAAGGAGGAATGTGGTTTTCAATGAATGGCTTCAAATTGTCCAACTGATGCGCCAAATAGATGGAGGACTCCGAGGCGACTATTCGAGTTGCCAGTCCATACAAGTTGTCTTCGTCTCCAAGATTAATTGATGGAGATGCAAATGGTTGGGCGATCTTTCCATTGGGAGCTAGTGATTCTGACGCTTCCCGAATGAGCTTGTCGCGAATTCTAGTTAACGCTACTCGCAGCTGGGCGTTTGGAATGCTTTCGATTGTAATCTCACTCTGTAAGCAGTTTCAGGGTTCATTGGTCAGCAATTAGGCCTCACAAACACGCTGCTAATCAACTTACGGTTTCGGCAGCAAAGAATACGAAGACGGTGTAGAAATAGTACTCAAAAAGTTGACTCATACAAACAGCAACGTCGTAGGCAATTGAAGTTAGCAAATGCATCATGTTCAAGTAACGGCCAAATGTCCGTAAAATTGATAAGGTAGTATTCGTGATGAATGGCCCGTCATGTGCGTCTTCGTTCAAATCACCTTCTTCAGCTTCACTCTCCTCTTGGTCCGTTTCATGTGGAGATTTCCCTTCACTGCTGGGTCTCTCCTGTATTAACGACAGCATATTGTTTGACGTGGACGGACATGATAAAGAACCTTTCTTCAGTTTGACTTACTTTTGCGTAAATGTTTTCTTCGGATGTATCTTTCGCAATTTCAAAAGGTGATCCTGATTCTTCGTACAATTGAAAAATGGACTTCTTCTCTTCCACATCATTTGGAATTGAAGTGGATGTCATTGGATTCTTTGCGTTCTTCAAAAACTTGAATTCCTTCAAAGTATAAAAATTCAATCTTGAGACGATAAATCTACGTTGAATTTGAGATTACTTACCGCTAGTTTCGTGATATCAAAATCCGAGAGTACAGGACAAATTTCCCAGCCCTCATTTTCCAAAAATATTCGAAGTTCATCTAACTTAAAGTGGTGATAGCGTAAAAAGTATCGCAGACTAGATTCTCGTATGCAATCTTGCAAACTTTCAGATTCACTGTTGCAAAATTCAGATCCCACATTTTTCAAACTGAAAATACAATTGATAAGAAAGGGTTAATTAAGCTACGACGTTATACATGAATCAAGCTAGCGTGTCTTACGTGTGTATAATCGATAAAATGTACATGAAGTCGTCGATTTTAAAGCCAGTTAAATCGGAGGATAACAAAAGTGTCCTAATTTTAGTTTGTACGTCTTGCCAAATCCGTGCAGATCCATTCGTCAGTTTTTGATCAACATATTCAAGATCCTCCTCAGTTACTTCTGTTTCCGTTTGTTCAGATTCGTGTTGTTTTATAGATTCTACAGCAAGCAAACTAATTTATTAATTGCGGTAACTCAATCAACCCAATTTAGAGGTTGAAGATTTACCAGTTTCAGATCTAAAATGAGTGGAATGCCAGTTGAGAAGTTTTCGGTAACTCATGATAATTTTCCACATTGATTTACAAAGATCCACAAGGCAAGGAATGAATATTTCTTGACTAAGGCACTAAACAAATGAAAACTCCCCGTTAGTTAATCATCAATCAAGCTATTAGCTTGGACAACAGTAAGAGGAACTTACGGCACATAAATCCTGATACTGTTTCTTTTGGAGGTTTGGCTGCTGGCTCTCAGCCCGACACAGTTCAGCAAATCCATGAACCACACTAAAGGCACTGTTGTGAATGGCTGAGGCGTAATGCATCAACAATTGATCGACGCAGGTATTTGTTTTCCCCAACAGCTGATATGCTTTCTGTAGTCTTCCGTAGTGTCTCTCATCGAAGTTCATGCATACCTGAAATAGCAAAGCGAGATCATTAGAATCCGTTTCACATAAGTCGCTAGCCATAGACACGAATGGACCGTCGTACCTTTGACAATGCGAAGTCGAGTTGTTCTTCAGCAAGTTCTAAAGTATCTTGAAGCTTCTTTGAAAGGTCAGAAATGCAGGTAAAATGGTTGTACGTTAAGGCTGCTTCTTGACATTCAAGAATTAACTGCATAGCACCCGAAAAGTCCTCATGGGCTAGAAGTTCTTGCAATCTGGATTCAGTCTTTTGCTGCAAGTGCACAAGTACGAAAATTATTTCTGTAGTTTGGAACAATAAATTAATGCGAAAATTAAATTGTGAACGACAAGGCCTACCAATGTTTCAATCGTACGCAAAGACTTTAGTAAAGCCACAGCCCTTTGGCGCCTTCTGTGATTTGCCAACACACCCAAACTCTTGGTCGTGAATTCTTTCTTTGCTGCTGCTAGATCAGCGCGACTCTCTTGCACGCTGAAAATGGCTGCGACCAAGTCGTCTTCAATTTCCCTGACCCTGCAGAAGTTTTTGAATATGAAACCGATTGTTTTAAAAACAGCCTAAACATTGCTGTCTTACCTTTCGATTTCCCCCGCATATGAACTTTGTTTCTCTAAAATCAGCTGAAACACCTTCTTGGAGACTACAGTCAACTCCGTTCGAATTCGGTCACGAGATTTGGACAGGAATTCATAATCTAATGGGTCCGGCAATTTCTGCAAAGGTGAGTGAAGCGTCAGCACGCTCAAGGTCGTAAGTACACATGTAGCCAACAAACTCACCAAGAGCTCGTGCAAGCTGGGGTCAAAACTGCTTTCCGACGTGAAATACTGCGGATCGATGCTTGCAAGGATTGCTTCATCAGCTTCTGGGTCAGTGGCATGTGCTCTAATTTCTGAGTCTGGGTCCCTTGTGACGGGAATCAGTGGTACGGACACGGACTGCGAAAGGAGCGATAGTCTGCTACTTGGAGATTCGCCGGATGGGCTCAGAACCTTTTGTACTTTCTTCTGTATGTCTTGGCCCTACGCAAAATTAAACACGATCAAGCATATTAGTACAGCTATCAAGAAGCACATTCCGTTTCCAGCATTGATGGGTAGAACGAGCGGAACCAAGAATTGCAAACTTACCTCCTTCTTCAGCAATGTCTTAAGCTTCGACTTCAGATCCATTGTCTCCTCTCTCCAGTGTCCGCAGTGGAGGGGAGTCGGGAAGGCGCTACGCGGCTATTCAGTTCACCATCTGATACCGACCGAACCCAACTAGGCTGTAGTTGAGCCCATCTTGTTGATCCATTTTTCTTGCGATTCCAAGGGCTTGGACCTACGTGCACGACCCTGATGGACTGGAACCTAATCTTTAACTACAGCTTCTAACTTCTAAAAGTGTAATTGCTAGATTAATTGCCACTAGGAAATTAACACACGCCGAAACTCAGTTAAAGTTGCAACCTCTGTTTCCTTGCATCTTGTCAGATGGATTGAATGACATTTGAGTTTTGGCACTCCGCTCCAGAATCGTGCTAAATGAATCCGAGTTCTCAGTTCATGCTTGCTTGAGCAGTCTACCTCCGCTTATTCAAGTGCAGAAAACCCCTCATAAACGCGGCGTATTGAAAGTTGTGTACGAGTTTTCGTTTCAGAGTTTGTGGACTTTATCGTGGATTAAGTTAATTACTTATTGCAGTTTGCAGTCTCACCTCGAGTTAACATTTCGCGTCACGGTTGGCTTCATCAAAAATCATGGCCTCTGGTTTCAATCAAGAAACAACTGAAGAGGACGCGTCTGACTTGCAGTTTCCGAAAGGTAAGCTTGCTTGGTTAATGGTTAAGGTTAATCGTAGTTACGCGTGCCTCGTGCTTTGTGTTATGTGTTACTTTTTGGTTCATTAAGGTCGGTAAAGTTAAGATGTTCGATCAGGTGCTAAAAAGTTCTTTTCTGTTGTTACATGAGGAAGCTGCATACAGGCACTCGATGGTTCACATCTCCAGTAGTTGATTTGATTAGTATACTACTGGGCACTTCCCGGGAGAATCGATTACGACTCCATTGTCACTACCCACAGATTTTTATTTGCCTCGTTATCATGTCCATGCATACGTTCTTTTTTCCATGTGGCTTGTTATGTCTTTGAAGCTGAAATTGCTAGAGTTTGAGGAATTGATTAGCAGTGGCTGGTTACAACCCACTTACACACGCATTGATCGACTTAACCGATCGTGCATCCAAAATGCTCAAGAAAGCACAAGAAATTAATGGAGAAATGTCAAACCCAACAAGCAACATGTGACATGTCAGCATCAGCATGCGTCCTGAATTACTTGTGAAATGTTTGATTACAAAAGTTTTTCTGTTACATTGCAACGAATATCGAATGTTTTCATGAGTTATAAGTATGCTTTTGGCTTTACACCACTTCAAGTAATTTCTTGTTTTTAATTGCAGAATTTGAAAATGCTGAAGCTCTTTTGATTTCCGAAGTTTGTTTACTGCTCGAACATCGAAGTGCTCAGAATGAGGTCTCGGAAGAGGAACAGCAGCTCTCAGACGTCTTCCACAAGACCAAGGAGTATTGCCGAAGATTTGGGAAACTGAAAAATAACGACGCTATTACTCGGATACGCGGGTAAGCTGCAGGCTGGCAGTGGCAGTGTTGACAATATCATCACTTGATAGCGGTGCCTGGATTTTGATGGCATTCCTAATTCCTTCTTCCTCGCTCAGGGTTTTGATGCAGAAGAAGCTTCACAACTTTGAATTGGTCTCACTGGCTAACCTCTGCCCTGAAACTGCGGAAGAGGCGAAATCACTTATTCCGAGGTGATACTGATATACTGAAATTCCATTTGATAAATCTAATTTGCCAGGTCGCGGGTCGCCTGCAATTTCTTGCATGATATTACACTGCCGTTGCCACACAAGATAGCAAGCTTTCTTTTGATTTGGAGCTATGTAACCTGATTTTGTGCTTCTTTCCCTTTTTGTAGCCTGGAGGGTCGATTCGAGGACGAGGAACTGCGACAAATACTTGACGATATTCACACCACTCTTAGCTTTCAGTGTTAAACGCTAAGTTACACAATTTGGATTCCATTAATGTACATGTATGTATTTAAAGCAAGCATCTCAGCATTTCATATTTAAATAAAGACCAAGTCACTCAAGTCTCGTGTTTGCCACACCATGGAATAACCCCAGATGGTGACGCAATGGTTGCTTGATTCTTGCTTGGGTTGACGTGCTTGAAATCATGGTATCATTGTTTACAATTGCTGCCGAAGATCTTCTCGTCTCGCCTTCCATTTCCACGCGTTTTCAGCCCTTGCCCTTCTTAATGCTGCTGCCTCGACTTGCGAGTTACGACTCCTGCGTCCTGCTCGCATGTGTTGTAATTTGATATCATAAAATGACAAAACTAAAGCCATGGGATTATTGTCACTTAGAGAGCCCACGACGTCAATACCTGAATTACCACTACTCGGTTACATTGCATGCTCGGTGGCTGCGGGTTATTTATGATAAGAATACAATGTTATGTAACAAATGCAACACGTAACACAACTACACAACGTACTTCGCCGGCCCTCCTAACATTTGATTTGACTCTTTATGTGGCTCACCACTTACGCGTTAACGTACCAACGTGAGTTACGTACCACAGATCGCGATCGCGTACGTGTTCAATTTACAGCACTCCGGCTTCGCCTGCGTGGAGCTGAACATTGATTTTCTCCAGTGAGTCGCTTGGTCGCTTGGTGCTTGGTTGTATTTGTCTCACTCAGCTCGCTCAGTCGACGACTGACGCTTGACTATGAAAGAGTGCAGTGGAAGCAGTGCATCTTTTCGTCAGTGAAAATAGCGTCTGTGTCCATTAAAATTGTTTGCAAACTGCAATTAACTGATAATTCCAGGCTTGAACTTCACATATCCAAGATTTCGCCAACTTTCTGTACCACAATTCCATCATATCACGAGAAAAGCGTCGGAAGACTCATATTTTTGCTTTTAAGACGTGAGACTTGAGAACACCGGCAAAGATTCTTGTTTCTGACCAGTAAAAGTAAAGGCAGCAGGTTGATGGTACTGATACAAAGGATAGCAGCAAGTGAGAAGCGAATCTCACTCATTCAGGAAATAAACGAACCTTAACATAACACGCCACGCGGCAGGCGCTCGTGATCGCGATCGTGAGTTCTGAACAGGAAAGTATCTGGTGTCTGGCAACCTTGTATCTCAAAATAAAACCAGCCGTAATATTTTATTTTAGCAGGAGAAAATTACGTGATTTGATTTCATAAAGTGGGAATGCAGTGAAATGTGAGAATTCGACTCACCGACTCGACTTTAGATCGTTTGCCGTTTGTTGTTGCCAGTTATCCATTTATTTGCGCCGTGCGCGTGCTTGGAAGTCAACGCAACACATCACCGATCGCGTCTTCATCTTCACATCATCTCGCACACTTTCTCGTGATCCTGATCGTGTCAGACATCTGTTCTGCTCTGCGATTTCCGACTCCGAGTACGATTACGTGATGTTGTTCAATTTGTGGTGAACTGATAGACTTTAACGTGAACGAACGATTTATTGCTTTCGGCAATCGTGGCTGTGACTGTGGCTGGAGAATATCTCGCATAAATCATTCTAAATTCTGTCAATTCTCTGGGGACTCTTTTTCTTTGCCGGAACACGCACGACGGACGGACATCTTTATGATCAGGTACGTGGCAAGATCATGCGGAGCCAGACCAGTGACCGCACGCGAACGCGCGCTGGATCCGATTAAGCGAGTAAGCCTTGGATTGGATTCGTATCCATTGCCATTGCCAATGCAGCTTCGTCAATCACGGCCATGGGCCGTTGCCGTCTCTGTGGATTGCTAAATCGAGGCCAGGATATACATTTTCACTGATCTTATCAGCCACAATGACAAAACAGGAGTCAGACATTTAAAATTCAATGTGAATGCGTGCATGAACAACGTGTAAACGTGTTCAAACAGTTCAACGCGTTCATGATGCTGGTACTTCTGTAAAGTGCTAGTGTAAAGTGGTTAAGTCAATACAGCCACTGCCATTGGCATTGGCATTGCCATTGTCAGCGATTGAGCCACGGCTATGGCTTCAAGTTGTCTGGCGCGCCGGCTGAATGAATCTGTAAACGCAAATTCAACTCATGTTCAGTAAAATACAATACAATAAAAAAAACTTTGTCTGCTGCCTGTTGTTGAAGTAATTATCTCTTCGCATTAAAAATTCTCAACTTGGGCGCATGTTATGCATAATGCATATCATGAAAATGTAATAAATTACTTATGAAAGGAAGTTTTCCGTTTCTTAGGACTGCCGTGCAGTCGTTGCTGGTGCTACTCCATGGCATTTAATTATGTAGACCTTTTGAAAGTTCACCAACAACGACATGAAATGAGGAACGAGCGAGTACAGTAATGAAAAGGTTACGAGTTACGACATACAGTCGAGTCGGGCAGGCAGGGCAGCAAGCTGGAGTTTGTGTTGGTATTCCTCTCAAGAAGTTGTGATGTGATGTCTTTGTCACTCGTAGTGAACTGAAGTGCCAGCCAAGCTGCTCCTGCGAAACATAACTCAGGCTCAGGCCTCAGACTCAAGACAAGACTACTTAATAACATCTCGGCACTGATGTAAATATAAACGCAATGTAAGATAACACAAATGCAAGGACGAATGCGTATCGCGTACGCTACGGGATACGCGTACACGTGGAACAAAAAGATTTTAAGCACCTAAATTAATGAAAGTGTCATGTACTCGAACCTCATGCACGCTTCGGGGAAGCGAAGCACGCTGCCAGAGCCTGAGTCTGTATGCTGCTGTGTCTGTAAATTCTGTATCATATTTATAGAATGTTGAGGGAAGAATCGGAGAAGCAGAAAAAGGCTCAAAAAGCGATTAATTCCGGAAATATGAAATGCAAAGCGTGGAAATGTTGCGAAATACGAAATACTTGAGCAGATCTCAAGGCATAAATGGAAGATGCAAGATTCAGGAACTAGGAGCGCCAGATGACGAGGAAGATACATTTGCTATTTGCTTGCTGGAATTGCTGGCTTGTTTTTGCATTTCATTTGATGTGCAAAAATATCTCGAGGCTGTTTACGCTCTCCAATTTATTTTTCTCATTCCAGAAATGAGCAAAGTACAGTTTCTTGTTCATGCCTCCGTCACAGATGAGGTCGAGGTTAGTTCCTGTCCACGCTACGGCCACGAACAAGCACCAGATTGATACTAAGTTAAAATCCACATCCCCGTGTCGAATCCGAATTTCCACAGTAAACAAGTAATTGAAAAACTTTTGACCATAAAATGACAGCCGCAATTCGCAATTTACAGTCCTGGAGTTTAATTACTTCCTGGATGCAAATGACAGAAAAATGTCAGAGCGTCTCATGTCGAAAATTTGATCGAATTTTGAAGTTTTTTCATTTTTCTGGTTTGGATCACAAGAAATTGATCAATATTCGCCTTTTCATTTTTCACCGTAAACAGGCAAACCAACGTATCTTCATGTAATGTGTGGCTTTTGGTTTACGATTTTAAATCAGATAAACGGCGGTCGGCCTTCTGGTTCTTGGAAAACTTAAAATAAGTTCATGCCGTTTGAATGGGCATGTTCAAGTCCAAAAGTCCAAATTCGAGATCCCAATTCAAGATTACGATTCGCAAGTCGTTCTCAGAATGAATCTAGAAATCCATAATCTTTTTATCGCCCTAAGCGAATCGCGATTGGCAAATGGTTCATTGGATCATACATTAGGTGCGTGGAGCTAAAAAGACGACTGGACGCTTCTGGTCTAGCCGCCTGGTTACCGATGGACGAGCAGATGCACACGATAATGATTATGATTTTGCATATTAAGAAATCACGCAGATGCAGTCCGCCGTGGAGCAGATGCCTATTGCTATTTGCTAATCTGCTGCCCTGGCTTTGTTTTCCTTAGCTGTTTTATTACGTGTGCCTGCAATAAAATACGATACTCCACCGTCCGCCTTCAGCATGTGCCTGACGATGGCGATCTGCAATCTCTGCCTGACGGCTGCGCGAAAGTCTATTTTTGGGCACCCGTTGCTAAAAATACAAAAATTATCGCTAATTTGTGCTAAGTATGGCCTGTCAGGCGTTGTGGTCGGCCAAAGTCGAACTCAGTAATGAACCGAGCGAGCATGAACCGGCTTCTTTATTGTGACGATCCTAATTAGCATTTACAGCATTCAGGTATTCGCTAAACAATTGGCTGATTGCTCCCACGCTTTGCCAAATGCCATTACATTTGCAGATGTGCAGGAATTAATTACTCTTTCAATCCTTGAATGGGTTCATCGCATTTCTACTTTGCGTAAGCGTTTAGGGTTTCGTGTTCAGGCTTCTGATGAGTGGGAGTCATGAGTTCGTAGCCCGCAATAGTCACAGTCACGTACGGTCACACGCACACTTCGAAGAATTGACCAATCCATAACGCAAAGGTTACGAGATTAAGCTGCTGATACGGGAGATCAACAATAACCAGTCAAATCTGGTCCGAAATTCCATCTGTCCAGTGTTAGCCTGTCTGTCTTTGCATGTCTGCCCTGTCCCGTTCTGTGCCCGTTGAAGGTTGCGATTTGGGCAGACAGAAGCAAAAACCACTTCAATAATTTTAATCTCTTTCAATGACCGTCGAGTCGTTGGCTGTGATGTATGGCTGCAATGGTCATGCAAAAGAAAAGCAAGAGCGAGAGCAAAGGCATGTTTGTGAAATGGATTAGGAAATGTGAGCGTACGCGTACGCGTACAGTAACGAAGATAAGTAGATAAGCTCTCAGATGATCAAATGTCAATAGCAAATGATGTTTACACCCCAGCACCATCAAAAGAGAGGAAAGCGTACAGCACAAGGCACAAGTACTTTAAAGGATTGCCTGCCCTGACCTGCGACCTGAGTCTGCCGACCCTTGGCCCGCTAATGTTAACGGTAATGCCGTAATGCGAAGAGTGCATGTCAATGTGGCATATAATTGGACTTGATTTATGTCGGTTTCTCTTCTCAAAACCAGACCAACAATTTCAAGACACTGAAACCACGTTACTGTTAATATTTCGTAAGTTCACGTCTGGTTGCATGCACGTTTGTAGCTCATGCTCATCGAATTCGATTAAAAAACTAAAACAAATTGGATTCCGTGTTCCATTCGCTTCATGCTTCAGCTTTTGATTTGAATTATGAATTATTTGAGGTACTCACTCGCTATTCGCTCGCCCTCGTTGTCGTCTGCGCCGAGAGTCTAGCCAAGTTGCTCTAGCCCGCAAGAAGCAGAATGTAATTAATGTGACTGTCACTTGAAACGACGCAATTACGTCGTTACCATTTCGTTAATTACGAGCCTCGTTTTGTGAGAGACGTGTAAATATTGAATGAAATGATGAACCGCGAGCGTTATGCGCGTACCGCGCGTCTTCGTTAATCATCGCCCATCTCTTTTGTAGGCTGCGAACCGAACGGATACGGGAAAAGGTTCCGTTTCCTTCTCTGCAGCTCACCTCAGCGGCCTCCCAGCAAAAGCAGAGTAAATGGGCAGGAAAAGGAGAGGGTAGTAAAGGCGAGAAGTCTGATGATCTGGAAACAGGAAAATGTGGATTACAGTAGTTGCGGCGCGCGCGGATTCTTTTGTACACACTGCCTAGGCCTGCTTGTAGCTTATAACTTGTGAAGTTGTAACGCAACGTGCATGGCTGGCCTGGCCAATTTGAAATCCAAGCACGAATCATCGACAGACTCCAACTCGTAATTTTCCTGCCCCGATTCGCAATTCGTATTCATAGAAGGAAATAAAAGCACAACTACGGCGGTGGCGGCGGCAGCAAATAAAAGCTACAAAACGTAACCAATTGAATTTCGGAGGTGCGATGTAATGATTTGAGTGCAGTTTGGGCTGTTTCGTTGTCGCTGCCATTGCTGTTGCAGTCGTGAGCAAGGCAATTACCGCTCCTGACAAAATACTCCATTGAAATTCGCATTTAAGACCACTGAATCGTAATAAATGTGGACAGGAACCTATGTGCCTTGTGCGAAAGAATTCGTGATGCCTTCAGGTAATTTCTTATGCTGAATTCTTTCTCCGTGAATAATGCACGAGCCACGCGTAGGAGAAAGAAACTTTAGTCATTTTCCTGCTGTTCCTTTGAATGTGAAATGGAGAAAATATTGACTGTAACGTAAAGTGCACACAAAATTTTACGTGCTGTGCAGACCAGGCAAGATATAAACTACGTACCATTCTGCCTGGCCCGGAGTACAAAAATCCCGGTTGCTTTTGTTTAAATATTGTGCATGAGCACAAAGGAAAGAATCGTAATTAAAGTGAGCCTGCGGGGGCAGCACAGGCAGCCGCAGAACCATAATTTCAATTTTTACGGCGTTCTGGCACTGGCACATCGGTTTAAAGTCCATGCCAGCAGGGACAGGATGCTGAATTTATTCATTCGACTGCTGTGACGTTGTAAGAGAATTGCGAAGGAGCGAGAAAATGGCGAAATGTGATGCCCGCATCCGCGTCTCCGTCCTGCACGATTTTCTCGAGATCGAGATGAATCTCGGAGTAGAAGATTTTAAGACCTCTTGAGAAAACAGTAGTGCTTGAACTCGAGATTCGAGCGTCTAGCTCGCCGTGGCGGTTGCCAAGCATCGGCAGGAGTGACATCAGCAGAACAAGTTGTATCCGAATCTGATTCGTTGATTCGTTCGAATCGTAGGATTTCAAGTCGTAATCCACTTTGGTCGTCCACGGCACGTAACCAAATTAAAGCGAATTGCGTCGTGATAGATTTGATAAGCCGGGTAGAGCACCGCACCGGGAAAAGAAGCACGAACGGAAGCTGGAATTTAATTATGTGGAACTCTCGAAGAGCGTTGGCGTTGAGTTGGGCGATCGAACTGGTCAAATGGAGTTCAAAAACGGAAAATCCTGCCTGGCTTGGAATTCAGCGTTGACCGCTTCTGTGATCCGCATCCGATTTGTGTCAAACTTAGTACTCGAATTGGTGTCAACATACGCTGTTTAGGAGCACTTAAAATCCTTTTAGACCCTCGAGCAGAGGGTTGGAGCTTAGACGAATGCTGAACTGTTGTGATTTAATTTCCATTTTGGTAAACAGGAAGTGAACGCCATCGCTTGTTCCCTCTCACTTGAATCATTCTGGATCCTGACAATCCGAGTTTTGTATGCCATGTTCCGTGTTCCGAGGCGCAGTCGTACAGAGTTCAAGCAAAATCTAATGCAAAGCAAAGCAGTATGTAAGCAGGATGTGGCCCAATATCAAATTACGCGTGTGGAGTCTAGAAAGACAACTCAAAGCAGCTGTTCTGCGAACCAAACTGCGAAATCTGCGATGCGAAGCAGTGAATTCAGTCAACTTCAGATATCACAGACCATAATCAACTAATACAATTCACAAGTAGTATAAATTATTATTCATGGAGATCAATATCAAGAGAAAACACGCTCAGTCTTGTAATCAAATCAAATCCACGTCCACGACTAACTCTAGCTCGAGCTCACTAAATAATACGCATTCAATTAGCATTATCACCATCGTGCGCATACGTGATGGCTAATTTGAGATCACTTGGAATTTGAGTTCCATATCAAAGTTCACAGATGAAGTGGCACTCATCCACATCTCCTCTGCCTGCCAGTCCTGCTCGAGCCGACGCTCTTGACAAGCGCCTATTGTCATTCCATCATGATTAATTTACTCTCTCCAGTATGTAGAAATTGGCTTGCGACTGACGTTTGACATTTTCTGTACTGCACTGCGCGCCCGATTTAGATTTCGATCTCGATCGCGATGTCACCCGCCTCGATCATTATTTTGCTATTCTTCATCTCTTCTACGTCTTCATCTTCATCTTCTGCGCTTTCTTCTCTCAACCGAACCGAACGTAACACTTTCCATCTGCAATCTGAGTGACTTTTCTTTGACTTTTCACTTTTCGATCTTGTATTTTTGGAGTCGGAGTCAAAGTCACTTGAAAAAAATTCACTTTTTGGATTTGAATTGCTGTTTGGCTCACGAAGCTTGACGCCCGACGCGAGCTGAAAGCGATAAGCGAATTCAATATTCTGAATACGACGCGCAGCACCGGTCGCGATACGCGGAATCAGACCACACATGAACAAATCCTGAGTCCTCGTTCGTGCAATCGGGGCTACAGGAGATGAGAATTGATTTCTTGTATCGTGCCGTCATCTCCATCATCATAATCATTAGAATAAATACCACATCACTTTCACAAAGTAAACCAACCGCCCGTATTCTTTCATCTCGCTTACTTTGCGTTCGTGTTCTCGTGTATTTTGTATTATTGATCTGAATCTATTCCTTTTCACTTTAATTTTGATTGGAGCTCGTTTGATGTCAAGCGCAGGAGAGCAGCAGAGGTCTCGGCTGACTGAATTAGAACAAAAGGGCTGCCACACGTCAGGCACGCCTTTGCCCTTACTTCTGCGATTCGCAAAATTGTTACTCAGACTTAACTTGACAAGAATTGACGCTGATGTTTTTCTCAAAGTCAAAATAGAGCTGACGGTACTGACGGACGTCATTTCAACTATGTTTACGTCTATAATATGCGGGCGCGGCGTGAGTCCTGGTTTATTCTATAATTACATTTACTCAGACTTGATAGTAAGTTTGGTTAGTACATGTGATAATAATAATTATGGTCTGGTCATGATTATGTACTATTGTGGCAATGAAGGGCTTGGCGTGGCATGCACTCGTGTATTCGTGAATTCGTGCACCGGGCTTTTGTCTATTTTACTTTTACCACCATCAATATACAGCGAAAGCGAAGACTACGTCTGTACAATCATACTGTGGGAAAAGATTCAGGTGTGCCCCTTCCCTCTATTTGTCTAACCCTTCAAATGTGGGCTCATCCATGGTCGGCGCGTGTCAGTGATTCATTTGCATCATTACTCAAGATCTGAGGTGAACAAATACGAGCCATAGGTCAGACATGGATCCCTGCATTTGTCTGAGCCTGGGGTTGGTCAGTCAGTTGATTATTAGACGTCGGACCTCCACATCGCCATAACTCAATTGCACATCCACCCCACAACCGCAAAGGCAACTTGCGAATGGCGATGGCAAATTCTTCTGGTGGAAAATAGCCAGCGAAAGACACTCTTCCAAGTTATTTACAATTTTCTCATGCCTTCTGTGATGCATAGCTCGAATACTCGTGGATCGTGCGGTGTATCTTTTCGAACGCTCCCTGCTTACGCTTCGTTCTCGTACGGATTAAGTAATTAAAATATTTTGATACTTATCACATCACATCCACATCCACATCAAAGCCAGGCTTGGCTCGGCTCGGCTCGTCTGGCTCTCTGCCTGTCTGTGGAAAGTATTGACATGAAAATGAAATGTATCTCATTCTCATCTTGCCCTGAGCTACGCGTACAGTGAAAGCGAGCCAAGAGAAACTAGGACCAGGGCAGGATTTGGATCCAGATTTGGCTTGGGTTCATGTGTATATTGCAGTGCAGTGTGCAGTGTTCATGTTTCACGGTTCACGGCAAGGCATGGTTTATGTTTGTAGATTGTAGATGTAGATTGATTTCGGTTGATGGTGTGTTGATGGAATCCTTCGTCAATCGAAACGATATACGAAATACGACGCGAGATTATAAATATTTACGGCACCAGGCGTGCAGGCAGCAGAGAAAACAATATATTGTTATTATTATTCATAGCAGATCACGTCAGGGCACATACAGCAAGCCGTAAACCAACGCGCACAAGAATCCCATTCATCTATCATCGACATCGACAATGGGCCTCACTCGTTCGCGTATTCGCGCTTGCCTTCATCACTCCTTTTATTGTTCGAAATGGAAATAAAAACGTAAATGCTTTTCTTTCATGGGCGCGGGCGCCCGTGTTCGTGTTCGGCGTTTGTGAGTTCGTGTTCGTGCGCACGAAGCCAAAATGGAACACGGGCCAGGCTCGGTAAATGGCGATTGGCGGGCGAATGAGTGACGAAAGGGGAAATTGATCGCCATAAAGTCAAAAACTCAGGCCAGGCAAACAGGCAGCCTGCCTAGGATTTACGTGCAAGTGCGTCGTAAAATTCCGGTCTACGTTTTACGATTAAAATTATAAAATTGGAACGTGGATTCATAAAAGTGGGGCTTAAATGGGATTCGTAGCTCGTCTTGAGGTCGCTTACGAGCAGCAAACAATACATCGCACTGCCGATCATCCAACTTGGTCTAAAGTACAACCATTGTTTACAATTTCATAAAAATAAGGAATGGCGCATCTCGCGGAGGAAAATAAATCCAATGAGCAATTCCAAATCATTAAACTAAATTCAAGTTATATCAGAAATTCAACCTGAAATTGAGATGGTCATAATCTTTGGCAGATTTGTTAAAGCCTTCAATCAATTCATACTTTCATTTGGTTTATAGTTTACTTTACTTTACTTACTGTCGTCGCGTGAGCTTGGCGCGTGGCTTACAAATATTTCGCCTAGATTTTTTAAATTCATGTCTACTTCCTTTTGTTACAGATTGGTATTCACTGCTCTGTTATATTCCGATCGACCGAAGAGCAATGAAGGAACCTTCCTTCAATCAGCGTAAACCTGGACTAATTTCTACAGCAGTACGTCACGTACACGTGAGCCAGAATAGGAGTCAGAGGCTTGGTGGCTGCAGCCGCAGTGCGATTGTGATGTGACCACGAAGGCGGTGATACGGCTGCCATTCTCAGGCCAGTGCCAGTAGATTCTGTTGTAGTGTGGTCACTTAATCTTTGACACCAACACCAATCAAGAACAGCAGCGTCTGTCGAAAGTCGGAGCCGGAGTCCAGTCCTGTCAAGTCGCAGATCAGCCAAGCAGTGATCAGTGATCAGATATCGAATGGCAACTTCATCTTCATCCGCACCAGCAGCTGTGATAAAGATTGAGCCGGAACTGGAAGGAGCTGTCGCAGTCGCAGCAGCAGCAGCAGCGGCGGCGGCATACGGTGGCCTTGATCTCTGTGTCATGAACCAAGACGACGGTGCAATCGCAGCCACAACGCCTCCGGAACAGCAGCAGCTTGATCGCCGTGACTCTTCGTCGTCGTCGTCCTTTACTCTGGTCCACTTTACTATCGGTCATAAAATTGAGACTGCTGTCGTGCCAAAGAATTCTTCATCCGATGACATTAAAGGTACGGTACAATGCTAGCTTGGTCTGGTTGGATTTTCGGTGCGGTTGTGGTTGGATTTAGCAAACTTAATTGCACTGTGCATTGAACTAACCTAACAGACCCGAGTACCAGCACCACAATGGAACAAATTTCGATTCGGTCCAGTGCACCACCGACATAAAAAGCCGTACGGTCGACCAATATACTTGGAAATGAGGTTCTTTGAGTTTTCCCCGAGAGACAAGTACCGGAGATAAGATTCTTGTACGGTGCGGTGGAGAGTGCTGTGCAGACGGGAGAAGAAGTTTGGTTTAGTTTTTGATTGGATTTTATGCCGCTGCTAAACAAAGCCCGTTCACGGTTCACGTCTTCGTGGAAGCCGGCACGGCGTGCCGGCGGCCGGAACTGGAATAGCTGACAGAATTGAATGAAATATTTAAGGAGAGCAACGAGCAATTGAATGACACAGTTAATGAGAAATGCGCTCACTGTGCCGTCGCTGAGTGTAGTTATTTATGAAAGATGACGTGAATTGCACTTGTCTAGTCGCTGGTGAGTCAAGTCGAACCGGTGAAATTGCTTACCGATGAATGCGTTTGAGATGCAGCTTCTCGCAGTTATGCTCTGTGTCTTCTTCTGGAAATAATAATCGCGAACATGGACAAGTACACGAGCATGGTTGCTTTCACTCGGCTCGGCCGTGGCCTACCCGTGGTGCCTCGCGTTGCGATGATTTATTATGACATTCCGCACAAGACACCAAGACACAAGCTGATAGTTGAGAAAGATACGAGTGAGAACGAAGACGTGCTAAGAAGAGGAAGGATGCAATCCTTCTGCTGAGACACTCTCCTCTCACGCGTTTGCGTCCGCGTGAATATGTTCGTAATTCCGGTCGCGGTCGCGGGCCGCGCAACTCGTGGACTCGTGGAAGGATGTGGAATGTGCCAGGCTGTGATTTTGGGCTTAATTGTATACTTAAAATGACACGTCTGCCAAATTCACTCTAGCTCGCGATTCGCGACTCGCTCCAATTTGGACGGCGAAGGCTCTAACGTTTTACCAAGGCAGGGAAGAAAGTAACTCAATTAAATTCCTCCAGCCTTCGCCCGCCATATTTGATACATTGCATTGGCATTGCGCTGAGCCCTGTGGAAAGTGGAAAGTAGTCCGGGTCCGACCAAGAATGATGTTGGAATTGAGTTACCATAAATAAACCATACGCCAATGCCATGCCATGCATTAAATAGCCTGCACGCATTGGCGTTTAATTGATGGTCGTCATTACCACACTCGCTAAATGCCGAATGCTAAATGCTCCACACGCAGAAGCGCCGCGGTCGCCAAATTCGGAGAACAGAAATCCCCCGAAGTCAAAAGAACAGAATTATTAAACTGCCAGCAATCATTGCTTCCAATGCACGGCCGACATGAAGTGAGCATGAAACGAAAGCACTCTCTTTGAAATTGCATTAATTCTAATTGAATTGTCGGCCAGGGACCGACCAGAAGAAGTAGACTTTGAAGCCGAAGCCGAGTTAATTCTTGTGGTGCGGTATGGTGGTCTCGGTCCCGCGTGGCGCATTACCATCACTCACTCCCCATCCGACAAATGCGAAATGTGAAATGCTCCTTTTGCACGCACTCATTTGTAATTTGTCCTTTTGTACCTTGCAGATTTGTTTCGCTCCGCCGCCGAAGCCGGTCCCTGCGACATTGTGAAGCTGTACGCACCAGAAGGCCAGTTGTACAACATTTCGGCGGGGATCCCAGCCAACGGCCCTGCCAGCCCGTACCGTCTTGAGGTGGTCGCCGTGCACTGCAATGGTAAGCAGCCGAGCGGAGCAGCGAAACGTCTCGTCGGAACTAACCTGCGCGTAGGATTACAAAGAAGTTCTATTTTCGCCATTGTCATGAAATTGTCAGCATCATCATTAGTCCCCAAGCAGAATCTTTCGCTCTAATTCCTCCACGACGCTACGAACAAGACAAAAATGCCAAAATAATTGTTGGTTTGTTATAATTGCTGTGTGTCGATGACGCGCAAAACGCACGTAAGCCGTAAGCCTTTCCTATTGTACGACGCTACAAGAAAGCGGTGAAAGCTCACTGTCACATTGCTTAGAGACTAAAGCAAAGGCAGAGCACAGACACGCTCCACGTGTGCAGGTGCGGGCATTTTCTGGCGCTCGCTCTAATGATGATATTCTCTTTTGTGTGTGCTTGCTCACAAAGCAGTGAAAGCAGAAGCAGGTAGAGAAAAAAGTTTATTAGAATCCCGAAATCAGGTTTTAATGAGAAGCAAACTCACAGGACCATAAAAACTTGATGCGGACTGGCGCTTGGTTCCGAGAAAAGCTGCTCTGCTTTACTTTCATTCTCATTGTCATCGTCTTCGAATTTAGAATTCGGCTTTGTAGATTCTCGGCATGCCGAGAAAACAATAAAACTGAGTCAGAGTCTGAAGGGAAAGGCAAAGAATTAAAAATCCGAATTCAATGTTGATTGCAAACTGCAAAGTTTTCCTCATTAATTTGAAATCAAATTGTTACAAGAACTAAAAACTTACCGCACGCGTCAAAATCTTAAATTTAGAATCCGCGTTTTGAGTGCGCTCTATTCGTCTCGTCTTTGTCCCTGTCCCTTGGCAAGTTTTGAATTGGGGGGCTGGTTGGCAAATATTTGCATTGCAATCCGTTGGAGAGACAGGCAGCCACAGCCAAAACCTACAACCATTTGTAACTCATCTCTTCCGTCTTGTCTCTGTCTCGTGTCTAGTCTTGCGTTGTTTTGACTTAAGATTTGAGTTAAAGTTTATCCTCCTGTACACACTTAAGCGTCCCTTTCCTTACCGTGTGTTTTATGTGGCGAGTACGCGTGTACGGGCGCGGGCGAAGCGAAGGGAAATGGATGGCATCGACAGCGACAGTAGCAAATAGCAAAGTGCTCTTCTAAAATATTTACATTGACATTATGAGCCCATTGTTTTCCATTTCTTTGCTGCGTGCAGTGGGCTGCTTGGCTGTTTCTTGAAATGAACGAGGAATTGCATGCCATTAAGAGCGGAGGCTTAACGAGCATTTGGAATGAACGGAAATGGGTTTCAGTTTCTCCTTCACCCGCGCCGTGCGAGCCGTGTAGCGGTAATATCAATATTCGAGGTCATAATGTGAGTAAACATGTCCGTCGTCTAGTCATACTTCATACGTCGTACTTCACCATCGGCTTCGTGTTCGACGGCTGCCTGACTGGCTTAGCTTGGCTGGGTCGGGTCGACATCGTAATTACTGTCAGTCACTCCGGCTAAGCTGACTGAGCAAGACTGTGCTTCTCTTCAGCTTGCAGCACGATTTAACTCCAGTGTCATAAAAATGCTACCTTCGTCCTGTCATTTGATGCTTTTCGCTTGCATGACATGGTTTACGACTCCCAGAAGCCAAAAACTGCAAAAAGCAGCAGTGGAAGTAAAGTCGTAAAGGTAAAGGCTCGCAGGCAGCAGACAGGTCACATGAAGAAAAAAGCATGGCAGTGGCAGTCGTCAAGTTATTGTTTTGCTTTGCACTGCCACTTCCGAGCATTTTGAGATGACGCACGAGACCGCCTTGAACTTGGACCGTCGGAGCAAGCCGGAGTTGAAGTTTCCTTAAAAGCAAGGGAAAAGATAAACTTTGAAGTTTAATGGGAAGATAAAAGGTTGCTGCCAGAAAAATTGTGAGTACGGCACACACAAATTGAGGACTGAGGATTCATTTGTTGTTTCTGATTCAATGCTCTTATGCCTTTGCTGTGCGTTGCCTTTCCTTTGCTTTTCCCGACTGTGACTGACTGACTGACTCTTTCTTTCTCTTCTTTCTTGTACCTCGTCACATCTCATCTCGCTCGTGAAATGTTACAGAATGCTTGAGAGCAGGCAGGCAGCCAGGAGGCAGGATTTTAATTTATTTATGAAAATCGCGTACTACATAAAATTGTACAATTTGGCGGCCCACTTGCAAAGCTACTTTGGCTTTTACTGTGCGTCTACGACTACGCATACATTTCGAGTGCTTGGCGCTTGTTCACCTGAAGCCAAAGCCAGAGTGGAAGCACCTTGCAGAAAGCACGGCAGAAGCATCTCACGAACGGCGTAGCACAGCACGGTAGGAGCAGCATGAATGGCTCCAATTCCGGCCTTCATTCCATTATTTTTAATTCCGTGGTAATTCTGGTCGAGAATTACGTGAAATGAGAAAATACGCGTTTAATTTGTGGTTTCGATCGCTATTTCACAATTTCACGTGCAATGTGGTGTTATTTCAAATTGCATGCTTCACCGAGTAAAGTCTAATGCGTGGGTTGAGAACGCGTTCTTGGAATTTGCCATGCGATGCGATGCCAGCCACCACGCAAGCAAGCCAAACCAATGCAAATCAACTCGCAGGACGAACGCAGCGCAGCTGAGGTTCAAGACAAATGATCGGGCAGAATGAATGCGAAACTACGAATCGAATAGTGATTGTTATTGTATTGTAAACATGTTAACAAAAGGAAAAGTTCAACATTTCTGCTGACTCTGCCACTGCAACTGCCAGCTTTTGCTTCCATTTCTCCATTTAGCCATTAGTCCCGAATCTATATTCACTCATCCATATTTTCTATTCCATTTCGGTTCGCAGCTGTAATGAAATCCCGGATCGCTCAGGCATCAGGCTCAGGGCAGGCAGGTCGACGTCGTCATCGTCGTTTTGTGTACCGAAAGTATTAGCAGCCGCGGGACGGGAGCTCAGAACGGCGCAGCATAACATAACATAACCAGGCAACCATAAAGACTAATTCCTTTCCCTCGGCGAGCCTTAGCCTCGAATACAGAAGAACATTGCCATTTGCGATTTGCCTTTGCTTTTCCCATTGTGAGTACCTGAGAAAATAAATCTAATTTGTAACTAAATTTGATACCCAATTTCAATGGCTTTCGAGTGCAAAGAAAATATGACGCACTTGAACGAGTCGGCCTGCCCAGCCAGTCAGCATTTGAATGCAGCACTTCTCCAGACAAGCCGAATCCAAGTCCATGTAAGAAAAGTGTACAAGTGGGAAGGAATTCTGATCGGTTGCTCGCTGGCTCGCTCGCATGTCCATCTCCATTTTCATGGCCGGCCTCGACTTGGTGGAGCGTCGAGGTTTGGCATGGCAGGACATGAAAAAATCAATGATGACACGATTGGCAATCTTTTATTGTGTACTTTATTCAAAGTCTTTAGCACACGGCACGACACACGCTTCACTTTCTTTGCCGTGCAGCAGGACATGTCGTACTCATACTTGTTCATGTCGTTCATGTCGTTCTTTGGACATGTACTCATGAAGGCCTGAAATGTTGAAAATGTTGTAGTTGCGAGTTGTAATGTAAATGTCACCTGTGTTGAATGCTCAACAGCAAAACACCAGTACGAAAGGAGGAACGTTGGAGTGCTGAATTATCATGAGACCAAACACAACACAGAGTCGAGTGTTAAGTCCCTAAGTGTACGTACTTTCTTCACTCTCTCCGATGCGAGCTTACGTTGTTGAAAAGAATTGGTCCGGGCCGGGCCAAGATTTTATTTATTTGTATTCATAATTGCTTTGTGTATTTTTTCCATTTTCCATTTACATTTCGGTCTTCTTCTTTTGTATTTGTGTTTGCGGTTTGTATTGAGGGCAATTCTCGGTTCGATGCTCCGCGTGCGCGGCTCGGAGCAAAGGAAGAAAGGTGATGCTCGGATTCCCGTCGTCCCAAATGAATTTGTGATCTTTGCATGGTTTCTTTTCTCAAAACGAAGCTCGTCGAGGTGGACTGGTGCTGTGCTCCTGAAATTGTATCGCGCAGCAAGAAATTGGCCGTTAACTATGCACGGATGGGATGAGACGCGGGCAGGCAGGCAATTTACCTGCGTTCGTTTTCGTTTCTGTGTCTGCATGAAGTATTACAATAACGAGATAAACTTTTGTTTGCATTTTTGAGCTCTGTGATAAGTTTATAATTGAATCCTGCCTCTGATCGATGCTGTTGTGATACTTGATCATCGGGCTCATGCTCAGGCTCGGCTTGGAAAAGATTGGAGATCATTCATTCGATTATGGCTTCGTTCTTCATCCAGCGCAGTTCCGAGATTGAAATCTGTTTCAATTAAATTGTAGAAAATGTAAACGTAAACAGTAAATGGCAATTTTATTGAATTGTTTTGTACTACGCGAATACTGCTCGTTCGCTACACACTGAGATGAGGTTCGGCTCCGATATCAATTTAGTTTGATCTAACGAGGTTAATAATTTAGCAACACTTGCCAAAACAGGTTTCATTTCGTCAGCTTCAGCTTCTGCGTTTGCTTTTGGGTGCGTAATTAATACGAAAATTGGTATGAAATTGCTTCGAGTTTGCCTTCCCGGTTGGTTACCGGAAAAATCGATTTTCATGCACTAAGAGAAGATCGCAAATTGCAAATACATAAACGAAAATGGCGTAAATAATAATAAAGGTGGATGTTGATGAGGATGATGACGATGATTATGATCACGACCAACTCACAGCAGAGCAGAGGCATGGCAGATGAGATCGGTGAAAGCTGAGTGCTGTGTTGCATGAATTTGTTCTTTTCAAGCCTTCTCATACTTTCATCGCCGTATCACGGCAACAACAGCGACAGGACACCGACGGCATCTTCGCTTGCGTTCGCGTTGCGTTTATTAATAGCAATCTGCGTTCTTTCAATCTTCATTTTCATCTCATCTCGTCTTTATTTTTTCTTTTTCTCCTTCGTTCCTTCCTGTGTGTTTTACTCAGCATAGCGCCGTAATCCACAATGACACGAGAAAAAGAACTGCGAAAAGAAAAGGTGTCTGTATCTTTTAATCTTGAGCATCTTCCTTCCTCCTTTGCATTAAGAACTTTCGCTGTTTGTGGGCGAGGAAAGAGCAACAGGCGGCCATACAATGGCAATGGCAAAGCGCTGGCAAAAGCAAAACTTTCCAGCAATACTTTTAAGAAAGCACGACGGCAACCAGCCAACCGACAAGTCGACCAACTTTCTCGTAACTCGCATTCACATCGCCCTGAATGTCAGTAATACTAATAAAAATATACGTCCAAAGTTTCACTTTTCCGTGTCAGCCCCAAATATTTACTTTTACTCTCGCCTTTATGGGTTTACGACTTTTGACAATGATCTTAATAATATGAAATTACTCGCGCGTGTGTAATTCATGTCAGGACGAGTGCATGTGCAAATGTGCAACGAGTTTAGAGTTACGACCTCAACGACTTAATCATAATCGTATTGTAATCTCATTGTATTTCTATTTGTATTGTGTGCATTCCAGGAATTCTAATGGAACAGGTCGGCATTGATTTGCTCTCTTTGGAGAAAAGGTAAGCAGAAAATGAACATGACGCTTTGAAAGCCTGGCGTGACGTGAGTGACTCATTACTCGTGCTTCGTGTACTCCGCTGGTTATAACTCATATATAACTATGCACAATTCCACGCAAAACAGGCACGGCGCGACGCACAAGAGCAAAGCTCATTACACGGCGTGACGAGATTGGTTCTCGTTCTCGCCTCACTTTCTCCTGACCTGTTTCGGTTTCTCGACTAATGAGATTCTAATCGAAATTCCGCCGGCAATAACGACAACGGCCCTGCTCGGCAATGCAAGAGGCTCACGGCTCACAGGTACTCAACTGGCGAGGCGATGGCGATAGAATGAGGCATGAATTTTATGAAATGAGATTGGAGGAATGAGGCTCGGACGAGAAACAAGCTGAAGCTGCTGAAGTACGAGTAGGA
Organism: Mesaphorura yosii; assembly: GCA_009869945.1. NCBI lineage: Eukaryota > Metazoa > Arthropoda > Collembola > Poduromorpha > Tullbergiidae > Mesaphorura > Mesaphorura yosii. The sequence goes on along the minus strand of WIXG01000049.1, from coordinate 235,471 downwards.
CTTCATGATTCGTGATGAAATATGAATACGAACATTTACACTTTGAATAAGACTTAGGACTTGGCTTGACGAAACCAGCAAACTGCAAAAGCAAAAGCAATGCAAAATCGATTGCCTGAGCAATTCTCCAAGTACGAGTGACGACTAAGGAGAAAGTCAATTTCTGCTTTACGAGCAAGAAATTATTCATTGGGCCATGACCCGATGTCAATTACGTTCATGTTTACAATGACGGCGTGAGAGTCGAAAGCGAGCACGACAAAATGCCCAGCGAATCAGTGTAGTCAGTGAAAGAAATGAATCTTTAGGAGAGACAGGCGACAAACGGGAAGAGTTCAGCTCTATGCTCACCTACAAATACAAAAGCAAATACTACTCGTTTAAGCCGTCCATCCTTCATAATTCTTATGATTATCGCAACGTTAACCGTTTACTTTTACCTGGGCTGGGTCATTATACATGTATAAAGGATTGTGCCCACCTTCGCCTATCGTCTGGTTTCTGGCTCGGTTTCAGCCCATACACGACCGACCGACCGGCTTAGTCTTAAACTCCTCAGACACGAAACTCGTACGTACGCGAATATGAATGCGAGCCAAGCCAAGCCACATACACAAAAGATCGGGTCGCGTGTGTTTGCTGTTATTATCACCGTAATGTAATGGTAACGTATATTGATTGAAAGCGAAGCACGCAGGCATGGCACAAAAGGTGTACGTCGTACTTTCATGTAACGTAACTTAAGGCGACGGCGACGAGTGCGACAAGAAAAGTTGGTTTGTTGCTTCGCAACTCCCAACTCGGTCAGGGCAGGACTCAAGACTTTAGGCTTCTTTAGACCATGGCAAGGTGGCAAGGCATGACTGTGGTTGTGGCTTTGGTGTGAAGCTTCACAAGCCAAGCCAAACCGGTGCGGTGCAGAGTTTGAGTTAGTGGAGAAAGCAAAGGCAAGGCAAGGCAAAAAAGAAAGAAAGAAAGCCTAAAGATGTGATTATGGGTCGACTCATATTTTTCTCAACTGTTGTTGCATCCTTCAATACGATGCTTTGTTGTTCGTGAGTGCGTGTGGTGTGGCCTGAGAAGCCGCTGCAGAGGGATCAAAATTTATTAATCTTTGGAGAGAAAGTGGAAACATAAAAGACTGCCTGCTCTCAAGCCATACGTCAGATGCTCTCGCAAAAGTGAGAAAAGCGAAATGTCGCACTCGTTGTTTTCTTGGCCTACTGGTGTCCTGAACTGTTGAACACTCGTTCGGTTTCTGATAAGTTAAGTTTTTCGTTGTGAAATGTCACCGGCTGACATGCGACACGATGCACGAGGACAGTTTTATAGCCTGCGTCCTGCCGAGTGCCGAGCAGCACAATGAATGTAGGCGAATGCCGTACACAGAACACAGGGATTACGTCTGTCATCTTCCATTAGCGTTGATGTTCGTTAATCCGAAGTCTCAAGAGGCGCGTTGTCAACGTCGCGCCACGTCACGCCAAAGGCTAAGCTTTTCCACTGTTCCGTGCCGGCAGTGCCAGCTTGTGCTTGTGATTTTAATGCAATCTTTGTCGTCGATCAAGATTTCGATCATTGAATAAGTAATTAATTGAATTGAATTTCTTTGCTCTGCTTTTCTTCACTGTAGGGTGAGTACTCTGGAGAAGATTGTCAAAAACCAGAGTTCGCCGATCGGATCAATCCAGGAGCTGAAGGAAGAAGTCAGTGTTCTGCGAAATAAGCTGGAAAACTATGAACATCTTAGCTGGCTAGGTACGTTTGCCGCCTGCACTGCGCGCGATGACTTGATAACTGATAACTCATTCCAGGCCTGTGCGCTCCTGTCATTCAAAGTCACACGAAAAAAATGAATAATGCATTCACATTTCGCCGATTACTACTTAACTCTTAACTCAAGCCGACTTTATTTAACTTAACATCACTCCGGTTCCCGACGAGATCTTTTATCTTCATAAGCTCCAAGCTGCTTGTTCTCACGTTTCCAATCTCGCATGAAAAATGAGACAAGTTTTTAATTAAATTGAATTTACGCTGCTGGTAGTAACGATAATGGACGTACTTTCGTACACCCAGCCAGCAGGCTGAGTAGGTTCGGATGCATAGCGTTAGTGAAAGATTAAACCCGAGAAGATTAGAATAACACATCCCACACAACGCATAACGCTTTAAAATCATCGCCATTGTGATGCTAATGGCCAATTCTAATCCCTGACTTGAGCGGAGTTACCTTTCACTTTCAGGATTCTACAAAGCACTTCACCCTCCTCCGCTTCCACTTCCATCCAAAGGTGATTCAAACGATCTGTCTTCGCCTGCCGTCGCCTCCGGACCGACTGGAATCGGGTACCACAAACGAAGTCGCGAACGGAAACAAATCATATGCGATAAGTTCCTGAAATTAAGGTGAGCGGGATTCAGAATTCAAGTTCAAAGTTCGCCCGCGCGCTTCTTAAAGCTGGCACTAATTTTTGTTTGCTTCGTGATCTCATTTGTACAGTGACGTAATTCTCACTCGCGAGACTTGCCAATTACTCCGGTAAGTCGATCTTCGACTCTGGAATTACGATAAATCCAATCCGTCATCGATTAGTACTCTGATAATTATTTTGGCTGATTACAGTGAGCCTACATTCGATAATTGGCAATGGGAGGACGAAGAAATGTTGGTGAGTTGTTGGTGCTAATAACCGCTTGCGCTTGTGACGATACAAACATGAGATATAGAGCGTTTGCTTATAGCATACATACAAGTATATAACCTTCTTAATAAATACAAGTCTATTTGTTATAGGTGCTTCTACAACAAATGTACCTTGACCTGGAGCTTCCAGCTAAATTTGATATTGAAATTAGCATTCTCAGAAATTTCCTCATTAGTGTGTACCATTCGTATAATGACGTACCCTTCCATAATTTCCGGTAAGTTCCCTAATTTTTTCGGCATTGCTGTGTTAATTATTAACATTAATACGGCATTACTGTGTTAAATTTAGGCATTGCTTCTGTGTTACTCAAATGGTAAGTCCGGGTCGATCGGGTGCAAAGGCCGGTCATGGAATTATTTTTGTGCATGGAAACTGGAAACTGACACCTGCTACGCTGGACCTCCTGTTAATTGCAGATGTACGGTATGGCGTGCAAGGTGAACCTGTGCGAGCGGATCGGCGACCTGGACACACTCATCCTGCTCACGTCGTGCATCTGCCATGATTTGGATCATCCTGGCTACAACAATATTTATCAGGTAATGGCCGTCCGCGCTGCGTGACAATAGCAGATTAATGGATTGATCGAAAATTAGATTTTCATGTGGGAACACCGGGCAGTCGTTTTCTGACCCGTCGATGCTTAATGGAAGTGCATTTACTTTGCAATAACTGCTGCGAATCTCTCAAAATGCACAGCGCGTGGTAGCCTTTGCCACGAATCACGATTGCGGTCGTGCCGAACGAGTCGGACTTGTTGTTAATGGAATGTTTAACGCTCGCGTTCGCATTGAATCCCTGAATTCTGCAAGCACAGTACTAGTCACAGTGGACAATGTACAAGTTTTGTTGATTTGATTTGATTTAAAGAAGCCAATGCGAAGGCAGACGGCTGAAGCTAAAAGTATTAACCCGACGCGTACAAGCACAAAAGTACAAGACAATTTTATTGGTTTCTGAGAATGGAATTGACCGCACGGGTCGCCTCTCTGCAAGCTGGCCGACTTTGGCTACGGCCAGATTTCTTTGTCGTGTCGCGCGTGTGTGTCTAATGGAAGCAAACTCAACAGCACGAGCAAGCGCGTGTTGTTGGATAAAGTACGACTACATTTAACTCCGGGAGGCCGCCAATTCCAATAATCGTAATAACCCCAACTACTTTACTTTCCTTTACTACAGTCTAAACTTTAACACTTCACAGTCACACGTACTTGATTATAATCTCCAACTGAGACCGTCGCCATCGAAGCCTGCCGATAGCCGAGTGGCCGAGTGGCAGAGAGCGCGTGAGCGTGGCGTGGCAGCAAGAAAATAAACTTTGACGGCAACGGCGAGAAACGAGAAAGAAAGCGTATGGGAATTAATTACAGCATGTGTGCGTTGTTGTGTTGACTTTGGTAGACTCGCAGTACTTGAAAACTTTGGTTAATGATATTATCAATAACTTTCACCGAGTCTCTCCTGCTCATTGCTCACTGGCCTCTTGCTTCTTTCCAGATAAATGCGCAGACGGAGCTCGCACTTCGCTATAATGACATTTCGCCACTTGAGAACCATCATTGTTCAATCGCATTTCGTCTCCTTGAAGAGCCGGAGTGCAACATCTTCCGAAATCTCCCCGTCGACGTGTACAAAAAGATCCGGGAAGGAATGATCCGCTGCATTCTGGCGACCGACATGGCACGCCATAATGAAATTGTCAATCAGTTTCGGGAAATTGTACCTTACTTTGATGCTGCCAATCGAGCCCACATCAACCTGGTAAAAATAGACACGATCGCTCCCGCGATCTCGCCCCGCTTGTGATATGAACCATGAGTCTGATGCCTGCGTGTGTTTGTTGGGTTTATAAATAGCTTTCGATGGTGCTCATCAAAGTCGCTGACATATCAAACGAAGCTCGACCGATGGATGTGGCGGATCGCTGGCTGGAGTGCCTCCTCGCCGTAAGTCACTAATATTATTACTCCATCATGGCCTTGTCTGGCGGTTATAGAGCGTCACGCAGTGCAGTGAAGAGGATCAAGATTTCAAGATACAGATGAAATCTCGTGATTGTGATCTTATTTCCAGTACGCGCCGCTCGCAAATACAAATGCAAGAACAAAATTGAAATTGTAAAAGGGATAAAAATCCTTTCTCATACTCGTCCTCTAAAAGATTTGTCAGATAGACTTTGGCTACGGCTCGTTCCCATTGGACAGCCGACGAGCCGACCGAAGACTGCTCTTTCTTTCAGTTCCTCCCTGACAACTCGTTCAGATTAGGACGGATTTATTGCTGACTTTTATCATACAGCATAAAATATGTGTGAAAATGTCCTCCAACTCCGGCCCAAGAGCCCAACTTTCATGCTGCCGCCATGTAAAATATCCGAACGTAAAATGTAAAGTTAACTTCTCCATTCTCTTCTCTTTCCGTGCCGTCTTTTCTCTTGCATTCTCTTTCTTTTGGTCCGCGATCCACGATGCGATGCGATCCATTCATCTTTCCCCAATTTCAATTCACTGGGGCATTGCTCACACAAAGTGCAGTGCAGGCTCGCGTATGTAACATTCTTGTTCTTATCTCTTTGCACCGCGTTACGTTTTGCGTTATGCTACTTTCCTCGCAAAAGAAGACGACAAATCTGAGTCTATTCGCGATCCGTAATCTTGATCCTTGATGTTAAATGCTGCCGACCGTTCACATACGCGACTTGGCGGTTAAGAATCAGAATTATCATTGAATCGTCTTTCGTCTTTGTGGTGTCGCAGGAATTTTTTCAGCAAAGTGACACTGAAAAGTTGGAAGGTCTTCCCGTCACACCATTCATGGTAAGTAAAAGGTACTAACAAAAATACTATTAGCTTTATGTGACACCAGAATTGAACCATGAACAAATTAGTGCAAACACAACAGCAAACATGAACAAATTAATTTGTAAATTCTAACAAAAGAAGATGTGAATGAGAAGATTTGAATTGAAAGATCCTTGTTTTCAGGACCGAGACAAGATCACAAAGCCAAGCTCGCAGTGCTCTTTTATTGGACTGGTGCTCCTACCGCTCTTCGAAGCGCTCGGCTCGCTCTTTGCCGAACTTGAGGTATGCATGCACGGCACACACGCGACACGCGTCAAGTGAATTCAATTTCGTTTTCGTGCTCTTGTTCTTGGCTTTGTGCACCTTTCACCTTTGGAAGTGCAATTTGTGCGTAGCGTAGATCAAGGCGCAATTTGACAGATTTTGTCTGCGGTGCGACCCAATTTGGACGGGTTTTTCGGGGGATTTCAGCTTTGTGAATAGAAGGAAAGAGGGAGTACAAGCCAAAAACAAGCGCCACCCATGGCTAAGGCCAAGTCATTATGTTTACCGTGCTGATTAAACTAATGCAACGTTTTCTACTTTATTTTTATGTTCTGCTCTCACTTTGGGATTATTATGATTGATGGAATTGGATTCATGAACCCGTCTACGCTGTGCTCCACCCCGTGCAGCCTGTCGTAATTCAACCGGCTCGAGATGCACTGGATTTCTACAGAAAACTTAATGAAGCTTCGCAGCCCACAAGACACCGCAAAAGCCAAGATGTAAATGGGCTCCAGGCAGTGAACCTCCCTTCTCCGTCTCCGTCGCCTGTTTCTGGTCCGCCGATGACGTTAAACAGCAATTCAATGAATACTTGTGATAAATTTCCGTCCGTCGAACTCACGGGTGCACTCAACCGACAAACACGGGCTCACTCCATCTCAATACCCGACAATTCGACCATGTTCAATGCAAGACAGTCCTCGACCACGAAACAGACGAGGCGTTCTTCGCACGTCCATCAAACATCGACAGGATCAGGCAGCACCTCCAGCATCAAGTCAGGAGCTGCGACCGGTCGTTCGTCTGCGGCAGGTGTAATTTCGTTTCCGTCGTTGGAGTCCGACTCGGAACGGGAAGAAGACTCAGGCGAAGAAAACGGCGAGCTGACGGAAGTCGCAGTGAGCGAGAAAGCTCTCAAATTCAAAATTGCAACCGAAACCTCCGTCGATTTGACCACAAGCAGAAAAGGGAGTCGGGAGAACAAAAGCGAATCGTCGGGCCAATCTTCTCATACAATTTCAGCTTTGTTGCCACTGAAGGAAGACCAGCACTCACGCAACACGTCCATGGGATCGGGGTCAACTCCAAGGCTTGAAGGCTTTCCTCCAGCGTCATCAAGTGCCGGCAAGACATCCCACGCAACAGCCAATTCACTGTGCCCAGGAACTCCGCCAACCAAAGTCAAGGCAAAAGATTCTTTCTTCAGCCGGCTAAAATTATTCACGGAAAGACTAAGCTTGAGCATCGACACCAGCAGTGTGGGCAGCGGCAGTCCTCCAACGACACACAAAACGTCACCTGGGTTTCCGAACTATTTCAAGCGCGGGCGGCGTAACTCGAAACCCGACGGACGACTCGACACGAGCGGCGCGAGCTCCGTCGGCCCCGCCTCGCCGGCAACCAGTTCAAGTCGAAAGGCGAACTCGAAGCACCATCACCGTGGATCCAACAGCGATCCTGAAGGCCGCACAGAGTTCTTGCGGAAGACTGGAGGCGGCGGTCAAAGCGAGAGCGAGAGGGAAAGCGAGATTGACGAATTTTCTCCAGTCAAGAGCGTCGGTGGCGTGGGGCACAAATCCAGCTGGAAACAATGTAGCGGTAGTTTAGATAGTATTTTGTCAAAAGAAGAAGAGCCAAAGAGATCTCCGGGTCGAAGACTGATGCTTCCAAGATTCTCATCTTTTGTTCATCGAAAGACTACTAAAATGGGATTCATGCGGAAACGTTCGCCAAAGAATGATCCACAACCGACAACCTCAACCACCACGACGACGACGAAAGACCAAACTTCACCACAAAGCTGAAGTCCTCATCTCCTAACCACGGAATCTAGTGCGTTCGCTGCCCTTTTCTATTTTGTACACACATCCTTTTGTATCTCTCCAGTGGACCGAGAATCCCAACTCCAGATTGCTTCAGCTGCTTCGCCAGCCAAAGGACTTCGACTCATTTCGGAGGTCCATCCATCAGCCAACAAACAGTCCAATTTTAATTTAAGCCAAGAATGTCCTGAACTCCTGTTTTAATACTCACGTTCACTCAAGGTTGAGTTTCCCATGGATTTTAGTCGCCAGGTGCGTCAATTTTAGTTAAACTCTTCAAATTCTAATTTATCCAGCATTATTTTACTATTTACTCTTACTTTCATCCGTATTCAAATGCTTCATGTCTGCATGCTGTTTTATCCTTAACCAGGATACGTATTTTCTTAATTCAAAGTGAGGCAGAAGCAAAAGTGGATAAAATGTTACAATTGTATTTTAAATGTTTGAGAAGTACATCACGTAGTTCGGTGTGATCGTTGTAAATGTAAGAGAATCGAAATTAATGGCAGAATAAAGATTTATGTTACAAACACGTAGTTGTAGAGAGTACACGAGCTATTGTCATAATCCTTTTATTTGATTGATAATCGTCTGAGTGGTTATCTAGTAAATAGCACAACTGTTAATCGAAGATGCTGGTGCATAATGCGTGAACAGTCACTTCTGCCCCAAAAGCTTTTTTTATCTGTCTTATCCTTCGATAAGTTCTTCCCCAGTGAACTGGATTAAACGCGGGTGCCAGAACGTTACCTAGTTTCTTCAACCACCGAATTTATGACTAGTGATTTGTCTCATTTTTATTGACATGCTATTTAAAGCTTGTAGCATAATATTTCGGTTCAGGTGCTCTTTCTGGTTGTTTGTACTAATCCTACTATGGTACATGGAAATTACCACTAAAATTCTGCAGCGGTAAAATATGACCGGAAGCAGTTCGGATGAGATTCCTACGAAAATGACCACACAATGGCATCACAAGACAGCGCCCGCGGCTTGAAGAAATCCCACGCAGTGATCTGGTAAACAGATGTCAATTAAGCAAGTCTCGCAGCTGCCATAAATATGCCAAAACACTTACTTCTCTGGGTGGGCAATTCATCCTAGCAAAGTACTCGATTCCGTAAAAGGTGAATATGATCCCGGTGCCTACGATGAGGCCCATCCACATTGCTATATTCCCAAGTGCATTCTGGCGATTTTTGATAAATACAAAGGCCTGCACAATGAGAAGAGACAAAAAGTCGGCAAAAGCAAAATCGTGAAAAGTTTTCTATCTTGGGAATTGAAGCAAACTTTACATTAAACAAAACTGAGCACCGAACTTACGAATCCAAATCCTCCAAACAGGGTGAGGAGCACGGGAAAAAAAAAGTTGAACGAGAAGGACAGAATGTATTCGTGGAAAATCGACGAGATGAGGAAGACGAGCGTCGTTGGCAACGGCTTCCACCGGTCTCCAAGCCCACACTCCCACGCATCCTATTTTCAGACAGGGAAAGGTTAAAGGGGATGGCTATTAAATCTGTAAAGCAAAGCGAGCTAGGGCACCTTGAACACGTAGGTGTACAGCCAATCATGCACCAGAATGTTCCACGTCTTGTAGTAACTCGCAAACGAGGAACTGTTCCTAAATTGAATAACACCGTATTTTTTATTAGCTGTGCACGGAAGAGAAGTCATCCAACCACATGGTGCGGTTCGCTCTTTCTCTCTCTCTATTGGCTGGTAGATTCGTTCACTCCCTCTTCATTAACAGTGCCATGAGCAGTACATGCGTGATAGCTGTACACTTTGGGAATAAAATCTCTCTATTGTTTAGTTTTCACTCAGTTGGTCTTCAGCGCTCGCAAAACGAAGACCAGATGTCGCCGCGACCTGCATTTTACTCAGAATTTCAGGGTTTGTAAATAGTGTTGAAATTTGTCAAAATGCGCACTTTATTCCTTCATTTCTATTTGTTCTTGTGTGGTCTTTGTGCGCAAAGCGTAAAAGCGTATTTCAGACGCAATTAAATTGGGAAGCGTCGCGTCCTCTTTTCTTTCTTTCAGTCTGACTTTAGGTTTGACATAGTTAAGTCGTACATTGTGAACTCTCAAAAATTAACTGATTAATAAATCACAGACAGCAAATTAATCAGCGAACTGTTTTCTTTTATTTGTTCATCGTTGACAAGTTGAGCAGTCTGAACAATTTGGTCCGACAAGTCCACATTTTGATCCTTCAAGCCAGACAACAACAGTCCTCTATTGTCACCTTCAGAGGTAACAATCAGCCACTTGTCGGTATAATTTTTCCGTAGTTCTATCTCGAAACTGTTAAACGTATCATGGATCAACCGGCCAGTTCGACCCATCGCTCGGAAGGCAAGTTTGAAAACATTTGTAGTCAAGACACCCAAGTATCTGGCATAAGCAGTGTCCAAGCAGAGACATTGGTGCTCGATACAGAGATGCCTTCCGTAGAATTGAAGTTACCAAGCACAACTGATCAAACATACACGATCGTTTTTACCACATATGTAGCCGCTGGAGTTTGTTACACACATGGATCTATCCGAGCATCTTGCCTGCTGGATCCTAGTTTTGACACGGCGAAGCAAACTAGCGGCATGACTACTGGACAAGGTTGTTGCACTTATTTCAGCAGGTCAAGTGGCATTCTGTACTGGACTGTTTAGGGTAGAACCTGAATTACGATGTTGAATTTAAAGATTTGAACTATGACCAAAGATGAAGGGGCATTGAATCACTTCTTGGTTGAACATGAACTTCTGGACACCGAGCCCTCCGTGCAGTGATTGTGGCAATCCAAAGAAACTGTGCTGACGTTTGGCGGTGCCAAAAGACTGTCAGAACACGAAGAAAGAAGTAAGAGAAACTGAGTTCTACTATTCAGAATAACAACTGCTTTCGACATTAAATCTGTACTTCGTTGAAATAAACCTCTACACATTAATTTCGTATCATTTGTACTTTCCTTTGTATCAGTTAGGTTATGTCGGTACCTGTGCTAACGAAGCGAGCACCGTGATGCTTTCCGCCGTAGTCGGAGCGTACCGACCACCGGAGCTTTAGCTAGCACTCCATAACAACGATCCTCACCCCACGGCCCTCACTTGCAATACGGTCTCATTGACTTTAGAAGGTAAAAATTGCGACTTGTAATGGCTGTAACTTTTGCTAGAAGTGTCCAACGACGGGTCATCTGCTAAGAATGTTCCAACTCATAAAACCTCAACGGAGAAATCAGCATACTTTAATGGAGAAGACAGACTTAGAAGACCCAATTGCTACAAGTCTTTAACAATGGTAAGTACGTGTTTGGTAATACAGGCTTACCAAGATTTATTCTCCAAGACATGACCAACGCACACAAGCTTTTCAAATTCTACATTAATTTCAGATGATAGAATTGATCCTGGAATTTCTACGTCGCTCTCGTATAGCCTCAGGCTCTCAACCGCCCAACTCCATTAATAGGCTCACTATTGGCACTATTGGGGCAGTAGACATGGATTTATTCAACTTAGCCCTGCAACACAACCGTATGGAATTTTGTTTTGAGACAATGGAGGACTTCGATGCAAGAGACAGGCCCGGAAGATTCAAGCAAGTCACAGACCCAGCTACATCTCAAAAGTCAACTTGCAAAATGGATTCGTGTATCTCGTCGCACGTGCTTTGTGTATATAGGGAAAGACCAAGAGTCAAGAGAAACGGAAAGATATTCGTCAAGATGTCATGGCCATTTCATCCAGGACGAGACTGCATTTGGGAAATTCCACAAACTGCATCTAGAGGAATTTTTTTTCACAAGCCCTTATTCTGGTTGGAGGAAGACCGAAGCAATACATATCCGCTAGGGGAGCAAACTGCAATTGAAGCATTCTTTTACCTGCAGATATTGGACTACGTCAAGTTGAAAATCAAAGGTGAGACAAAACAACTAAAGTTGAAGTTGTTGAACGAATCGGTTGATAAAGTATATGGACACAAGAATCTCTCCAAGGAATACGGTACTTGATCAAAAAATACTCTGGAAAGCGATTTTGCATATTTAAGGACTTTGAAGAGATCCCAGAGTTTCCAAATGTTACTTTCTTATGTGAAAACTTAGCAGAAATAAGCTTTCGGTCATAAAGTTGAATATTCACTCACTGCCTGTTTGTTACTAATTCTTAACTTCTTTTCGAGCAAAGGCTATTTGAATCTGTACTCTGTACTTTGTTTAAAAACTTCTTATGCTTCATTGTTTTATAAAATACAAAATTGGTAAATACTGAAAACAACACAATAAACTCACCACCAATCCTTGTAAAAGAGTCGGTCGCCGAAACACAGCATTTCGGCAAACGCATTCTGCCACGCGTGTAGGAGAAGGAAGAACCCCAGAATGAGGCACAGGATTCCAGGCAGCATCAGGCTAAAGACGATTTGCAACAACTGCGTCAAGTTAATTGGGGTTGTGCCGAACTCTGAGATGTAACTCGCGCAGAAACGGCTCACAATGAAATTCGCGTAGACAATGCATCCGATGCATTGTCCAAAGTTGGAGCAGACAAAGTTCCACCGAACTCGGCTTGTCCTGAAATGGAGGCACAATATATTATGCGAGTACGATTAACTTTGAGCACTTCTGTGCGGTGGAACGGGGCTTGATTTACCTTGGATAATAATCCCGGTAGATCAGCGTCGGAGCAAGAAGGTAGTACAGGTACTTGGAGTAGTCTGGACAGGGGCTGTTGTTATCATCCCAGGAAAATGAGATCCACGACTCGCGCTTGCTCAGTCGCCTGGCGTTGTTATTGTTATTCGGCTCGACAACCGCGGACGACTCCTGTGCTGAAGTCGACGGCGTTGGTTTTGTGACTCCGTTTCGCCTCCTCAAATGCTCAATCACGGCTACGCCGGCAGCAGCGAATTCTTGTTCATGATGCTCTGCTGCCGCTGCCGAATCTACGTCAGTGTAACCTTCATGCCTGCTGCCTCCGATTGCAGGAAATTGCAGCGCCCTGGGGACGTTGCTCCTAACAAATGCGTACATTTTCATCAGCAGCCGGCACTGCTCCATCGTCACCGCGGCGCCGGCCGCAATCGCCAACGGATGCTTCCACAAAATGGCGGCCGGCACATAGATGAAGAGAAGCACAAACAGGCCAAACAAGGTCAAGCACGTTCGGTCCACCAGTTTGCGTTGTTCTGGCTTAAAGTTCAATCGTTGCGTGGCCCAAAAGTAGAACGCCGGGTAGACGAGGACCAATGTCACAAAATGCATGCCGGCCAGGAGCCCCAGAGCCACTTGCGGGTCCCCAAACGCCAATGTGAAGCTTGCAAATCCCAAATCCACACTTCCGGTTCGCAGCAGATCCATGATAAGCGTGTTAATCATGAACAGTGCGAGCGTGGATATGAAAATGTGATGAATAGTCTTAAAGTGGGCGATCTGGAACAGCTCGGTTAATGGACTCGGCCTGGACCGGAATTCTTTCTCGGGCAGCTTCCCGTGTTCGTTGGATTTTCTGCGAGTGGAAGAGAAATGTGTGCAATGATCAGTGATCAAGATAAAATCGGAGCAGAGACACGCAGACACGAGAAAATATTAAAGTAGTAGCAGCATACCTTTTGTCTCGCATCCTCGCCGAGCTTGACAGGACAGATTTGCTGGCCAGGAGCAAATCTGTTTGTTCCATCGAACTAACGACGTCATCCATCATTTGACTCAGTTTCACCTCCATCTGTCCCATGAACGCTGACTTGAGTTCCTGCAAGAAAGAAACATGAGTAATGATTAATTGGAGTGGATGACGAAAATCTAACATTTTTCGCAATGCCAGAATTTCGAGAACGCGAGCGTGCTGGCGTTTGCTTACTTTTGCGCTGTGTCGTATGTCATCCATGACAATTTCTTTCAGATGCTCCTCCGCCGATTTCACACCTACAAAATTATAAACCGAAAATGAATGTATAAAAGGAACGATGACACGGTCGGCATTATTATGTCTGGGTCTCGTCTATTCTGATTTGTTGTTATTGCGAAACTGAGTTTTTGCGCTTGCGTTTAGTTTACTGTTCAGCTTGCGATGTAAACAAGTCGTTTTTTCTCACTCGAACCCAGCAGCAGCGTCGAAGCCGAACGGCAGCAGAAGGTTGACCAGTTGACTCTTGACTCGTTGGCTGACGAGTGACGAGAGATGAATTTTCTTGTTTTAATGATTGACTTGTTGCATGCGCAATAATTCCTGCCTTAAATAAAGTCAACGTCATACTTGACAGTACAAACTGCAGTTGCAGAGTCAGTTATTGGAGGAAATCCGCAAAGATTCCGAGCGACTCATACTCATGACGTACTCATGCATTGCAGCATTGCATTTGAATTTTGCGAATTTCAGTCAGCTCGAGTCCTGACCTTGTCTTTTGTTGATTCTGTACTCACAATTTCATGTGTTAATTAGATGACAGTAAACATGCAAATACAAGGCAGGGAAAGACCAAGAGTGCAGCTACAACTAATTGACTTGCAAATCCTGCCTGAGTCTCGAGGCATGTGACATCATACTTTTGCAGTATTTAGTTAGAGCATTGCGCAAGTAATGAGTCAAGTCAGCAGCAGTCAACAGTAATTAAGTTCTCCGCTTATTCTGGCTAATTATCAAGATACCCTTTAAAAAGTGGTTGAAATTTAAACGCTTGACACCACTTGAAAGAAGTGGTTGGGCCACTTCTCCTCATTTTGCTGACCAGCTCAATGTTCCTGTCCATTGCATAAATCGCTCAGCGTCCGTGTGTCACGTCGAAGAAATCATAACTACAACTAACCACCGTTCCTCCTTGTGGACATTCCTGATGCTCTTGATGGATTCGAAATGAATGTGGTTGATTCTGGTCCACTTACGTTGACGCCAGCAGCCACAGTTTCACGGACACACGGACTCGCCATTTGAAGATTTAAATCTTGAGGCTCGGAAGAGTTGAAGTTAAACAGATACAGATATGACTAAATTGTTGTTGGCACCGCCGCTCGATTGAGTTGTAGGCAAAACTTCACAAACTCGAATTCTGTGACTAGAATCAAACCGGAATCGGAATCGGACCATGCGAGACCTGATTTGCATCTGCGTTCAACTTCTGCCAGTCGCACGGACTTAATCTTAACCGAAACTGATTGTCTTGTGTCCTGACGGTGTCCTACGTGCGTGCGTGAATCCTACAGCTTGCGGCATAAGTCCTCGTTGACAGCGCCGTCTGAAGTGTGTTCAAATTCGGAAAGGTCACAATCACATGAAATGAATACGAGGCTGCTGCTGTCAGACTGTCGATAATGTTGTTGAGTCGGCTGATGAATGCGAATGTGAATTATGCAGATCACGAGTGCCGAGTGCGGTGCAATGCGACCGGGCACGGAGTTAAGTAGGCTTCAGATACGCGAAATGATAACTGTCGACTGTCACAAGAAGAGAATGAGAATCGATGGACAAAAATTCGCAAAAGCAATAACAATAACTTTATCTTTAGGCCGCATGCACACTAATCAGTCACATTTGTCAAGCCGTCTGTCGAATCGAGTAATGCACCCACCTGCAACACGAATCACGAACACGAATCGCGAAGCACGAGGCAACGCAGGACTAAAATAAGAATCCACTTGCGCAGTTATCGCTGCGCTGGTTAAACTGAACACGTAATCTCTGAGTTGGGTTACGAGTCTCGAGTCGAGTCTGCTTCACCAAATTATGAATGACTTTACTACTTCTGGCGGCCTGTCTTGCGACAAATGAGCTGCAAACACAAGAGGAAATTAAATTCGATCGCGTACTGTTCTTGACTTTTACGCAGAACGGCAGAATACGCTTAATGAATTCATGGTACTTTGGAGCATGTACACCAATACAAAGTATTAACCTTGCTTATGTCCTTACGCCATAGCCATATGTTGCTGCTGATGCTGATAGCTGATATGTGGTATTGGTAAAATCCCAATTTAACGATGTTAAGCCGTAAAGACGACGCGTTACACGTTCCAGTTTTCCTCATGGCGCAAGTTGTGGAAATGAAAGTCTCAGTCGCTTCAACTCACAGCACAACTAGCCAACTGATGATTTGGACATCACCACTCCAGGTCAAAACGCAAGGCTAATTGATTTCTTAATGACAAATGGGAACCTACTTAATACTAATACGACGCTCGGAACTGAGAGTCTACCAGTTTAAAATGCCATGTGTATGTGCTTTGCACGCATGGCAAGCTGATTTATGAAATCAAATCATAGTTAGTGGCAGAGAGGAGAGGTTATCTCATCAAATCTTTACTGTAGACAGTAATTCATAATTCTTTAGATGAATGAAGAACCTTCACTTGAAGGAAAATGTAAATAAAGACTATATTTAATACAAGACAAATGCAAAAAGACCGTAAAATCACAAACTTTGGGCTAGTACAAAAATTAGCTAACAAGCTGGAAGCGATGATAATGGAAAATCATGGTCATGTTTGTCTCGGCAGGAAGTGCTGGTAGTAGCTCTTGGTGTACTCAATCATGATATCCTGCGTGCAATCAGGCTGCTCTGCGGTGTACGTCCCTGGTGATCCAGAGTAATAGGCGAAGCTCGGAACGGTTGTTTCAGGAGCCAAGACGGTGTTGTCAGCAAGTGCACAGCAGTCTTTGAGAACACATCGACGCCCAATGATGCAATTTTTACCGACGTGAATGTAGGAACCGAGGACAGCAGCGTTGATGACGGAGCCTTCGCCGATGAACACATGTTCACCGATCTGGAGTGGAAAGAAGGCAACCCTACAGGGAAATTAACAACATTGACCGATAATGTCTTGCGGAAACGGAGCCAGCTTCCATGGGCCTATCTTTAAATAACACGCTAAACTTACCCTTTACTGAATTTCTTAAATGGCGGTCGCAGGATTACATTTCTTTCGATGATGCATTGTCTTCCCAGGCGAACATTCGCCAAATCACCGCGAATCGTTGATCCTTCACGAATTATGGTACGGGTGCCGCAGATGATGTTCTGGGATCCACAGAGGACAGTCTCCTTGCTGATTTTATTCCCTTGTGGCTACAATTTGATGAACATCAAAATTAGCAATCATGAATTGTATACGGTTCGTATTCGGCTGGCTCGTGACTGGAATTGCCTTAGCTTACCGTTTCCACGTAAGTCGCCTTATCGTAATAAATGTCTTTGAGTTCCATTGCTTCACGATGATTAACTAAACCTTATTTAGTCCTCTTCCGCAGCCGTAGCGTATTGACTAATTACTACAGTTAAGTCGGCATTTGCGAACTTGATAGTACCTGAAAGTTGTGAACCATTCAAATGAAACTGAATTCCCCCAAGAAGCTAAAACTCAAAAACTTTGTTGCGAGAACGCGGCGTGGAGCTGGAATCGAGCTTCAGCGTCCAGCCACAAACTCGCGATCACGATTAGAACAAGCGAAATAGCAATATCAGCTTCAGCTTACCTTACTCGCCAAGCCCAAAACTGATTAACTTCTCCTTGATGTTAAATGATTCTTTGACTGTAGCTGCTGTGTAGTAGTCTATTAATTTAATTACCTCCATTTATTCGTCAGAACTGTAGAATAGATTACTGCTTTATATTACAAGAATTGAACTTGATAATGGCACAATGGGCACTTTAAACGCGAATTGGCATGAACCTTGAGTTGAGATTCAGAAAGTTGAAACGCCATTTATAAATTGGTGAATATACTCAAGTTAACGGGCTAAAAGTGATTAGATTTCTGCGAGTGTAGGTGGGTTTGATGGCTGACAAATCCACCGGAAATCATGTTTTGGGACAAAAGTTGCAAAGCAACTAGATACGACAGCACAATTTATTATGTCAATGATATTTATATGAGCATTGGTTTTCCTTATTTCTGTCCTTATCAGGTCCAGCCACAGCAGCAGCAGTTTCTCAGCCACTCCGTGGTATGGTAAGCAGCAAACTGCTAGAAGCTTAGCCTAGCCGAGTCGGTGTGGCCTGGCCAGGCAATAGACAAGTTAGCATTAATGAGTTATCCAGTGCTAGTCCGAGTCCAGGTCCAAGACTGGCTAAACCGCAGAGCAGCAGTTGGCAGTGCCCTGTCTCATTACACGTGTTTTATGAGCCTTTTAAAGCCGACAGAACCGATTGGGCATAATTAATTGTATCTATTATTCATTGCCATCGCCATCACCATTGCCGTTGCTCTGCGTTGCGTTGCATGATCGTATGTGTCTTGTCAGTATCAGTTTCTTGCCGTGCGCGCCTGTGTACATGTCTTCTGAAAGTGCATCCATTAAAACATCACACCCACAACAACGAGTATATAAGCGATCTTCGCTTCGATCTTGGCGTAAAGCGTAAGTAAACAGATTTTTCTTGTCAAATCGCTTGCATTTTGTTACAGCCAAAAAACTGCGGGTTCACAGTTCACAAGGCAAAACGGGCAAGCCTGTATCAATTCTGGTGTTGGCAGTGCAGTGTTTTGGAAGAAACAAAAGCAAGTGACAGGCCAACGTAACTTTTCCATTTGGGCCTTGCGTCTTACGCTATCGCCATAATCTACATCGCTGCGGCAAAAGAAAACAAACGCCTGCCCGCACGCCCAATCAGTTTCTAGTCTAGTCTAGATTTAAACATGAAAAATCTGTGCCGTGTAGTGTAAAGTAGTAAAGTGTGCATTACTTTTACTTTTACTCATCCTCCGAAATTACTTTTTTATTCTGTTGTTTCTGATATTCTGGTCCGTGCGTGACGTGCGCGTGCAAGTAATCTTTAAGGAGCTAGATTACTTGCGAATGCGATTGAATTGAAGCGAACTCTCTGAGTCCTGAATTGTGATACTGAGAGAAAGAGAAGAGAACGCGGATTAGGTGCCAGCCCAGCCCAACCCAGCCCCGAAAATTGGCTTTGCTATGCGCTCGCTCGCGTTTTTCATCTCGTCGTGACGAACGACAACTAATGCCTTCATTTTTCAGCGGCCGCGAGTAGGTAAATTCTGCGAACTGCGACGACTGCGAGCAGCGCAGCGGCGACGAATTGCTTGCGAATTCGTGAAAGTGAAATAGTAAAATGCGATTCCGTAAAAGAAGCAGGGCAGGGCCGCGTTTCTGATCTCGTTTTGGGGGGATCAGACACAAAATATATTACAAATACATAATACATGACGCGCATTTGCATGTAGATGTAGAAAACAATTCCCGAGGTTGGTCCATCCTTATCTCATCTTGCTTGCTGCAGTGTATCAGCGCAGCACCGTGCATGATACATGAGAGATTACATAACATTCCGTAAGGAGTAGAGTTAAAAGAAAAGGCAGACGCGCTTTAACTTAGCTTAGCAGCATCGGCATGCATACTGCATGATGGCTGGAATGGCAGTAGCAATAGCAGGGCAGGAAGGCATCAAGACATGTCAGTCAGAATGAGTACAGAGTTGAAGAAATACAAAATGCGAAATACAATAAAATGTGCCAGTCGAGAATTCGTGCAAAATAAAACAGCAGAGCAGAGACAAGACAAGACGGGAGAAAGAAGTTTTTGAAGAAGTAGGCCGGTTAAGTTTATCTTATCATTCACTATTTGCACAATCCCACGACACGATTCACGATACGCGATATGAGAAATACGGCGACGGCGACGGCACACGACCCGACCAGACCGGGCCAGGCCAGGCCAATGCATGCATGCCTGCAGTGTTCGTGCCACATTTATTGATCGGGGAATCACATTTGACTGTGCACACACACAGAATCCGTCCAAGACACAAAGTCAGATTTCCATTGCATTCATGCATGGATGCATACAGAAAGAAAGACATACGATACGAGTAAACTTTTATTCTAAATTCACTATTCACATTCTTTATTTCTAGGCGCACGTTTAGATTTTAACACTGGGCTGACGATAACGATACCGAACACAAAATTGCAGCGAACGTGTAAGTGATGGTCCATATCCTCGCCATCGCTTTTATTATCACGTCCACAGCATCTTCTTCATACTATTCATCTTCTACGCTAAACGCTACGCTCGTGCCCGTGCATGTAGTAAATAAAGTGTACTCTCCTCTGCCAGTGACTAAAACAACTGCCTTCCCATTCCTACGGACTACACTAAGCCGTAACCAAAATATTACGTGAATTGTGAACTGGATCGGATCAAGAGGAGGATTCTTCTTGAGCACATGAGCACGTTTGTGCAATAGAAGTTATACAATTGCACGAACCGCACTCGGATTCATATTCCAGCATATTTCTTGTCTGGCGGATGCGCGTGCATGTGCAAAAGGCAAAAACAACAGGAATAGCAAAATAAACAGCACTCAACGATTCAGCACAGGCATTCGCACTCGCACGGCACTCGCACGGATTTTAATCAACACAAATTATTTGTGATGCGCGTAATTGACATTTAGCAGTGATAAATCAGTCCAAATTATTACCGCGTGTGTGGTTGTGACTTGGGTACGAGTGAATATGTAAAAATAGTGCGGTAATAAATTAGCACCGAGGCATTTATTGAGATTAACGCGACAGCGACGAGGACAAAACGGAGAAAGAAACACGTGTGCCAAAGAAAACGTGATATCAAGACCAAGATTTTACAATTACAAGCCACAGACATTAGCAAAATGAGTTTTAATAACAAGGAGAATAGTGCCAATAGTAAAAATCTCGCTAGAGGCGACGAACAAGAGCCCTCCAGCCCCGATGGAGGAGACGAGTATCCATCATACGGCGGTGGCGGCATCGGCGGTGGAGGAAGCGAGTCAAACTTGGACGGAGCACCAAGAATGATTTACCAATGGAGTACAACGTCAAGGTACGTAAACAGACTCAGCAACTTACATACATAAGTAAGGCCAGGCCAGGCTAATCAGCTGCGCAAGAGGATGACGAATGAGTTTATTGCAAATGCAAATTGAGAGTGACCAAGTCAAAGGACGGCAAAAGCAGACAAGACAAGACAACGACGGCGCAGGCAGCATTTAGTAGTCTTCAAAGATAAAGATGCTGTTGTATATTTTGATGTGTCTGAACTCTAAAGTATTTGAGCCGCTGCCGCTGTGTTGTGTGACTACGCTCCTTGGCAAGGCAAGCAGAGGAGTGCGGTTTCTTTGATTAAATTCTTGGATCTTGTATTCACAAACCTACAAAACGCACGCAAAACAAAAGGCAGGACAGAATGACTGAATGACTGGCGAAACGCGAAACGAGATCATAAATATTTCGAGGCAAGATTCCGAGAACTGCCAATTGTGCCACCACTACGAAACAATGCATGGCATAGAGAAGTCAAGACAATGACCAGGCAGGCTCTTTTGTGTTCCATTCCTTGCCGTCATGCTCGTTTGTATTTGTAATTTTGTAGACTGTAGAGTAGATTAAATGTTAATTTTTAATCTAAATTACGATTACGACTCGTCAGTTGATCGCGGTTCTTTGAATAAGTGAATACGACACCACCAGCGATCATGGTCATTTCCAGCGACTCTTCACGCAAAAGCGGCTCGGGTCACAACTCGTGTTGTTTTGATTATTTACTAGACTTGACTTGACTTTAGTTTTAGCCTCTTTAGTTGAATAGGCTAAAGTTTAGTGACTTGATTTGACTGGGTTTCGGTCTTGGTAACTTGTGGGTTGCAGTTGCATTCCAGGTAGCCTGTCACAACTAAAGCCATGAAACATACCAAATTCGCTGTGCCATGAGTTTGTACTCTGTAGTATTTCGGGGGAAACACATGCACGCGCGGCGGCTGCAGGTTCAGCGATTTCGAGTTCGAACCTGGTCTGGTTCAGGTTTTACTTACACTTGTACAGCGAAAGGCGAAAACTCGTTGGAGTTTGTTCGGTCGGTGCGGTGGTGGGTTTCGCCTGAGTTTGGGTGAGCAGTGAACAAGATCGTAAACGTAAACGTGTGTCGTGCCGTGTGCGTGAGTAAGATTTTCAAAACAGACCAGCTCAGCAGTGGCAGCCAGGAGAAGAATAGGTAAAAAATCATTGTAGTCGCAGTCGCTGAAGCGCAGGCACGACCACGGCTACGGCCACGGCTACGGCCACGAGGTAGTGTCAGTCTCACTTTAATTCCTGATAAGCACAGTACCGCCAACCTCGAGCGTGCCGTGCATGGTCACAGTCGCAGCAGATCACGATTACAGGGACCGACAAGCACAAAAGACAAAAATACCTGCTACGCTGCTGGTGGACCAGGCCAGTGGTGGTGTAGATTAGTTGCTTCTTGTCGCGGCAGCTGTTGGACGGTCCATCGAAGTATTTTTAATATTTTAATTCACGTGACCATTCCCTAGTTTTAATTGTGTTAGGTTAGATCTACTCACCCGACTCACCTTTTTCAGTACTTTCATTTGAGTGAACGATTGTAAATCTTCAACTGGTGTCTCTTTCGTCGGAGAATAGTTCAATTTGTGAATTGCCGGATTTGGTTTTGGCCATTTTAGTGCAACAACTTCGTAAATTGATATCCTGATGGTGGAGTATCTCGCGAAAAGGTAATTTAATTGCAAAATGCAAATTCTGGTACCTGCTGGCAAGTAGTTGCAATAAAACCGCAGCCGTATTCGAGTTCCGTAATCACTAATTTCAGTTGATAGTAATCAAATTCTGTGGGCGCAGTTGTGGCACGGCTGAAAGAATAACAGGATTCGCTATTCGGATTTCGAATTCGAACTGGCCGTTTGAAGTATGAAAGAAGGCCGCAAAGCAAATTACGAAATTGCTTGCGTAGACTTTACGTGTTGCGTTACGTTTCACCTTTGTCAGCACGCGGTTGCGATACTCGCTGCGTTACGGCGACTTGTAGTTGATGTTCATAATTGTATTAGTGCAAATTCCGGATGTGTGCTCTGTCGAGCAACGCAAGACGCGTCCACAGTGATGATGCAGATGCGACGCGGATTGAAGAGTTCGTAATGTTATTCAAAATGAGTGCTTGTGTTTTCAACACTTCATTCATTCCGTAAGCGGTAGGCAGGACATGTGCATATGCGGCATAATTCACGCAAAGGCAAAGAGCAAGAAACTCACTGCCCGTGCCACGTGCATTGAAATTCGAAGTTGCACCTCATCGCTTAGTGCACTGCTTAACTGGACAAACAAACGTCATAACACGTTTACGAAAAAATCTACGTCACACTTTAAATTGAGGCGAGTGTTAATACGAAGTACAACAGTAATCAAGTCCAAGTCATGTGTGCATTCGTCATTAACTCGCACCACACCACGCGTGCGAATGCGAACAGCGAATACGAGTCACAACTTACAAGTACAAGTACAGGTACTCAAGTCATGACGTACATGAAAGTAAACACCAAACACGTCGTAATTGAATGTCGAATTTGTAATTTCAATCTTAATCCTTTCACGATCTCAGCCTGCATGCCACAGCTTTGATGCCACAGCCTGCATGCATGCATGCCATCGTCCAATTGTTTTTCGTGCACGATGTACTTGAAAAATTAACACACGTAATTAAATCCCGAAATCGTGACGAATGCGAGCCGAAGTTGATGAAGTTGAGAGCTTTGAGCTGGTGCAAAGTGTAAAGTGAAAAATTGAAACACAAAACACCTTTCGCATCGCCGCAAACACTTCGCATTCCATATTCGCATTCGAGAACACAATGTGCAATATTTTTAAATGTTTGTCAAGCACACACAGGCTGGCCGAATAGCGAACAAGGTGGCCTTGTGTCGTGGCACAGCAAAGCAATGTTCGTTGAGTAGTTTTGCTGGTATTTGGGAAGTGGGATTTTTTATTACCGCATACCTGCATGCATGCTTGCATTAGTTTGGCTTAGTTTTAAATGCGAATTACGAATATGAATAATAACGAGGGCCGAATATGAATGTCCAATGTGAACTGAACCTCCTCCCATAAACGATTCTAGCCATTATTATAATGCAGGGCGCAAAAACTCGCTTTGGCTTGTAGCCGGCTGTCTCTTTAAATTTGTGGCCTGGCTTGGGCTTGGACTCCTTTTTTGCAAATTGTGTTCAAGATTCGAGCTTAAAGCATTGAGCATTGAGCAGGTTTAATGTTATTACGAGATTAGTTATACAATGAACGACTGCGACAGCGCAAAAGTACAAACACAAGTGTTGGCACAAAAGACGATGGCGATACCATACGATACTGGGCGATATGAGCAATAACATTAATGAAGTGAAGTGTCAGTTCAGTTGCCTGCCTGCTGCCTGGTTTTGTACAAATGCAAATATACGTCAGTCATGCATGTCAAGGCACTGGTGATACTCTTAAAGTGAACAAGTTCGGGTTCACAAGCGAATTTCGTAATGAGCAAATTTATTCTCATCATTATTATCTAGTCAATTTCTGCCTGCCGTCGTCGCTGTCAGCCAGTCAGTCAGTCACTCTGCCGTGAGCATCTTCACACGGGAGACGGCGACGGCTTCCACCGACGAGTCAGTTGACGACAATCGAGTGACCAGTGCAGTGCAGTGTAGTCGAGAGCATATTTAGCGTGACACTGCGTAAATGCATTTTGCATTTAGTTAAGCTGTTAAGTAATTGCTGTGGCTGCAATTAAAAAGTTCACTCACTTCGTACGGGCTTCTGTTGGGTTGTTGCTCATGCACCCTGTGCGAATACTTGACAATGAATATTAATGAGTGTAAAATGTGAATTATTGCAGTGTTAAGTTTCTTCCCCGACTATCGTGCCTCTGATCGGTGAATTGCGAACGACGAACGTGTTTACTCATAATTTTCCATCGACGTGTTGAGACCAAGATTTTGTGTCGCATCGTGCTTCGCCTTAGGCGTTTTGTGATTGCCATTGGGCTTGTGACTGAGCGGCCTGAGCCTGAAAATGTCTTCATTCTCAGGAAGTGGCGGCAGCAGCTCGAATGCGAACACAGCAGAAAATTCGAATTCGCACTCACACCACCGCCAAAGTTTCCTCGAGGATAAGATTAAGGTCTTTCTGCAAGTTGGTAATATTGGAAATCAATTCCAAGAGTGAGACAACACGTCATAAGACAAAAACAAAGGCAAACACGGGCACACGAAGTGTGACCGGCTTAACTGAGAATGCGAGATTAACTGACGTTCCTGTTTCGTTTTGTGCGTTGCAGCATCATGGGCGACCACGGCAGTTCCATTTCCTCATCGGGCTCCGGTGGCAGCGGAGGCGGTGGCGGCCCGGGCTACGACCAGGAGACGGACGCGGACGGGTTCCAGACGGTGTTCGGATTCCGCCAGCGAGGGAGAAAAGGCGCCCTCAAGAAAAAGAACATATTTGAGATCAAGAACCACAAATTTATTCCAAGATTCTTCAAGCAGCCGACGTTTTGCAGCCACTGCAAAGACTTTATTTGGTACGTCAAGAAAATGCGCGATAGTTTCGTGTTTGCTTAATTACGGGGTCTGCGCTTGAATCTCCTCCATCACCATCACCGTCAGTGCTCATTTGCCATAGGCCATAATGGCTTAATGAGAGGTCAGGCGTCAAGCCATCACATGCGAGAACCTCGTTGGCGTTGGCAGTCGGCAATCTGCAATCGGCCATGAAGTTGCAATGCAATCAGTACTTTGCCAAGCCGTGTGTAGGATGACGCCTGTATGGTGTAGTGTTGAGTTTTGTTTATTTAAACTCTGCGTCTTTTGATCATTACAACAGCAGAGCGGCAACAATAATGACTAACTTTGATAAGTTACATAAAAAGCATCATAACTTTTGATCTGACTGACGTACTAATCATTGATCCATACTGCATTGGTCGATTGATGTTTCTGCATAGGCGAAGGCGGCTCGCGAAGGCAAGTCAGAATTCAGAACTCCTGAAGCAAGGGACACGTGTTCATTTAGATGAGGGTCGTCGCCAATAATTCTGTGCGCTGAAATCCTCCAGACTTTTCTAATTCGTTCATTAAGCTTAATTGTGGTTTCATGGCCCTGTTAAAATTCCGTGACGAATTGTAATAATGTAATGTACGAATGAGTATAAGCCAACCAAGGCAGTGAAAAGCAGAGTCAGTGGACCAATTTTTCCACATCCGTCAGCAATACTGAATCCTTCTGCTATTTGTTCAAGTGCAAAAAAGCGGAGGTGGTTGGCGAAGGTCAAAAAATAATTTTAACTGAAACCAATCCTGTATTTGCTCAGATTTCAGTCATTCCAGGTTGCTATTCTCAATATTCTTTCATCACTTCGATTTTTCGCCCGAAATGGTTGTGATACATGGAATTCTGTGTGTCAGTATCCGCAATGGGTTATTAATTGCACTAGACTATAATTTATTGATAGAAAGCAGAAAGCACGTACAGTTTGAATTTAGCCATTATCAGTGCGGAGGCATAAGGGCTTAATTCTACTAGATTTATAAGGCGAATCGCGAATGGTGGCTTTCACCGATTCACTTCGTTTTGCGGTCCAAAATGCACTGACTCTGCCGTCGAAGATAATGACGGACAGCTTGGCTGACTTGGCTTGGCTTAACTGAAGCCGAAGCTTAGGCGGCAAGTGGCTGAAAGCACGACTCTCAAATTAAAGGCAAAGACACAGAGTCAATCCGCCCGGCTGTCATTTAGCATTAGCAAATATTTTGACAGCCCGCCGTGCCGAGCGAGTCAGTCAGATCTCTGCATTGCACTGCACTTCGGTTAATGAATTCATCCTCACGTCCGTCTCTTGTCGCTGCGGTTCACGCGTTCTACACAATTAGACTGATGACTTGACTCCACGAGTCGAGAATCACACCACCAGCCGAGAATCATCGCGAAATTTGACATCCGAGGTCTTCAATTTGAATCTCTCATCCTTCATTATGCACGAAACTTGAGTAATTGACATCGACTCGACATGCTTAACGAATTCGTGTGTTCTATGTTCATTTAATGGAAAATAGATAGACGCATTGGACCACTCTGTCATTGCCATTGGACGCTGCCGAATAATTAATGAATGCGAATGTAGCCAAAGCAAGCCATCTCGTAGTCTCGCATCTATTCTACTACTTTCACTTTCTAACTTTCTCTTTGCTCTTTGCATTTTCAGGGGCTTCGGAAAGCAAGGCTACCAGTGCCAAGGTAAGCAAATCCATTCTTATGTAAACAATGTCGGTCGGTCGTCCAGTCAGTTTGAGTTCGATATTTGGTCTAGTCTAGTTCACAGTTCACAGCTGGTACGGTAATCGACCCGCGGCGCACGCGGAAGAAAATGCAAACATATAATTGCTGATTCCATGCACAACAGTGCGACAGCAGCGACGGATTTTAATTGCAGGCGCGCGCGGACAAAACGGCGGTGCAGGATCAAAATCGATTAAGTTCCCATTCCTACGCTTATGGGAAACGACAACGACAGCGACAATGGCACTTTAGGCATGCTGCTATTCACATGCTTCTTTGTGCTGCGCTGCCGAGCTAAGCGAAGTAGTAATCCACTTTCTCCAATTTCAATCCCACATTCCTGCCTGCCTGCGCGCGGTGAACAGTGAACGAGCACTTGTTGACGTTGACACTCCATCGCATTA
This sequence comes from Mesaphorura yosii, assembly GCA_009869945.1. NCBI lineage: Eukaryota > Metazoa > Arthropoda > Collembola > Poduromorpha > Tullbergiidae > Mesaphorura > Mesaphorura yosii. The sequence goes on along the minus strand of WIXG01000049.1, from coordinate 208,345 downwards.
TCGGCTCACGCCTCACGTCGGGAAGGCGAAGCGTGGGCAAGTGCTTGTCCAAATTGATCCGAGCGCGAGCCCGCAAGCCTCCTCGTATGGAGGGTTGTTCTAGTTCATAGCTCAAAGAGGCTAGAAACTAAAACAGGAGCGGAGCGGATTCAGTCCATACCAGACCCAGACCACGAATTTTCTATTTTGTAATGTAATGAAAATGACTGGCTTAGCGCGGCTATAAAATACCCATCAGTTTCTTATGACAAACGTGCGACGAGCACGAATGAAATGAATAAGGAAAGGTGAGGGTGACAACGCGGCGATGTGATGATGACCTGAGAATGAGAATGAAAAGTACGAAAATGAAAACACGTTACATCACTATAATACGATTTTGAGTGCCGGGCCGTGCCATGCCAGTACAGTGAAGTTAAAGTGCGTGTGTAGTAAAAGCGTAAAGTGTAAACGAGGCTCCTTGACAAAGTAATTCAGCTGAAAGTAAAAGCACTAAAATAAACGACCACGACCCACGACACGCCCAGTGCCAATAATACTCTCTCTTCTCTCCACTTTGAGTCCATTGACATGTAAATATTTTGCGGAGAGAGTCAATTCCGAGTTTGAGTTTTACACTACATAATCTCAATGAAAGCGGTACGGTCCTTTGACATGAACTTGAACTGGCTCAGATCATTTCATTTATTATGACTCACCAATAAATTAATACATGTTGTTTAGAAGCCAAAGTGTCGAGTCATCGCACCAAAAATAAATGTACCTAATACAAAGTAGACACCGGAAAATTTTACCACTAAAACTACGAAGAATCACTTAAATAAAATCGGACACACTAAAATCGAAGAAGGGGACTAAAATTTAAATTTAAAATTTAGAGCTACCTTACAAGCTGGAAGGCATTACAAAAGAAATATCTCGTCAAATTTCTCGCCACGAGGCAACGCTCAGATTATAAATTCAATTTACTCCAGGCAAAGGGGCTGCCGCAAAGTCTCGTCGCGACGCAGAATGCAAACGAAATGCCACATGCGAAATCCGCATTTTTCACTTTCAAAGTGTCAGCCGCCGCTTTTCCGCCGACGCTCCGAACTAGGATTCTGATTCAGAATGACAGATGCAGCGCAGCACAAAACATGAAACGCGAAATGCTAAACGTGACAGCAAAAGCGGAACACGAAACAGGATATTAATCAACAGATACAAAAATATCGGTATCAATGCCGTGGAAAGCAATGATGCTAGGCCAAGACATGTCATTTCCGTATGCTCGTATGCTATTCTGCGCTGTGTAGTGACAGTTATTTTACTTGCGCGTTTGTGTTTGCATGTCTCATCCGCGCGCGGCCCACACAGTTGAGAATATTATTTTGAAATTAAAATCGAATTGCTATTAGCTGTGTTGGCATTTTCCATTCCATATAACCATTTCCAGCCCGCGCCTGAAAGCTCAGATTTCCGTCCCCGCGCCGCGCGGCCGTGCCACATGTTAGGGAAGTGAATTCTTTTGAGCCAGCTTCCATGTCATGACTGAATGCATACATAATTTTTGAAATTCAGTCCTCTGCTGAATGAAATCGATACCATTTTTGTTGAATTTGTTATATTGCGCGATGTACTCGACTTTGAACCGAAATATTCTAAACGCCAGCTGAAACGTTTTTGACTTGACTTGACGGGGAACTGATTCCTGTCAGCTTCAGCTGTTTTTAATTTGCCGTTTGTTCGCTCTTTTTACTCCCATTTTTGCAAGCTGTGCAATGTACAATACAATTTACCACGTTCATTAGCAGCTCTTCGGACCCGATTTGCGATTTCACAGCCAAGCTAACCATTAAACCATGGCGCGACGTTTTAGACGTTTTTACGGCCACGCCACGTTTTGATTAAGATTTTAGATTGGAATTCTGATCCAATTATGCGAATTGCGATGTACGATTTTAACATTTCGCGTCTGTCTGTTCTTGTCTTTGCAGTGTGTAGTTTTGTGGTTCACAAGCGCTGCCATGAATTTGTGTCCTTCACTTGTCCAGGAGTCGACAAAGGACCAGACTCTGATGTAAGTGTATTATTTAGTGTATCTTGCTGTTACAGTGTTGTATTGAACCCAATTTAAAATGATGGCTTTTTTAATGCGGCAAACGCGGTTCAACTCAATTTATTGTCGTTTGGCATTTGCGAGCTGGATCATAAAATAGATTTATTTGTCAGTGCAGCAGAGCGTTGAGCCAGGAACGTTGTTGTATTTTACGTCTAACGCTAATTGCATTCAAGGCCGAGCTAATCTTCGCTCTGCCCTACATTGTCGTAATTGTCTGTCGCTGAATTTCAGGACACAAGAACCAAGCATAAATTCAAGCCTCACACGTACGCGTCGCCCACATTCTGCGACCACTGCGGCTCACTTCTCTACGGGCTCATTCACCAGGGCATGAATTGCTCAGGTAAGACACAAGATTCAATTCAGACACACGCCATATCAAGGAGCACTTGCGTGAGCGCGAGTACGAGAATTTTTATTGCAATTGCTGCTGCTGCAACTGTGGTTCGATGCGACGCGACATCGTAATCACCAACACAAAACGGAAAACACAAGCGCGCCCTTGCGTTGCTTTCAGTCGTCTATTGTTGCATTTTTAATATCAGATCTCAAATAACATGAAAACATGCTGTTAGCTGTTGGTTGCTGCTTGTTATTTGTTATTATGCCTTCTCTTGTCATGTCATTCTCAGAAATTAAGTTTGGCGATTCCGAAGCATAAGAGCGAGCAAAGGCAGGCAGTGAGCAGGTTTCAATTTCCAATATCTTGGGAACTGTTACTCCAGCTTCCAGCAGCATTTTTTGTCCTGCCTTCGCGTTCGACAGACAAAGTAAACATCTTTATTATTTTATACTTTCTCCCGTCCTGGAGTCCTGATCTGCCTGCCTGCCTGCCTGGTTCGAGTTGGAGTTTGTGGGTTGTTGTTTCTCGAAACTGCGCTGAGCTGCCACGCTCGCTCTCGGGAATTGAAAGCAAGATGCGCTACGATGCAGCAGCGACCAAGAAAAGATGATGGAAAATTCAAGAGTACACACATCGTGTCGGTCACAACTTTGTTTTGTTTTGTTTTGGCATGGCGTGGCTTTGAAGAAGATTGTGAAGGATTCGGGAACAAGTTTCTAACAAGTCGAGTTAAATCCAATAAATATTATGGAAGACACGAGGTCTGGCCGGATCGACACATAAAAATAGAACCTCGACCCTCCAAAACTCGCCCACAAACGCAAGACTCCAGAGCAGCAATAAATAAGTTGGGATTTGGGCTTCTGGCTGTGGAAGGTCTTCTGGTTGCTTGGACACATGGCTAAGGACAAAGACGAGACAGTTGGCAATGGCGTAGCAATGGTGTGGCAATGGCAGGCAGCAGCAGGTGCTTTTGTCCTGCACGGTCACACTGAAGCTTAAGCCACACCAAGCCAGGACGGCTAGGAGCAACCTGCACCTTGCTAAGCTACTCACTTCGAGCGCGACAGTTCGTCTTTATTTTTCCAGCAGCACTTGTAAAATTGACTGAAACACTTTAAAAGCACTTGTTGGAGCCTCCACTGAGCCGAAAGCCCAAGAAGCCACAATATTTCCAGCCCGTTCCTAGGGGATTAATAGAGCGAAGAGAAGATGGAAAGAAAGATTCGACGAGGAGATTACTTGCCAATCATGATTCACAAAAGAGACTCCTTTCCAGCTCGGCGATTCCGATTCCGGGAATTTGAATTTAAGTTCTCACATTGATTAAGACTCGAGCTCAGTCCCGAGAACTGCAGAACAAACACAAGCAGATTAAGTTTGGTGTTAAACTGACTGACGACTCAAGTCTTTGAAGAATTATTCTATTCGTAATTCGTCTCCAGGCTAAAATTATATCCGGCTCAGGCGAGAATTGATGCAATAAATGGGTCGCTTTCACTTGAAACTTGGATTCGTATCGATTTTCAGCTCAACATCCTCGCCACGATTGAATTACGCTCTGGGAAGGTGTTTGCAACTTTTTTTGGATCATGGCGTATTTAAAATGGGAACAAACAGCTCGAGATTGGTGAGATGAATGCCGCGTCGAGGCGCGTTTCACATTCGCTAAAGACTAGACACACGACAGGCATGCATGCAGCACAAAAGACACATTGAGTACCGTACCATTTTGTGATTCGCGTCTGTTTCTGCTTCTCGTTCTTGTTTGCAAAGAAATTACTTTTTAATCCTTTCTTTCTTTCGTGCGCGTACTTTGTTTCGCTTTCTCTGGAATTGTGCACACTTCATATAATTACTTTACAACGAGAAACAAAACCAGGCGAGACCAGACTAGACAAGCAAAAACACAAAATGTATTTTACTTTACTTCCTTCTGTAGTTGGTTAAAGTAAAATGTTCGTTGACCATTTCGTTGGCGGTGGCGACTGTGACTTGCCAGTGAAAGTCTTACTTAGACTCGGGTCTCAAAGATTTCAAAGGGACAGCGGCATGAACCAAGTTGCCATGAAACAGAGCTTCGGCTTCATTTCTGTTCATCTTCACAGGCAGTCGGCAAGACGTCGTGCAAGTGAATCCTGAATCCTTTGACGACAAGCAACTAATCTTGGGCTTTCTTGGCTACTCTTTCATGGCCCCATCGTCCTGTACAAATGAGGGACGACATTATTATCGTATCCTATTCCAATTCGTACTACACGCATTCGTATTCGCATTCGCATTCGTACTCGGTCGTCCAACTTTATAATTGCCGACATGGCCAGGGCAGACCAGGTCAGGTTAAAATCATGATTAAGATCTCAAAGGCTGAGTAGCAGCTCAAGTTGTAATCGATTTTGTCCATTACTCGAACTTGCGACTCAAACTCGAGCACGCGACTCGCAACACAATTAAACTTTCTTTTGCAACAAGTTTCTCCTCGACAGTAAGACGCAGGCGGAGGCAGAAACTTTCGCCTGGGCTGGCGAGTCCGAATCAATACTTATTCTCTCGCTCTCTCGTGTCCTGTCGTACAAATCAACTTCCATCCCATTTCATTCCGTCTCAGCTCTGAGACAACAACGCCAAGGCTCGTCTTGCCTCACCTCGAAAAAGTTGTAAAAGAGTAGCACTCGCATGATTGAAACGGAGATGATTCCGTGTGACTCCAAGAACGCCAGAGCGACGTGAACATGATCACGATGCTCTGCCATGAGATCGTAATGATAATTGAGCGTCAAGAAACGGGAAATCAATTCGGACGGACACGAATCACCGGTGCGGACGCGGTTTCCGGGCCACGCCACCCATTTGTGGTTACGATCAGGAATCTCTCTTGACAGTCGCTCAGAAAAGAGATCTCAAATAGAAACTTGACACTTGAACGGTTTTACAGCGCACCGGAGCCAAAGGAGATAAAACTCGCCGTCATCGTCGTCGTGATCTTGATAGAGGTTACCGACAGCAGCAGCAGCAAAGCAATAATAAATTCGTTTATGTCATGCATTTTACTAATGTGAAGTGAAGCTCATCAATCGTCATGTTATATCTGTTTTGTATTTATGCTTTGTCTCTTTTGTACAGCATGCGACATGAACGTGCATAAGAAATGTGTTCCTTCAGTCCCGAGCCTCTGCGGATGTGATCACACGGAGCGGCGTGGACGAATACAACTCAAAATTAACTGCGTTGGTAATAAACTGACTGTAGAAGGTAATTGCCTGAAAGAATAATAATTTATATCCATACTACCCGGCCATTTATGATTTGATACGCATTAGCGTTAGAGTGTGTCGCGGCTCGTCGTCGCTATCGGCGTGAGCCACAAAATGGTCGGGCGATGCAACGCAATGCATTTTGCACGTAGTACAAAAAGAAATCTTTCATATTTTCCTGTTCCTGCCCCGTCTTTTGTGACATTATTACCTCACGTAGTTTTCTTGCGTTGCGGCCATGCCGTAGTTGCTTTTTTACTTTTGCGATTGGGGTCACACTTTTATTAAGAAAATAATAAATTGGGGAAGCGAGCGAGCACGGCAAGCGAAAGTGGTTATTATTAGTTACCCAAAGCAAAGGCGCTGGCTGTTATGGCTGTGGCGTGGCTACGATAATAGCACATGAAAGAGAGACTTAAGAGAAGAAAGGAGAAGATGTTCTCTATGGCATGGCCCAGATAAGTTCATTTATCCGACCTACAGCGCAACGAGTGCCGTCACACCGCGTGCATACTTGCTCAGGTGAAAATGAGAAGTTATGAAAAGAAAAGAGAAAGTTGAAGATGGAAATAGTGTCAGGAGTCCGGACGTTGATAAAAGTTCAGGCCTCACGCCGCGCCGTGCCGCGATGTTTACTTTCCCTGCCTTTGCTTTCATTCAGCTCTCAATAGCATTCAGGCCGCGCAAGACTGAAGCAGAAACACACGAAAGCGCGACGCGGCGCGAGGAAGAAATGCACGACGGAGAAAGTTGAATACTTGAACACTGAATTGAGGTGACATGACAGTTTAACTCCTTTTGAATAAGTTCACACGTCAAGATGGATCGGAAGATGTGATGCCTACCTGTGCCTGCCCACCTGTCGCAGTGGCAGCGAAAAGACAGAGACAGAGTGACAATCGAATAAAAGGCAGTCGTCTGACATTGGAAGTACCACTAAAGAACATCCCAATTCTTCCCAAGAACTGTAATTAAGAAACCAAGGGCCATGTTCAAAGTTTCATTTTACGGTCGCTGGCGCAGTTGGCGTCTGGCGTGTCGCGTCATTTTCCACTTCCCGTTAAGAAGGGCTCAATTTCAGAGCGCCTGCGATAATGCGAACGTAAATTCGCTATTCGCTTTTTGTTCCAATTTCATTTCTCCACGTTATTATGTGAAATTTCCAACAAGCTCCGACCCGCAAATTCCAGCCACGCCATGCCATGCCAAGTGCGATTGTAAGTGTAATGTGTAACAACTGTCTTAACACGCTCGCAATGCATCTCAGCGTAAAGCCGACATGGCCATGAAAGTGAAAAACATTCGTGAGAAATGGGTTTGAGCCGACTTGAAATTACTCAAACTGTAAAAGACTTTCTCTTTAATGGCATTAGCAAGTATAAAAGATGAGCTACTCGCACTCACTACAGGCAAGGCAATTGAGGTACATGAAAATCGTGTAATCGTGCAGTTTCAGTGTTGGAGCATGGCGCGTATACGTGCCCAGCTGTTGAAATTATCGAATTATGTATATTTCTTTTACACCGTGCCTGCCTGCGTACTTTTTATTATTTCGACCATAACTTTATTGTAAGCCCAGTTGTATCCATTTCATATTGTATTACGATGACAAATTATGGCCACATTCTCATTTTAATAGTAGCCAGGCTCTTTTCTCCAGTTTCAAATCTAATTTGCAGTAATTTTATATTATTGCCCGAATTAAATTGACGTGTGTCATTATACGACGACAGCGGCGGTCGACAATGGGAAATAAATTTCCACAAATTCGAGTTTTTGAGTTTCATGAACCGGAGCGACGAATGAAAGCATAAATGAGATATTACAGGAGGGCGTTTCGCATCGCATTTCTGCGGTGAACGATTCCTCACCGCCACAAAATTTCAAATTAGAAACTTGAAAGTATTTTATTGTATTCGTGTTAGTGTCGATGCTACCGATGCTGATGCTCACCAGGCTCTCGTATTTCATATTCATTTCAGTGCTCCAGGCGAAGAACCTAATTCCAATGGATCCAAATGGTGCTTCCGACCCGTACGTCAAGACGAAACTCATTCCGGATACGGACGGCATCAAAAAGAAAACCAAAACTATCAAGTCTAACCTGAACCCTGTCTGGAACGAAACTTTAACTTTGTAAGTTTTGTGTTGAGTTTTGCATTATTTACTATTTACACTTCGGCTCGACTCAACTTGGTCTGGTCTGGTCGGTCTCGGTCGTAAAATGGTAAAAGTACAAAGTGTAGACGCAAAACGCAGCACTTTGCCATTAAAAACGAGGATAAAACTTTGGTAGGCTCAGAAACGTAACCTCGTCATGATTAATTTCCCTGCAGCACTTTTATGCGTTAGACTAATGAATGTAAATGTACGTGTAAATGTGAACTCGACTGTGCTGTGGATAATCTATAAATAGTCTAGACATTATAATGCTCGACTAGGCTAGCATTTAACGGGCGAGACGCAAACAGTGGCCATGCCCGGCCCGGGGGAAAGGAGCATTCTAGCAGCTCCAGAGATCAATATTTTGTATATGCGACTCGAGTTCTCGAGCACGGCGGCGGCGAGGGAGTACTCACTCATTATGAAATTATGTTGTAATTGAGTTGTAGCTCTCCATGCTCTCCATGTTCGCCTTTTAATAATGAAGCCTTACTCGGTCGTAATGATCCGAAAGTAATTCTATGCGAACCCTTTGACCCACATGCACAGGCAGTGCAATGTAATGAGATGAATTGAGAGCAACGCAAATCAAATTGGCGTGCAGTGGCCGTGCCTTACAGCTAGATGGCTTGGGCTTTAAAATGAGCGAATGGCGAATCATAAATGCGGAGGAGTCCGAGACGGGACCAAGTGAAATCGTGTATGTAACAAGCAAGCAGGGCACTTTGAAGCCTGCTACAAGCTGGAAAATTGTATCCGGATAAATGCGTCCCCTGAGATTTTGATGGACATCCGGATTTGAGTTTAGAGGAGAAAGCGAACGCGGACGGCGAAGGGAGAAAGCATGTCTCCTGTTTCCTGTACCTGCTGCCGCTGCTTTCTCTTTGCCAGTGCAATTCTCAATCATCGGCCATCCAAAACGCAGGCAGAGGCAATCATGCTGGCAATAAAATAAAGCAGATTTTATTCGTTTAAAATACTCGCACTGAAATACGATATTTACTGCGCTGTGGGCCACTGCGACGACCTACATAATGCAATATTAAGTATTTTACGATATCTGATACCATACAAGAATCGACGAGACCGTTGCACGTTGACAATAACCATAACCGTAATGTCACTCTTTCCCCGCGCAGTGATTTGAAACCTGAGGATAAGGATCGTCGTCTCCTGATCGAAGTTTGGGACTGGGACCGAACTTCGCGTAATGACTTTATGGGCTCACTCTCCTTCGGGATTTCGGAGATTGTCAAGAACCCCGTCAATTCGGGCTGGTTCCGGCTGCTCACGCAGGAGGAGGGCGAGTTCTACAACGTACCGGTGCCGGAAGAAGGGGTCGATTTGGTGACGCTCAAGAATCAAATGCGGGTAAGTTCTAAGCACTTATTGACTCGACCGGAATTTGCATTTGACGACCGGAGTTTGCTTTCTTAATGTAAATTCGATGTCATCTGTGCTCATTCAACTTTCTTTCTTCCTCTGCTCTCTTTCTCTATTCTTCTTCTTCTTCTATTGTGCTGTGACCCCGTGCCCTGCTCGTGCCATCATCACCTCTCTCGTCATACCGTAACATATTTGCATCTGGTGCTTTCCCTTCTTTCTCTGGCCTGGCGTGCTGCTGCTGCTCTCGCTTCCCCTTTCCATTAACCCGAATTTGTGCCGTGCAATTGACTGTCCCGCTTCAACCCAACCCGAAATGGGACGGACGACCTGCCGCACGACCTTTGTCCTTCTTTCTTGCCACTCTTGTGCTTGTCCCATGCTGTGCTACGAAATGAATTGAAGCAAGGAACAACGATGAAGCAGGTACAAATAGAATACAATACAAATTGTCATATTTCACAATCTCAGTCGCAGTCGCAGCAAAATGCAGCAAAAATCTCAAGGCGGAATGACGAATGTGAATGCGAATGCGAGCTGCAAATACAAATATTCAATATAAGAAATGAGTCATGCTTTTGCTGGTGCCGCGCATAAATCAAAAACACATTGCTACATTTTTGTACTTATTGCACAAGCCACATGAGACTCTTGTACTTATATTGTGGTTGTGGTTATGATTGCTTTCGTATTGCATGACGCATGATTACTCGCCAGACGCGATTTCGGTTTCAATCAATGTCGGTTTTGATTATGATATTTCGTTAATTACGCCTCGCCATCGGAATGCGTGCCTGGTAAGGCCTCGAATTCTTTGGAAACTGCCCAAATTAAATCTCCATTCGCCAAATTGCAACCTAACTTGTGGCAGGGTAGGCATTTCGAGCAGAGAAAGAGAAAATAGCCTGCCTCTTTTGTATTCATTTGCATGGGTTTTGCGGATTTGGCGAGACACGGCATGTGTTTCTTTGTTCATTCAAGTGAAACTTTATTAATTCACGTTTATTCGCTTTCCAAGCCACAGCCAAGCGAAGTCCAGCCGCGAGCCGAGAGCCAAAGTCAGTCAAAGTCTTGCCCTGCCACTGCCACTTAAAAGGATAAGAAATACAAAAGATTCGAGATTCTGAAGAAAAAGTTTTAAATTGGCTTAAGCATGAAATTTGGGTCGGTTTTTTGCATTTTGTGGCGCTGCTTTGATTGTACGTAAATAAAATCCATTCTTCATTCCGGTCGCAGTCGCAATCTTCTAGCGTTTTGTCGCTTCAACTTTAACATTTCGCTTTCGACCGTTATCTAAACTGCAATCTTGATGAATAAAAGTCGGTCGGTCGATTTGGCCTGCTGGTCATAAACTTTCTCTGAGTTAGGCGCTGGGCTTTTCTCTGTGTTAAGTAATTTTTAATATTGACTAATGAGCTTAACCGTACTTTGCCGTAAGAAATCCGTGCGCTTGGCCTGCCTGGCTTTATGAATGATGGAATGAATTATGCATGAGTTTCGTTCGCTGTTCTGCAGTTCGCATTCACGTTCGCTCGCCCTGCAATGATTCGCATTATTACAACTTCACGCACATATATAATTTAGTCTTACTAAATTACACACTGCGATGCGGTGCCATACCGAAGCCGATGCGGTGCCGTGACTCTAAAATAACGCTAAGTAAAGTAAACCAAAGTTTTGCTACGCGCGTTTCGCATTTCGTTCCGCCGATTTGGTTTGTTAACCTTCTCTGACCTTTTCTTGGCCCGGCCTGGCCTCGCATTTAACTTTCTTCTTGCTTTCACTTTCTTAATCTCGTATCGCTTTTCGCGTATCGCGGGCCGCATCTTACCTGCCTGCCCGCTAATGCTATTTACATGTTGTTCTTAATTGCTCCCTGCCGCATTGGTCGTTCATTCATTCATTTTTCATGCCCGTGTGTATGCATTTCAGAAAACTTCGCTGTCAGCCGCAGAGAACATTCGCCGGGCCTCGCCGGTGACCGTCGAAGACAAGGAAGTTCCACACAACATGAGCAAGAAGGACGTGATACGAGCCTCGGATTTTAATTTTCTGATGGTGCTAGGCAAAGGATCCTTTGGAAAGGTTCGTTGTCTGCTTCTTTTGTTTCTGTCAAGTCAAGTACTCGTGAGAAGTGCTGCGCTCGCATCTTCACCGCAAACAAACTCTCACGTCCGCTCTAAGTCCTTAATTGAATAAGGAAACGAGTTTAGTTCCCGTAAAACTCGAGTACAACAATAGAAAAATCGATGCGCCGCCCGCCCGGAGCGGCTTCCATGGCTAAATGAACACGAAAGCGAAAAATGAAATCCATTTTCCCTTCTGCCAAGTTGGACAGGCCACAGAGCGCAGGCAGCTTCAATTCATCAGTACAACAAAAGGATAGACTTTAAAATATTTGCTCGCCCACGACTGAATTTCGTCTGCAGTTGAAGGAATTCTGCGATGTAGAAATTCCAGTCCAGCATCCAGCCAGGTGCATTGCATAAAGTATTCTTGCCTCGTAAATCGTGCCATCTTCTTCATACTACATGAATGAATGACGAAACGTCGCCGTCAGTCTCGATCATGGAGCGCCCGGGGAGCGGATGACGGTGTGCGGATGACGATCTTATTGCGTTTAATATTTAACGTAAGCCGAAGGGAACATATTCTGTTGGCAGTCGGTAGTAGGCTGAATGTTTAAAAATGACATCACAACACACACGGCATGGCAGCACTTTATTCGCAATTCACATGCACACAATTCTCAAGAGACTCTCATTGAATTTTAATTTCCTGCGAAACTTTTCACATTTACATCCGCATACGTCTCGGGACTGGGACATATTTTTCCATGTCCGGACTGAATCATTTATACGTAATTTGCGTTGGCGTCTGTCTGCAGGTGATGTTGGCGGAACGGAAAGGCACTGACGAGCTGTACGCAATTAAAATTTTAAAGAAGGACATCATCATTCAAGACGACGATGTCGAATGTACCATGATTGAGAAGCGCGTTCTTGCAATGTCTGAAAAACCTCCATTCCTTGTTCAACTGCATTCCTGCTTCCAGACGATGGTGAGCGGCCTTGGCTATTGGCTTTGATGTGTAATTACAGTTACTGAATAATGAATTTTGCGTTTGCCTTTGCGGTGGCAGGACCGACTCTATTTTGTAATGGAATACGTTAATGGCGGCGACCTGATGTTCCAAATTCAACAGTTTGGGAAATTTAAGGAGCCCGTAGCCGTGTACGTGGAAATCTCTTAATTTTAATGCCAATTATGATTACAGCTATGACTTCAGTTACGATCTTGATGACCTACTTTCTCTTTCCTCTGCGTACTGTAGTTTTTACTCTGCTGAGATTGCCATCGGCCTATTTTACCTTCACGCACGTGGCACGATCTACCGTGATTTAAAACTGGACAACGTCCTCCTCGACCAAGACGGCCACATCAAAATTGCCGACTTTGGCATGTGCAAAGAGGGAATCATGGACAACAAGACGACCAAGACATTCTGCGGGACTCCAGATTACATTGCTCCTGAGGTACGTGCGTCGATTCATCATTCATGATATGCAATACAGAATTCTGTGCACGAGCTGCTTGCTCAATGCACAATGTAAGCAAGATAGCAGATAGATAGCAGGCTTGGAGAGGTATCGAGAGAAGAAAGTTATATGATTATGTCATGAAGAGTTAACGAACCAAATAACGAAGCAAACCTTGCGAAAGGCGAAACGCGAGCACAAGCGTGAAAGTCGAAGCCATGAAAATATGATGAGCGAGTGAGAGTCAAAGATTCGCCTATCCTTTTGTTGAGCGTATCAAAGTTTGTTAAATTACTCGGAAAATATAATTAAATTTTTGTGATGTGAAATTGAGACTTCTTTCAATAAGTTTTGCATTGCTTGTTCGCTCTTTTCCTGTTGGTGTTGGTTAAGCGAAATACTTCGAGGGTTCAAGGCTTCATCGCCAGCTTCGTAATCCTGCTCGTGCTCGTTAACATTTCAAAAATGTAAAGTGAAAGTTAACTTTCCCTCGGCGCGGCACTCCAAACTCGGGTATTTTGCATTTTTGTCGACTCATCAATTTGTTGAGAGGGCGTGTCGAATTTTTGTCAGACGTCGCATTTTATTTGTTCCGTTCCGGAATCTTGCGAGTTGCGACTTTGTTGAACTAATATTATTAGACAAGTTGCCGTAATTTTTCAAACTCGGACCGGAGCTCATCTTTCTCGTATAAATTGGTCATAAGACTCCTGCGACTCGTGGCCTAAAGTTGGTCAATTATTAACTTTTGTGCATGGCTTTCTTAAAAAAAGAGCGGTGCAATTTCACTTCCGTGAAAATGACTTCTCTGCAAGAGTTTTTAACAAGACACGTTGTTATAATCGTAAATGATGACAGGACGCCGATGCCAGTTTTAAAGGATTAATGGGCATAATGCTACGTGCGGGACACGAAAGCAAGGCAAAGGAAGGAACAGGAACTTTTTTCTGTTGGCTCCTGCAATATAGGAACATCAACAGCAACAGCAACCCGGAACAAAGTGAAAGCAGTGAAAGCTGGTCGTGCTCGTGCACTTTGCAGGTCGCAGTTTTCGCCAGCGACAATAAACGACTTTCTCCATTACTTTCGCAGATTATTTTATACCAACCGTACGGCAAGTCAGTGGACTGGTGGGCTTATGGAGTTCTCCTATACGAGGTAAGAGGCCAATGTCCAAGACAATGACGATCGCCTTTAAATTGATGGAGTTATTTCCTCACTCGTCACTCCTCATCTTCAGATGCTCGTTGGCCAGCCGCCGTTTGACGGCGAGGACGAGGAGGAGCTCTTCTCGGCCATCACGGACCACAATGTTTCATATCCAAAGGGCATGTCGAAGGAGGCGAAGGAAGCGTGCAAAGGCTTCCTCACGAAGAACCCCCAAAAGCGGCTCGGCTGCGGCTCGAAGGGCGAGGAGGACGTTCGTGGTCACCCGTTCTTCCGGAGAATTGACTGGGAAAAAATTGAGAATCGCGAAGTGCAGCCTCCGTTCAAACCACGCATTGTAAGTGCAAACGCTTGTATCTCAAACATGCATATCTCTCTCGAACGCTTCTTCTTTCCCATTCGTCTTCTTCGTCTACGTCTTTCTTTCCTTTTCTCGTGTGTTTTTTATTCTTACGTATGGACTGGGCTCATGGCATGGCGAAACTGTTTCACTTTGCTGGCTCCGCAATTCGCAAGAGCGCACTTCAATATTTATGACGAATCGCGTCATCACAACAAAAGCGAAAGATTTTGCAAAAGCGCAAGAATTCCACTGAAAATACTTTCGTCGGTCGGTCTGCTCATCGACACGTACATCAATAATCGAAAACTGAAATACGTACACAATTTCCTCTCACAATGAAGTTGATCTTGTGTATTGTGTACTTGCTCGTAACGCAGCAGTAAGAAAGTATTTTTGAGGAATTTCTTTTGAATTAGATTTCGCTACCGCTATCGCCGTGCCATGAGTCTGGGTCGTCTTCTTTTTATTTTTATAACCCTTCAACTTTCACGTTCTCGTTCTGCTCTTCTCGATGGCTCGATCTCGTTTTTGAGTATTTTTGACGCTTCCACTTGTAGTGCTTGTCCGTGTTTGCATTTGTGTGCTGTTTGTGTGCTGTGCTCTGCCCTTCCCTGCCGTGCCGTTTTGGATTGCTCTTATCTTTCCCGGGACGGGTCTGGGTCGGTTCGTCATTCGTCTTGACTTGACTTGGCTCCGACGACTGCTTTCACCTGTCTGCTTGCTCACCCTGCCTTGTATTGAAATGTATTGTCGCGGCCGACGCTGACGTTGAAGGAACGACTCGAAAAGAGCAACAGTGTACAGCAGCAATAAGGCCAAGGGAATAAAAATACATTTATTTTTGCGAGATGAAATTCGCAGACGCAACTCGCTTCCTGCAAATGGGAAACTCATCTTTCACTCATCATCGCGTCGGATGCGATGCGATCTTTGTTATGCTCGTACCATAGCTCATAGCTTTCTGCTGTTGCTTTCCATTAATAATATCTCAGTGCAATGGCAATGGAATTTTTATTGTGACCTGCTCGTGAGTGCGTTCGTGCTCAACCGCTTGCTCACAAAAAGGTAATTGAAGCGGAAGAGACAAAGGTGAACGATGAAGGCGAGACAGGCCAAGCGACTATCGACTTTTGCCTTGACTGGCTTGAAATTGACATCGCCAGAGTCTGAATCAGACACCTTGCATTTCATATTTCATCAAATTTTGCATGCGAAATTGAACTCTTATCCCTTGTGCTGTTTTGCAATGTAATGCGATTTCCGTAGTCGTTCGCTCGCTTGACATTTTTACTATTACGCTACTTGACTATAACTACAATACGTATCAGATCGCAATGTTGTAAATGTAAATTCATGTTTTCTCATTTCTGTTATTTTCTTTATTTTATTGCACTAAATTAACCCGCTGCCCGCTACGCTGTGTCCATGCCCTGCTCTGCCATGTTGTGTGCCATCATCAACCAATCCATCACCATCCATCGAACTGCAAACTGCGATCGACGGCTCGACTGGACGGAACAGAAAAATCCACGGCTCGGTGAGAATTTTGACCCCATCTTTACGCGTGCTAAGACCGAGTTGACTCCTCCGGACAAAAACAGCGCCATGATCCTGGCCAACCTCACCGGAGACGAGTTTCACAGGTTCTCGTGGTGCAATCCGTGTTTCCTGCCCGCACGGTCTGACGACACGCTCATTCCGCCAACGACTTGCTCCTCCTAAACTACCACTACGACTAACTCCTTATCGTTTATCGTTATCTGTGAAATCTGAGCTTTAATTATCCTATCATTTACGTACGTATTTGTATTTGTTGTGCAGTATTTTGAAGATACGAATCGAATCATTTGAGTATTCTGTTGATGTATTAAGTAATCAACCTTTAGTTTGAGTTGAGTACACGTATTTTTGTTGGTTGATTTAATTTTGGCTTTATGTTGATCTTGATTTTGATTGAGTTAATAAATTGCGTACATTCTCGTCTGCGTGTGAGTGAGTGCGTGACTCTCGACAAAGACTCTCTGGAGATTTAACGAAAAAAGACAACCTTATCTTACTCTCTACTTTTACTTACGTACTTGCCGTTGTCGCAAACGCAACAATGCAACTGCAACAATTCAATCGATCGAAGATGACGCTAAGATTTTCGATGATTGCCTCGTATCGTTCCATTTTTTTTTATCTTCTCATCGTCGTAATTCTTGATCTTGACGTTCCAGTACATTGCTGCAAGCAACTAACGCTCATGCATGTGTGTGACTAGCAAATTGCCAATGTGAGTCTGGTGACATTAGAGCATAGCCATTAGCCAAGATTAGCATAGCATAGTTAACCAGCTGAAGGTGCCCTGTCGCTGTCGTCGTCGTGTAGGAGTAGCAAGCAAAGTAAAGCCACGCCAAGCCAAGCTGTAGATTGTAGACGTGGATCTGTGTGCAGTGCCGCCGTTGGCCCGTTGATGTTCTTCTCTTTCTGTTCTTCTTTAGTTTGGTTTGGTTTGGTTCTTGATTTGATTTGGTTGAGACTCTGATTTTGGTTTCTGATCTGTCTCTCTGCTGTCTTCTGTCACTGATCTGCGATGATTCAGCAACAGCAACCACTCTGCTACCTGTTCGATGCGTTGATGCTTTAAATTGAGCCCTTTCATTTTTAGAAACATCGGAAAGACGTCGGTAATTTTGATAAACAATTTACATCGGAAAAAACTGAGTTGACACCGATAGACAAACTGTTCATGATGAACTTGGATAAAACCGAATTCTTTGGTTTCTCTTATCTTAATCCAGAGTACATTCAACACGTCTAGTTTAATTCCTCCGGCCCGGCCCGATTCCTTTGTGATGTACCTTCCTTAGCATTCTGCTGAATTTATTAACTGGACATGGAAATTAAAATATTAAAAGATACAGAGCTTGTGTGATTGTAATTAAGAGTAATGTATTAATGATTGAATTAAGCGTCAAGCATCAAGCTGATATGCTGCTACCTCATCCCACAATCACAACAAACTTGAACCTCGTACTATGTTAATGTTCATGTATGCAATGTTTATTAAGCTAATTCTCTTCCTCATCCTTAATTACAATTAGTTTAAGAATTACGACAAATCTCAACTGTACTTAACCTTGATCAACTAGACCAAGTGATTAATGTATCAGTATCCTTCCCTGCCCTGCTGAATAATTAATGAATTCGCTCTTCAATGAATGAGTTGTCTCAACTAATGTGCAATACACACGACACCATTGACTTCATCTCCTTATCTCCAAATCTATGTGCAATACGCCTTTCCTGTGTAATAGTGTAATAAATTAGCTGATTAGCTCATCCATTCATAAATAAATTATGATATTACCTTACTTTGTAACCAAAAATGCACCTTGCACTGCACCAACTGTTGTTGTTATTGTTAATTGTTGGTTATGTATAACGTACCTTAGCTTTAGATTAGAATATTGTAGCAATAGTTGGTAGCTTAGAGCCTGGCCTAGCACACATTCACTAATGCATCTTATCTCTAAACTCTAAACCCAACCTCTCTGACCAGGCAAGCAGTACAATCAAAATGATTACAAAATGAGATTTTATACAAGACAAGATTACGATTATGATTTGTGCTCGGCCTACAGCTGGCTACTAAAATTATCTGTTGTAGTTGTTGTATTGTTCGTAGGTGGTTGTGAAAGTGTCGGTGATGCTCCTTAATTACTGTACTACATGCCTCAAATTGTTCAAATCTTTACATTTATTTTATAAGTAAGGAAATACGTTGATCTTTGATCGTGTGATCATGATGACCTTTTGAAATTCCTTATCAATAAAAACCAATCCGTGATCCTGACTTTCTTAAGCGCTCGCTCGCTCTTTAAACACGAGCTTGTGGCTCTTTGGCATCTGCACCGTGCTGACGACCGGCGCCAGTGACGGATTTCGGTTGTTCGGATCTGTCTCGATGCTGAAGCGCTGCAGGAGGTTGCTGCTAAATATGAAGAGCTCGCTTCTCGCAAGGTCCTCGCCCATGCACGATCGTTTGCCAGCCAGAAACGGGAAGAAGGAGTCGTGCTTGACGACCATGGCCTTGTCAGACTCCGCGTTTACGATCAGCCAGCGTTCGGGTCGAAACACTTGCGGATCGCCCCAGTACCCTTCGTCAAAGTGCGCGTCGTATATGTTAGTCACCACCATCGTGTCCTTGGGGATCAGGTAACCGTCCAGGACGACATTGCTGAGTGTCTTCTTAAATAGGCCGGTCGGGACGACGGAAGAGAAACGGAGCGTCTCCATTGTCACAGCTTCCAGGTAAGAAAGATTGGGCTTGTCTTCCAGACCAACCAGCCGAGATCGCCCAACGACTCGGTCAATCTCTTCATGCACCTTCGCTTGGACGTCGGGATACACGGCCAGGTACAAGCACATCCATGAAAGCGTCGTCGTCGTCGTTTCCGCGCCCGCCGTGAAAAGGTCCAGGCAGACTGTCTGCAAAATAATTTCGGCGGGTCCATCCGAGTAAAACGACGACGCCGGATCCGTGCACTGGTGAATTTCGTTGAGGTATGCGTCAATCAGATCCCGACTGCTCCCATGCACGAGGGTCTTCCGGTGTCTCTCAATTGGTCCGTTCAGGAAATCGAGCATGGAGGCCAGATCTTTGGTCATTTCGGTGAAACCGGAGAAATTCGGGAAGGCACGAGTCAGCCAAGGCATAAACATAGCGATCGCGCTCAAGCCGTTGAATTTCTCTAAATTGCTTCAAGAAACAGAATGATCATATTAAGGTGCCTGTTCCAATGGTGCTTGTCCTCCAGTCTCTAGTTCGCTGACTTACTCGTTAATTGCGCTCAGCATCGCATGTAGTGTCTTGTCATCATGCTGAAATCGCTCTCCCGTGATTATAACCCACAACGAATTCACAACAGCTACGGCAATCAGGGGTTTAAACTGAACCGGCTCTCCTTTGCTCTGTCCCAGGAGCTCGAGCACTTCAGCGATCTCATTCTGGAGCGTGCTTTCCAAGGAACGCTTCCCAAATCCAAACTCACGCAAGTGCTTGATGGCAAAGCGTCGTTGCTCGTGCCACTCGTCGCCGTCACCAAATAAAATCCCTTAACAAAAAGAAACATGGGAGAGATTGCAGATGGGTTGATGAGGCTTCAAAGTGAAGGGCTCACCGTGTCGGGCTCCACCGCTTCGATGCTTGAACGTTTCGATGTCTGGACGGCCACTGAATGCAGGATCCACCAGGATTTTTCTCAGTATTTTGAAGTCGCTGATCGCAATTGTCCTGGACATGTGGATACCAAATGTCAATAGTTTAATAAAATAGACCAGTTCTGCTCATTTCGAATTTCTTATTGACTTACGGAAAACTGCCGAATCGAACCGCGACGATGGGCCCGTACACCCTTTTCCACTCTGTAAGCGTCTTATGCGGTTCTCGCCCCAACTGAAACAAGTGTCCGATAAGGGGCAGGCCCCATGGTCCAGGCGGATACGAGTGGCTGCCCTTCCAGCTGAAAAGTTGCCACAGAACCAGGACAGCAATCAGAAAAAGAAGTAAAGAAGTCAGAAGCTCGAAGAAATCCATTTTGATGCTCACTTGGTCAATTATGACTTGCGAGATGTGCTTTACAGCTGAACTTGGGTGAGACTGAATATTTAGAAAGGCCCCTTCAGGAGACGCCGTCAGCCTGCGTCATTTTTATATCCATCACCATATTTATGAGGCTGCTCTTGAAATGGATGATCGGCTACGTATGTATTTTCTGTTTTATTGTTGCCCAACATGAAAAGAAGTACAAAAATAGGCTAAAAACAGGATTTTATTTATTAATTCTTTTCACCCTTCGTCAAGGCTTGAAAGGTAACACTTTTTTTTAGCCCTACCGCTTGTCTCCTCACAGCTTTAACGGAAATGAGTCCAATAAATATTCAAAATTATTCATGCACTTGGACAACTCGGCGAGTCACTGCGTGGAGTTTCAAATTGGAATTCTTGAATTTGGTACCCGCAGCTGTGAAGTTGTGATTTAGAATAAATTGAGCATGGATTTCGAAATCACAGAAGACAGAAAATCCCCTTTCTTGTTGTCGCCCGCTCGCTCCCTTCTTGTCATTTCTTTCCAGATAGCCATCAATAACTTGAATTGGACAATTCTTGGAAAATCAAGATCTCAATTGCGTCCATTTCCGTTGCAAGCCAGTTGCCAATTACTGGAAACACGAGCCATTGACCTCCTTTGGGATTTGGATTATATTCGCATGTCAACCTCGTCTTGGTCGAACTTCCAGTGCGTTCGATCTGAATCTGATCGATTCCACTTCCACTGATACTTGATGCGATTACCAGAATATGCTACTTTCCTTTCGTGCGGTGAACCCACGGACGTGTAATTGCCAATCAGTCAATCGCTGCATTTGCCAAGGTCAAGATCATTTCGTAAATAGCAATGGCAAATTGGCGAAATTGGATTAGTAACGTGAAGCACGCTATCATGAAAATGACGAATATGAAGTTTGCCGTCTATATTGGTGTATTTCCTCATCTTTTGATGCATGAAAGGCTTGTGATGCCATCTTCTTCATGTTTCGTCATCCGTAAACCTGTTCGTGATTAAATTGTAGCAAAAAAAAAACGTTGACGTTGACTGAAGTTCTCCAGAGCACAAGGGCACGCGATTCGTGATCTGACGCTGATACTACCACTGATTCCGATCTTGATCTTGACCCAGTCCGAATTTCGTTCTCAGTTTCCCCGTCGCATTCTACCGATTTATTTTACCAGCAGCCGTGAGAATTCGAATTTTAAACCCGTCATCTGTTCACATTACACACGTGCCTTATCTATCGTGCTAGGCGGGCAGTAATAATGAAAGCACTCAAGGCAGAAGATATCATATCGGAAGACACCTCGTGCTTAATTCTTTACGGGACACAGCTCGGAAACGCCCAAGCGATTGCGGAAGGACTACTGGACACGGCAATCTCGGAATATTTCCTGAATCCAAAGTTGTTCACTTTGAACGAGTTGTGCGACATTGTAAGTTTTCATTTTATTCCCTTTAGGTCGTAATCGCTATTCAAAGTTGGTGAAACGGGGTGTTTGATGACTGTTCATTCTAGGCCGAATTTGCAAGAATTCGCGTTCCAATTATAATTGTGACGTCCACTACCGGTGATGGTAAGTCTGGTCATACTGATTCATATCATGTACGGGTACTGATGATCAGAGGTATCCATTTGGCATGATAGGTGATGCACCTGAAAACGCCGACAAATTCTTCAGAAAAATTAAAAGAAGGCTCCTGAAGGCAAACACCCTCGCCGGTGTGCGATATACAATTTTAGGTAAAGAGTTGCTAATTATTGATGCAGATTGGCGCTTGCACTGTACAATCACTAACTAACTTGATATTGCTTTTTCTAGGTTTGGGAGATACAAACTTCAATAATTTCTGCAACTGTGGGAAATCGATACACAAGCGACTGCAGGAGCTTGGTGCGAATCTGTTTTATAATCCAGGCTGGGCTGACGACGCCGTAGGGTAAGTCTAATCATTGCAATGTAGAACCTATTAGCTATCTATTAGTTTGTTGTTGATTATTATGCCAGGTTAGAGGAAGTAGTTGAACCCTGGACAGAGGATCTTTGGTCATCTCTTCAAACAGCAATTGGAGACAGCGAGAATCAGAGCCCGACTAAGGAACCGTCACCAGGAAAGAGCCAGAAGTCGCAAAGTCCAGTGAAGAAGTTTTTTTCAAAAATGATGACGAAAGATAAGCAAGCTGAAAATATGCCCAGCGCGGGCACGACGACTACAACTTCAACTGAAAACGGAGAACTGGCTGTGACTCTGACATTACCAGCGTGCCCAAAGACGTCCTTGACGCTCGAGTTTAAGGACAAGATGAGAACAGAAAACAAGGTTGACCTGCAAAAGCCTCCTGCTCCGTATCCGCAAATTGACGGCGATACGTACATTGGCATGATCGCGAGTGGCAGATTGCTGACAAGCGGGAACTCAGTTAAGAAAACAGTGGAGTTGACTATTCAGATTGACGAGGTGAGACTGGCGTAATGGACGCAAGCTTGAAGCGTAATATCAGCGTCCTTTAAACCAAGTTTCATGGAATTGTCACAGGCGCAGAATTTCGAGTTCGAGCCAGGCGACGCGATTGGAATTGTTTGCTCGAATCCCGTGTCTGAAGTGAATCGGCTGATTGAACTTCTGAGCTTGCAAGATGTGGCGGACAAATTATGCGCAGTGGCACTTAAGGCGGACGCAAAGGGTAAAATTCCGGCTCACATTCCGAGAGAGACGAAAGCCACCGTGAGACAAATGTTGACTTGGTACGTTGATATCCGGACGCCACCAAAAAAGGTAAAAAATATTCTTCTTACTCACACGGACCTTTAGGTAGGTTGTTTTGAATTTCGGTGTTCGTTGTAGGCAATCTTCCGATTATTGGCGGACAGCTGCACTGATAACAGCGATAAAAACACGTTGCTCGAATTGTGCAGTAAACAAGGATCCGCGCTGTACGAGAAATACATTCGTCAGCCATCCACCTCTCTTCTTGACCTCCTCCTGAAATTTCCGACGTGCAAGCCGCCGATCGCTGCATTGCTGGAACATCTACCCCGATTGATCCCTCGGCCTTACTCCATCTCATCGTCTCCGTTGCATTCTGTGAACACATTCACAATTGCTTTCAACATTATCCAGTTTCCAACCGGTGACAATGACCAGTATTGCGATACAGAATACAGAAAGTTCGAGAGGCTTGGCGTTTGCACTGGTTGGCTGGCCGCGTTGGGAGCGCGATACTTTGGAAAGGAGACGGACGCACTGGTTAACAAGTTCGGCCTCTTGTCAATTACGCCTGATTTGGGAGGAGCTGGCGCTGGCGACGCATCTTCGTCGACGTCGAGTATGCAGCCTCATATTGTCTTTTACAAACGCAAGAATCACAATTTCCGCCTGCCAAAGGCTCTGGAACCTTCTGTGATAATGGTCGGACCAGGCACGGGAGTGGCGCCTTTCATTGGCTTTATACAGCATCGTACCTGCAAAAACCCAAAGAGCGCTGGCACTGGAGACGGGGCCAGAGCGGTGACTGGGAAAATGTACCTCTACTTTGGATGTCGAAACAAGGAGCGTGATTTTCTGTATGGTGATGTCCTGGAGAAGTTTCAGAGCGATGGACATCTGACAGGGCTTTACGCCACGTTCAGCCGTGATCCTGTTCCAGAAGGAGAGACGCACTACAGATATGTGCAGGTATTCTTCCCCATTCTACGAGAGTTCATTATCCTTGCTCTGCGTTACGTGATAGACGGTCTTGATTACGATTTTTACAGGACATGATGTGGAAAAACAAGGAAGAACTTGTCACCCTTCTTCTTGACGAAGGCGCCTACTTTTACGTGTGCGGCGATGCCAAGAACATGGCGAAGAACGTAAGGGAAAAGCTCATCGCGTGCATTCAGGCTGTGAAGGGGCTCAGCGAAGCGGATGCGATGGCCAAGATTTCGGAATTGGTGTCGGACAAGAAGTACCTGCAAGATGTGTGGTCTTAACATTATCTTTGTTAAATCATTAATATATTGATATTGTGACATGATAATAAATGTGATTATGAAGTTATGTGTAATTGACAATCAATAAATCCAGATTTTACGATTTGAGCTATCAGCTTGATGTTTCAGCTGTTAATCGCATTAAATTTAGCGTGGAACAATGAATCAAGTGCGTTTGCGTTTTGAGGTGTCTCGAATTTCCTTTCTCGTTCCTTGTTCATTGCGCCAAGCAGAGTGCCAAATGATGTTTCGTTGCCGAATGCACATGTGCACTTGAAACAAAAGTTTTGGTGTTATAAAGTGTCCTCTAAAAGTGCAGAATTCTAATCTATCTAAGGATTTAGGTGCTTTAAATTCTTGGTAATCAGATACATACGCATAGTTAGAAATCAGTATGAAGGAATCAGAGAAGACAATGCTGTGGGAGACATACCCCGAAGTTCCGAAGCTTACGAACTTGAAAAAGTCTTACGCATACGTGCCAAAGAACTCTGTTCCGGTAAGTTTCCTTATCGCATCAATTCCTCTTGGGTATGTCGTATTTTGCTTCCTGGGTTCCTGCTGATTACAGTCTCTTGAGGACTTCGGTGCTCCGCATGTAAAATCGTTCGATTGGATGGTCGATGTCGGTCTGCAAAAGATTGTTAAGAATATCACTCCGATCAGCTTTGAATTGCCAAATAAGGACCGGGTGAAACTGCGGATTTTGGTAAGTCGTCTATTATCCTGCGTAATCAAATGTCCTCTAAACTGCTCTGGTTGTGGACTTGTTGTACAGGATGTAAGATTAACTTCTCCAACCGTCGCATCCGGCACAATTGCCTCACATGAGCTGCGTGTATTTCCAACAGAATGTCGGCAGCGATACACAACCTACAAGGGGAATCTTTATGCCACACTCGCTTGGTGGTACAATGGAATTCAGCAGTCATCAATCGAGAAGTGCTTGGGGCCCATTCCGATCATGTTAAGGGTACTGAAGAGAAACAGCGACTTGAATATCGTTGGTGTGATGTTGATGCTTACCAATAATTTCTAAATTCTTCATACAGTCCAAGCTATGCCATTTAAGCAAGTTACAGCCGCCGGCACTTGTAGCCCGTGGTGAGCACGAGACTGAATTCGGAGGATATTTTATTGCAAAGGGACATGAGAAGCTCATCAGAATGTTGATGATGACAAGATCGAATTATCCAGTATTTTTAATACGGAAGGCATGGGAAGCAAGAGGGAAGATGTTTACAGATAAGGGAGTTCTGATCAGGTGCACTACCGAGGACAGGACGTCGCTTGTAAGATATCTAACAAAGTAATTCGTGATTTATTTATCGACTGCAATTCGTTTCTATCTGCTTCCTCTCAGAATAATGTCGCCCATTACTTGTCGGACGGCACAGTCAAGTTGATGTTCAACGTGGGACGTGAATTGTTCTTTGTTCCAGTCATGATGATACTGAAAGCACTGATCGATGCAACGGACGAATTTATTTACAAACATTGTACCGCCGGCTGCGAGGACGATCTGCTAATGGCAGCTTCAATCGCCACCATGTTGCGCGAATTGCACCGTGAAGGAATTCACACTCACGCACAAGCGAAGCAGTTCATCGGCGAAAAATTCCGTACCAGGATTCAAAAGATCATTGGCGAATGGGCAACTGATAGCGAGTGCTGTGAATATCTTCTCGAGTAAGCTCAAGATTTTCTGTTAGGGACTCAACGGGCTTAGGACTTTTCCTTAAGCAGTTTTTTATGCTTCATTTGCTCTAGTCGAGGGATCTGCATCCAATGCAACTCGAACTTGGAGAAATTCCACATCCTCGTATTCACCCTACAGAAATTGTACAGCGGAGTACAAGGAAAGTCTGCCCCAGAAAGTGCGGATCATGTAATGTTGCAAGAGATAATGCTCGGCGGCCATTTGTATGTTCAACTGATTAAGGATAAATTGTTAAATTGGATAACTGCAATTCAGTACAGTGTGCTGAGGAAAGCGAAGCAGCTGACATCGGAATCTTTCAGACCCAGTAAGATCGCAAACTCTAATCGCATTGAACTAGTCATAACTAATTATGCCGTGACCTCACAGGTGATATGGCGAGCATCGTCTCCACTAGTTTCACATTTGAACGCAACTTCGAAGCATTTATAGCAACTGGGAATGTACCAATTAGCACGGGGCAAAGCCTTGCTCAAACTACTGGACTGACGATTATAGTGGAGAATCTGAACAGACTTCGCTATCTGGCCCATTTCCGATCCGTCCATCGCGGAGCTTTCTTCCAAGAGTTACGAACCACCGAAGCTCGTCAACTTCAACCAGATGCATGGGGTTTCATTTGTCCGGTTCATACTCCTGATGGGAGTCCGTGCGGGTTGCTCAATCACTTAAGTGCTTCGTGCTCGGTTTTGACGGAACCACAAGACTCGTCTGCGGTGTCCGACGTAATGGTAGAATTGGGAATGATCCCAATTGGAGACAAGTGTCCGTACAAAGTGAAGGATTGCTACAAAGTGGTCATGGATGGACGAGTCCTTGGTTTTGTGCTGCGGGAGGAATCCAAAAAGATTGCAGACCAACTGAGGATCTTGAAAGTGGAGGGAGAAAGAGTTCCAAAATACATGGAAATCGTGCTGATCGAAAAACGAGAAAAGGGCCAATTTCCAGGATTCTTTCTCTTCACGAGCATCGCGAGAATGATACGACCCGTAATTAACCTCCAGCTTAATAAGGTCGAGTATATCGGCACATTCGAACAACTTTTCTTGGATATTTGCATTGTGCCAGAAGAAGCGTATCCTGGAGTAAGTCCTCCAATTCCCTTCATCACAAACTAGATTTAGGGCAAGCATTGCATAATTGTCGTTGTTGAATTCTGCTTGTCAGGTCACAACTCATCGGGAAATCAGTGAGCGGAATTTCATGAGTCATTTGGCGTCCTTGATTCCGATGCCAGACTGCAACCAGAGTCCACGAAACATGTACCAATGCCAGATGGGGAAGCAAACGATGGGAACTGCGTACATGACTTATCATCGGTTTGCGGAGAACAAACTGTATCGCCTGTACTTTCCTGGAACTCCATTATTTCGTACACTACACTACGATCACCTCAAGCTTGATGATTATCCAATGGGCACAAATGCGATTATCGCTGTGATTTCTTACACGGTAAGATTCGATGTTCTCTTCCTTCATTGGTCAATAGGAAATGGGAATCGAGTACAAGAGTCGGCTTTTCTTGATTGTAGGGGTTTGACATGGAAGACGCGATGATCATCAGTAAGACTGCATTTGAACGAGGTTTTGGACACGGGTGCGTTTATAAGTCTGAACACATTGATCTCAAGTTTGTGCTGCAAAATCCCACCACGAAGGTAAAGGAATTGCTGTGCCTCATTCCTTAACGAGAGGGTATGAAACTACATTCTGGATCTGGAACATACGTTATTATCTTTTAGAGCACATTCATGAGAGACCCGGGTAATGCCAAGTTAGAGGATAAACTCGATGTGGACGGATTACCGTACATTGGCACTCCGCTGGATAAGGGCGACCCATATTACTGGTAAAACTTGCATACGATAGCTTCCTATTACCTTTGATTTTGCTGAGTATTTCTGTCTTGATTGCCAAACATTTTATCGGCAGCTTCTTCAACGCGGAGGAAGGCAAGTACGTGGCCAAGAATTTTCAAGGTGCTGAGCGAGTTTACGTTGAAAGCGTGAAACTGAAAAGCAATGACATTGGAACCCTGGAAAAGTCAAGCATCGTCATCACATTCAGAGTTCCAGTAAGTTTTGAACATAAATCCGGGGTTAACTTGCCATTTGCAAGTTTTGCAAGAATTTTTTGTATGTCTCCTTAGAAAAATCCGAGAGTTGGCGACAAATTCGCCAGTCGTGCCGGACAAAAGGGAATTTGCAGTTTCCTCTGGCCTGCGGAAGATCTTCCCTTCACAGAGTCGGGCATGACTCCCGACATCGTGTTCAACCCGCACGGCTTCCCTTCTCGGATGACCATTGCCATGATGGTTGAAGTATTGGCCGGAAAGGCAGGGGCTCTGCACGGCCTCGTCCACGACGCGTCACCGTTCAAGTTTTCTGAGGATGACACGACATCCGAGTATTTTGGAAAGCTGCTGGAGAAAGGCGGCTACAACTACTTTGGGACTGAGCGGATGTACAGCGGCTCCGACGGGCGAGAGCTCACGGCGGACATTTTCTTTGGCATTGTCCACTATCAAAGACTTCGGCACATGGTGTCCGAGAAATGGCAAGTGCGGTCCACCGGCCCACTTGACGCTGTGACGCATCAGCCGAATAAAGGACGACGGCGAGGAGGCGGAGTACGATTTGGTGAGATGGAGAAAGACTGCCTACTGTCGCATGGATCCTCGTTTCTTCTCCAAGACAGACTTTTCTACGGATCCGACCGTACTACAACGCACGCCTGTGTGGATTGTGGCTCGATTCTGTCCCCGATTGTCAAAATTCCGCCGACGAAGGAAATGGGACTTGTAGAGAGGCCACGAGTCAAATGCTCGTTCTGTGAATCGGAGGACAGTATTGACATTGTGGAAATTCCGTACGTATTTAAATACCTTGTGGAGCAACTGGCTTCGATGAATATAAAGATTAAATTAAATATGACACATGTATAGAAGCATAAATAAGAAATAAATGATAAACTCAGTGAAGGTAATAGAGCCACTTTATTATCGTCGATGGCAGCATAATTGAGTTGTTAATTGAAGTGAACACAGTGCCGGAACCAGCAGCGGCCAAAAGTATTAGTTAAGGTTAATGTGCTTGACTGACTACAATCACCAACCATGCAATTAGCAACCATCATTACTAAAACTGATCTCATCCGATCACGGATCACGATTAATGATCACATATCGCGACTTAAATGTGCAGTAAAGTAAACAGGCTAAGACGGCGCTTTAAAGTTTCAGAGCTTTTGATTTACATTCTGGGGATAACACAGATTCTAGATTTATTTCTACTCATAAGTTACACTAATTCATTCATAATCTGCTAAGGTCTACTTCATTTAGTTGAAGCCTTTAAGTAGGCGATCAGATCAGCACGCTCGTTTTCCTTCTTCAGACCGGCGAAGATCATCTTCGTTCCAGGAATATACTTCTTAGGATCCTGCAGTAAACAATTACGACTGGGTTAACTCCTGGCCACATCGGATGCTGGTAGTTGGCATTTGGCCTGCTGCAGTGATGGCTTACTTACCTTTAAATACTCGAACAAGGTGTCTTCGCCCCATGTAATACCTTTTGACTTATTTGCGTCGGTGTATACGAACCCGGACGCCTGGCCCGTTTTCCTGCCGAAGAGCCCGTGCAGATTCGGCCCCGTCTTGTGCTTTCCACCAGCCTCGACGGTATGACACTGAGCACATCGTTGGACGAAGACTTTCTTGCCCTTTTCTACATCACCAGCCGGGATACCCATTGTTAGCGGTTAATTAAGTCGAAGAGCGCACACCAATGTGGATTGGCAAGAGAAGGTGGGTTCACAATCTGCAAGTTGCAAAAAGCACATGCGGATCAAATTACATATCTTAAAAACCCCTCACCATCAAAATTAACCAAAAAATTATGTAATTCTTGCACGTACATGCGAGACCAGCTACCAGCACAAGGTGAGAGAATGGACTTGACACTGACACGCGCTTTTAAATGTTAATTTAATGGTATTCAGTATTCGCTGTTCACCGTGCAAAACCCAATGCTCACTACTCGATTACATCACCCGTCTGCAGTCTGTCTGTTCCCCATCCCATAACCTACAAAGTGTATGTGTGAAAGCGTAGAACCTTCCGCGTGTGGACCTCATGCCCTGCACAAGGCACAAATATGTGTGATGGAGCTAGGAGTTCATGTGATCCGACCGACTTTGGAGACGAGACCACACCACGTTGTTGCGTTGAAATGTGCGTAGCGTACGTAGGAAATGTTTCAAGTTTCAAGGTCCAACCCGGTTCTTGTGCTACTTCGTGAAAGTATGACGTACGGTTTAATGCTCTATGAACTTTGATGTTTGCAGAGCAGTAATTGCAACTTGGAGCTTTAGTCGACAATCGGTGAGTTTGGCCTGCCACTTGAAAAATATTGGCATTAATGACCATGTCCACGAAGTAGTCAACTCAATGCATTTTCGTCAACTTCAACCATTGCACTCACATGACATGAGACTGCAAGGAAAATTACAAAGAATCATTGGCCAATCTCAGCGGTTTAGGCCACCGTGGTGGCCCAATTTAGACGATTTAATTAGTACAAAACAACAACAATAATCACCAGTGTTTATATATGTATGGTAATGGTATTGACTAACGAAGGCAGGGATGTGAACAAAGCGGTTCGTTTGGAATGACTGACTTGGATTGGAAGTTGAAAGGAAAAATCGTAAACAGAACAACAACTTAAATTGAATGCTAGCGTCGCTGCTCCAACATTTTGAACTTGGCTTCCAGTCTTTTCGAGTAATTATCCAACTTGTATGCTGCCTGCTCGAGTTTCGCCACGCTGTCTTCGATCTGGTCAATTTGCTTCAGGATTGGCGCCAGGTCCTGGAATTTCAGGTTCAGTTCCTGCAAGTTGGTGATCACATTGCCAGACACTTGTCGCATGTCAGCGTATTTGGCCGCGGTCGCGTGGTTTAAGTTTTCCAGCAGCTTGTAGTCTTCTTTGATCAGGAGCAGTTCTCCCTGGAGGTAGTCTGCGGTTTTCTGAAACATGTTCCGGGCTAAAATGTTGAGCGACGAGTCAGCGCAGGAGGAAGACTCAGGGTTGCTGCTTCCGTCATGAGAAAGGGATCGTTCGTTCTCTTGGCCCATTGAAGACGGTCCTTGTGCGTGCATCTGCGCCCGTGCTTGATCGTCAACGCCTTCAACTTCATTTGTGTGTATGGCCGACTGATCGCCTCCAACCCCTCCGCTCATTGCGCACGCACTTGAAGCTGTACAGTCGTATTTCGTCAGCAGAACTTTGCAGAACTAGCACCACTCCTCCGACCGTCCGTGTTGGCTTGGGCTTCTTGAACTCGATTCAAAATCTAAATTTAGAACCAGATTGCAACGAGTTAGAATAGAAATGGATACACACATAGAGTGAATGTTGCAAGATATCCGTATGTTGCCAACTCGAGTGATCGGTCCAGAGTCACTGATTAGCAAGATCGTTGGACTGTCCACTATGCAGTTGCAAATAATGCTAATGCAATCGTGACACGCACCACCCACATTATGAGTACATTATGTCAACGGTTTATCTTCAAATCTTTACAAATTCATATCTCTTTCCAGCAGTAATCACAAAGATGGTGGCAACGCCGACGAGGTGCAGCAGGTACCCGTAATTAATTATCAGGGCTCTTCTAATCGCGACTTGACTTACCGAATCTGAATCAGGCACCAACCGAGTCTGGACAGTCACAAACCACTGAAACACGAAACGAATCACTAACTGACTTTATCAATAATGAACACGCACTAACTGTTAGCTGTACTCACTTCAAAACTCATAAACTCTAAGAAAGAGCCAATTCTACATTGACTGCCAACTCTGTTAAGAAATACTGCTAAGCGAATTCGATTCGAATTGTGTGCCGTTTCATGCAATGTTTCGGTCTCACTTTACGCGACAGTTCTCCTCAGGTTATAACACACTGTGCAACACGTGTGAGACAAAACACAAGACATCGAATTATGAAATCAACTTGCGACTTCTTGAAGTTTGAAACAATTCTCGGACTTAACTGTTGCCAACTGCTAATTATGAGTGACTCCCACAATAGTTAAGCTGGGACTCAGCAGTTCCTGGTCAAAATACCCCAAGCAGCAAGCAGATTTCGCAAACATTTTCGTCGGCCCAGTTCAAAATGATTAAATATTTGCAAGTGCCCCGATTTTTGGCTGCCAGACACTGGAATCCGGTGTCCAAAGGAGCGTTTACTCTTCAGGTAAGCATTTTCCAACATTAATTTCTGAAAATTCCTAAAATTCGCTAGAATTCTTGGTTGATGGCTTGATTCACTTGACAGGCAGCTGCATTAACTTCAACACCAGCAAGACAATTGCATTTCGATCAAGAATGGGCTAGTTTGGCAAAGAAGCAGATGAAGGGCAAAAAACCCGAGGAGGAGCTGTTGTGGTACACGCCCGAGGAAATCGTCGTGAAGCCCCTGTACACAAAAGAGGACACCAAATCGTAAGTAGGGCTTATACTGGAAGCGGAACGAACTAAGAGAAATCTGTTCTCACGATGTGATTTGATCCAGGCTGGAGCATGAAATTCCGGGAAAGTTTCCATTTACGAGAGGCCCGTACCCAACAATGTACTCCCAACGACCTTGGACAATTCGTCAGTACGCCGGATTTTCAACAGTGGAAGAGAGCAATCGTTTTTATAGAGAAAATATTAAAGCTGGACAACAAGGATTGAGTGTTGCTTTCGATCTGGCGACGCATTGCGGCTATGATTCGGACAATCCGCGGGTCAAGGGTATGAGCTAATGAGTTCTGGTATCAGTAGTACCGCAGAATTTTAATAAATCGCGCAATTGTGAATTTGCTCAGGCGATGTTGGAATGGCTGGAGTAGCAATCGATTCCATAGAAGACATGAAGATTTTATTTTCTGGTATCCCGCTGGATAAAATGTCCGTGTCAATGACAATGAATGGTGCTGTTATCCCCATACTAGCCATGTTCATTGTAGCCGGCGAGGAGCAAGGCGTGAAGCCCGAAAAGCTGTCTGGCACAATTCAGAATGACATCCTAAAAGAATTTATGGTGCGGAACACGTACATTTACCCGCCGGAGCCTTCGATGAGGATCATCGGCGACATTTTCAGTTACATTTCAAGGAATCTACCAAAGTTCAATTCGATCAGCATTTCTGGGTACCACATCCAAGAAGCTGGAGCAACAGCGACGCTGGAAATGGCATTCACAGTTGCTGACGGAATCGAGTATATCAGGACAGGGCTGAAAGCTGGCCTGGACATTGACGATTTCGCACCTCGGCTCTCATTCTTCTGGGGCATTGGAATGAACTTCTACATGGTAAATTCATTAACTCGGCTAATCCCAGCCGTAATTAACTATTTTGTCTAATCGTTAAAGGAAATTGCCAAGATGCGTGCTGCACGTAGACTGTGGGCTCACAAGGTTAAAGAACTGTTCAATCCCAAGAGCGAAAAGTCATTGATGCTTCGAACCCACTGTCAGACTTCAGGGTGGTCGCTAACTGAGCAGGATCCATATAATAACATCGTTCGAACAGCCGTAGAAGGTGGGTGAAGTCAAGTGCTCGTGCTTCGAAAAATAAATAGAATTTTTGTGATAAGTTTTGCTTTGCTTTAGCAATGGCCGCTGTTTTTGGCGGAACGCAAAGTTTGCACACGAATTCATTTGATGAGGCGCTGGCCTTGCCGACTCCATTTTCAGCGCGAATTGCTCGTAACACTCAAATTATCCTGCAGGTAAACTACATGAGCCAAGCATTTAACCATCAATCCTAGATTTCCTTCAATTCAATGAATGTTTCAAATTCAACAACTTTTAATTGTCATTTCAGGAGGAATCAGGAATCCCAAAAGTAATTGATCCCTGGGCAGGGTCCTTCTTTATGGAGTCACTGACAACAGAAGTTTACAACAAAAGTAAGCAAATAGTCGAAGAAATTGAGAAGATGGGCGGAATGGCCAAGACTGTCGCTTCTGGGTGGCCAAAACTCAGGATCGAAGAGTGCGCCGCCAGAAAACAGGCGATGATTGACTCAGAGCGAGAAGTTATTGTCGGGGTCAACAAGTACAAGCTGGAAAACGAAGCCCCGCTCGAAGTGTTGATGATCGACAACAACCAAGTCCTGCAATCGCAAGTCAAGAAACTTGAGCAGCTTAAGAAAACCAGAAACCAGCAAAAGGTTTCAGAGTGCCTGGATGCAATCACGCACATTGCGAAGTCAGGCGAAGGAAATCTCCTTGAAGCAGCAATGAACGCGGCACGCGCACGATGCACGGTCGGAGAAATCAGTTTCGCAATGGAAAAGGTATTCAGCCGCCATGTTGCTTCCGACAGTCTAGTCTCTGGTGCTTATAAGTCTGAGTACGGGAATCACACGGAATTTGACGCGGTAGCCAAACGAATTTCCGAATTTGAGCAAGTGGAAGGACGACGTCCTCGTATTTTGGTTGCCAAAATGGGCCAGGACGGCCATGACAGAGGAGCCAAAGTGATTGCGACCGGATTTGCCGATTTGGGGTAAGAAAATACTCAACAAGTCAGGAGTTTGATAGTTTTATGACAAATTCTCTCATTCTGTTCTTTGCAGATTCGATGTTGACGTCGGGCCACTGTTCCAGACTCCGGAAGAAGTGGCTCAACAGGCAATCGACTCTGACGTTCACGTGGTTGGAGTGTCCACACTCGCAGCAGGGCACCGAACTCTCGTGCCAGAACTGATCAAAGCTCTCCATAAGTTTGGGCGCGGAGATATTTTAGTTGTTTGTGGTGGAGTGATTCCACCGCAAGATTACGACATGCTGTACAAGGTCGGAGTCAGCTCGGTGTTCGGGCCAGGAACCAAGATCCCAGTGGCCGCGTTGGAGGTCATCAATCTCATCATGGGCGTGTTGGACAAGAAAGAAGCAATGAGCTCATAAGCGACGGACATGACGGTTGACAGGTTTTGTCGGTTGATATATTTTTAGTACACCTGGAACGAAATCCAGCACGGGAGTCTATTTTATTATCCGATTCGGATCCAGAATTGAAAGTCATGAATAAATCAAATGTGATATCGACATCCAAGATGTTACCTTAACAATTAATTATACAGCAAGCAAAGGGAAATTCCGGTGTGATGATCTAAAACTAGAATTTAGGGCGCACGCGCACGATGCCCGCATCGAAATCGAGACAGGAAAATACATGCATTCTGCATCAAAATAAATGTTTCTCAGTGATACGTGTATTTGTGTACAAGATGATCAACTCATGCTACTTTTCCGTATGCAATTCAAGTAATTCTTATTTAGTTAATTTATTCTTAAAGTAAATTCGACTAGAGTACAGCATTAACCTGAATTTCGAGACAAAGTCTTCGTCACCTTTTAACATTTTGAGAGACTGATCTCACAAGCACAAGAGTAGTTTACTTGGTTCGCGTGATTGTTAAAAGATTGTCGTGCGGCAGGAAGCCACAACTCGTAAATGATATTGTTTCAGGCAAACTTATACAATCACAATATTTAAACAATTATTATAAATTACGCAATTGAACTACTTCAGTGAATCATCATGATGGTCATCATCATTGATAAAGATTATTTCGACTAAGGTGAGCTTTCTACGCCCAATCTTCTCTCATCCTCTCCGATTTCATTTCTTTTCTCTTCGCATCGAGATTCGAGAACTCGTGTAAACTTTTAAAAAGCCGCCAACTGCAAATTACACGGATCAGTTTCTAATTCATAACTCTTGAAGTAATTGGCATTCGCCGGATCGCAGTCACACATGATTTATGTCAAAGCAAGTTTGTGAAGTGCCTCACGGGACTCGCGTATGTATAATTCATTCACATATGTGATTGTGGTGCGAAAATCTGCCAAGTTGGCATGCATGAGATAGCGTGACGAAGGGATTTGTGAACTTACACGCACGTATGGGAATTCCGAGCAAAGTGATCCCAATCTCAATTATGTGAAAAGAAGTAGAATTGCGATGCGATTCAGGGCAGACATTCTTGGGACGCGACGTTGCGACTCTTCAAAACTCTGATTCAAAATGGTTGATGTGAGTCTGGGACGGGCGACTACAGCCGCGAATAAATTGAATGCATTAATTACGTGGCCGCCTTTTCAGAGGACTCGACATACCAAAAAGTTGCAGACACTGAAAGTCAAAAGGGTCGACGTCGTCGTTTAGTGTATCTGTGAATGTGAATGCAACTCTGAATTCGAATTCGGAGTCATAAATTCTCCATTCATATTGTAATCGAAATATGGAAACTGGGACCTTGTCTAATTGCGTTGCTCACACAAAAGATGCGTTCCGCGCACGGTTTTGAATGAATGTAAGCAACACGATGCAGGACTCCAAAGGGAATTTGTGCTGTGCTAGGCAAAGCCAGGCGAGACCAAAGCAATTCAGTGCTAGCGTTGCATCTGGAACTGGAATTCATTCAAGATTCGTGAAAGTTCACGTCACGCGCATTTCGCAATTACCATTTCGATTTCGGAGCATATCGCCATTGTCGTGCTGTAGTCGTAATGAGAAGCGAACTCGGTTACAAAATGCGTAGAATCCATCAACAAGCCAAATCTAATCCAATAACTCGCTAGTCAGGACCGAACCGAGTCGAGTCAAAGTCAAAGTCGTTAATTGCTAATGAGAAAAAGTTGGGAGGCATGGCCTGATACGATGCGGTGGCCAAGTGCTGTGAAATCGGCGTATTTTACGTCAATTAGGATTTGGCTCAAGCGTCCTGTACCGCTATTTATGCATGGCTAAGAAGATTTAGACGAGCCTCATTAAAAGTGCGTTAAAGTAATTCACTGCTCATAAATACAAGAATCACGAATGTGGTATGCAGAAAGCAGAATGCACGCAATTCGGCTTGACAAGTTGAACAAAGGCAATTAGCCAAACGCATTAATTAAAATCACTTGACAGTAGTTAGGCTCGTAGTAATGCTTGATATGCGATTGCCCAAAAGAGTTGTACGAGTGATTTGATAGAAATCCTATCGTTCTTTACAAGACTCCATCCGAAGGCGTAAGAAAGTTCTTCAATACGTTAATTTACAATTCGACATTTTTTAGTTGCATGGAGTGGGATTGTCTCAGGCTAAGATAGTGAGTTAGGCTTTGCAATGAATATTCATGAATTAGAATACCACACCGCCTTGATATTAATCCCTTTCTTGTATCACGAGGATTAAATCGGGTCTAATCCGCTGTAATCCGTGCACGGTCATGTTCCTGTCACATTATGAGTTATTTATTTACATTTGTTACTTCGTTACGTGTCACTCAAGTCGACTCAAAGGTTTCGGCTCGGTCGAAAATTCGCCAACGCCAACAAACATCGTGCACACAATCGAAGGCCCGGTTCTTTTATCTTAGTTAAAGTATTTGACTGTCTGACCTCTGACTCTGACTCGACTCTGGTCACTCATTCAATTTGTGGTGCTTGCATCCTTGGCTTGGCTTTGGCTCTCGCATCCAAATCAAAAGGATTGCCGACACAAGAGCACCACGGAACCGCTGCGTTTGTGGTCGGGTCTCGGACGGATCACGGACAAGCACAATGCAGCGCACCCAAGATGAAGATGAATGGGGATTGCTCACAGGAGGTGGTCAGCATTTAATAAAATAACCACACACATCATTCTTTCTGACTCTTCTCACACTCCACGGGCCACGGAACTCTCAGACAGCCTGGCTGCTCTAACTTGACTCGACTTGGCCCAGCTCAGACTTTGGTTCCAGTCCGTCTGGTGTGAACTGAAGATCAGATTCCACGATGAACAAAGGCCCAAGATTCCATGTATGTACGTTATTTTGATCTTTGATCACGTGATTCGAGAGTTGGAGTGCAGAATTAAGCAGAAATACAAACACAAGCAAATTGATGATGCACTGATTACTGATTACAGATTGTTTGAATTGTAAAATGATAAGAGCAAGCGACGAGTCGGACCAATCGACGACGAGTGCAGTGCAGGTGTGATGAATGTGACAGATGACGATGACAGCACGCTGCAGCAAGATCAGATCGACAACGTAAGATAAGATAAGATTGACAGTCGACGGTTCGCCTCCTCTGGCACGCGCGCAGGCAGTAATTGATCTTATTAAGATAAGAGTCGGCGGGTGGTCTCTCCTTTATCGTCGTGTGGTGTCACTGTGAATGTGAATTATAGATTAAGCAATCTCGGCACTCGGCAATGCAGTGCAGTGAAGTGGACATTGAACTCGTAACTAGTAAGCATCTTCCATCAGATTCGTCTTGACAATAAATTGCTACCATTATCATAATACCTGCCTTGCCTCTTGTGTCTTGCCTGGATGAAGTCATTCAAAGAATTGCCGGTGGTCCTTCGCTTCGTCTCGTCTCGCTCAGGCTCAGACGCAAGCTCAATGGCTCAATAATGAAGGTGATGACTGAGTTGAACGCGAGGAATGTGCCAGCACTGTTCGACGTACGCAGCTCACGCTTCACGCTTTTGTGCTTGTTGTCATCCTGCGAGCATTCACGTACACGTACACTCGTATGTAAAGAAGACCTCCAGCGTGCTCCGCGATGGGATAATTAGCCGTAATAATTAACCTGAAACCTGTGAAAATCTACCGAATCGAGCAAGGAGCTCCTGGGACGCTGAGACTGCGACCGAACGATTCGAGCCAGTAAAAATTCATCCAGTTCCCGTCCGTTTACGCGAAATTTGCCACGCTTGACTAAATTCATCATTTCAATTACGAGCATTACGAGGAGCAACAAACAGCCAACCGAGCCGGAATTCAGAATGCTAATGCCGACCCGCGTCGTGCCAGTTTGGAAATTAGTCAAGGTTGAGGTACAAACTACAAAATGCAAAGGAAATGGAAGCTGAGGGATCTTCTGGCTGTTCGGTTCTGCTTCTGACCCGACCCTTTTTTATCATTCATGTTCACAGGGCCTGCCTGTATACATATTTTTAACAACCAGCAACGCAGCAACTGGCAACCAGTTTCTATTTTGGTTGACTGCTTTTATGATCTATTCATTAGAATTTGAAGAGATTTGATTCGCTTGGGTCATGGCGCAGGGTTCCAGGCTCCTTTCTACGATAGCATTCGCTTCCTTGTCCGATTCTCCACTCAATTTTGTGCCCGTGCCCCATTCAGCTCGGTTCGGAAGCTTGGATTCGTTTTTACGAATTAACAACGGAAGAGCAAAATGGAGAACAAATCAAGGGTGATCTATGGAAGGGCACAAAACTAAGATGCCACGTCAACTGGGTTCTTACACTCACTCTGTACCGATATTTGCACTTTTCTTTATTGGCATTGGCGTCTTTGCGTCTGCGAAATACTAAAAGAATGGTTTGGAGAGTTTGGACACTTGAACTATCAGATGCATAATTCATAATTCATATCGCCATGTACTGCGTTGCCAGCATTGGTGATGTTTTGCTGGCTCACTGCGCTGACGTCAAAGATTATTTGCCGACAAACACCGTCCACAACACGTCCACAGCGCAGGGCGAAAGGAATTTGTAATTCATGGATCGGCGATCGGAGAAGTACAAGAGAATCGTCACTGTGGGAGTCCCCGCATTACAATGACTGCTATTAAATAATATCGTCTTCGTCTTCGTTTTCATGCGAGCGAGGCCAGGCCAGGGCATGGCATGAGTTGCATCAGTGTTAATATTTTCTTAACACCTGTTGCAGACAGATAAAGCAAAGCAAGCGAATACGAAAGCGTAGTGCATTGCTTTCATATGTCATTCGGTTTGGCTTCTTCGAACTTGAATGTTCTGGCGAATGCTTTTCTTTTCTCGGCTCCTAAATCGCTGAGATGAAGGTTATCATTTACCATTTATTTTGCTTTCATTCACAGGCGCAAACTGCTTATTAACAAAGCTATCCCGCGCAAATTATCATTATGCATAAATCACCGTGCAAAATGCATGCCGTGGGTTGGTGTGGCAAGATGGATGATGCCTTGAGGGATAGGAACGTGACACAGGAAGGATTTTCTGATATCGTTTCAGCGTCTTAATTTGATACATGATATGTAAATGAACATCTGAACTTCTCTCGGTTTGTTGGGGATTTTCAACTATTTTAGAATAAAGTTAGTGGCATCCGCAATGAAATTAATAATTCAATCCTTTGACATCAAAATTCCAACTCCAGAATTCCTTTATTAAATTCATAATAAATGGAGGAAGCGATACTAGAATTACAAGATGACATTATTGCTATTGTCGAGTTGGTCTGCCGGTACAACATTTAATAGAGTCCAATTCCCTGCGAATTCTTGGCTGCATAATTTTTGTACATGTTCGAAGCAGCAGTGACTCCTTGTGTCGCATTGAACGGCGACATGGAGCTCGTGTAGTGGTGATGATGGTGCGAGTGCGCTGCGGCGGCGTACGGAAGGACGGAGGAAGTCAGCATCTCGTTATTTGCGACAGCCATCATGCTGAAAGTACAACCACAATTAAAATTAGATCTCGAGTTCGAGTGAAACAGCTGAAGTCGAAGTCAAAAGTCAAGTCAAGTAAATTAAGGACAAACAGCGTTAATGGATGAATTTTGAACGAGTCTCAAAGGAATTCAACGAAATTCAACGTGACTTGGCTAAAGGATCATTCATTGAGTGTTTGGGACGATTTGTGAGAAAAGTCAAGTCGAGTGGATCATTCAACAAACTATTTAGAAAAGGAAGGTTACATGATTATGCTCGTTAATGATGTGGATCGGCATCGCACGGCGAGAAAAGTGCCGCAATGTAGTCACAGTTCACAGTGTCCCAAGCACATTCTTCGGGATAAAAGGAGAAGGTACAGAATCACAAAAATGAGCCCAGTCAGGACAAAGACCTACCTGGTGTAATTGTCAGGTGAGAATTGATGTGAAGTGTTCCATGAATTCGGCTCCGCCCCCTGTGAAATGCTCCCATGGGTGAAATCAGAAGCAGAAGCAGAACTCGAGGAATTTCCAGAACCAATGTTGGTCCCACTGGCCGTGGCCAGAAAATTCATTACCTACAATAAAACGACGCGACGCGTTAGTTATTACTATTTCAACATAAAATCTAAGATACGTATTGATAGCGAATTTACATTCACAATCTTTCTAATGGCGTGCTATAAAAGTGGAGTCGTCAGCTTACCGGAGAGTCTGTGGAAGAATTTGACGAACTAAAATGATGATTTTGCGACAGCAAATGATACGCCGACGGACGATGGTGCATGTTTGGCCAGTGACTGTGGCTGCTGGTGTGGTTGCTCGTGCTTGTCGCCGTCGTAGATGCAGACGCAGAATGCCCCGATGCATGAAAGCTCTCCGTGCCCACGGCCGCACCCGTGGCGGAGTATCCGTAGTTGAGTCCAGACGCAGCTGATCCCGGGAGCAAACTCGCGGCGGCAGCTGCTGCGCTACCTGGCGTTGTACACGATGAGTAAGCCATCGAAAGAGGAAGTGGGCTGTATCCCGACGGAGAGGACGCCGACTGCAATGGGCTCGGCCCCGATCCACTTCCGCCGATTTGTTTCCTCCACCGTGCTCGCCGATTGCTGAACCAAACTTGGACACGGGCCTCAGTCAGCTTTGTACGCTGCGCAAGTTCTTCGCGCGTGTAAACGTCGGGATACTGCGTGCGTTCGAAGGAGCGTTCAAGCTCCTCCATTTGCTCCGTCGTAAATGTTGTCCGCGAACGCCTCTGCTTGCGTTTAAGAGGAATCCCTGGCTCGCTTTCGGTGTCGGACTCGTCCATGGACCCGAAATTATCTGCTTGAAACAGAATGTCGCTTATTTGTTTGTTTTGCATACTTGAAAGTTGTAAGGCTTATTTAGTTGAGATTGTACTCTCTCACTAATCTGAACATATGTTCGTGATTTTATGGTGAGGATTCCGTTCATTATTTGGAGTCACCGTGAATTCTTTATGACTTGTTGCCATTGAAATCGGTGCAGGTCAAAGAAGCGCAGGTTTCAGCAGGTCTAAAATGCGTAAAATGCAAAAAATATCGGGGCGTGTTTTTCGATTCA
This sequence comes from Mesaphorura yosii, assembly GCA_009869945.1. Classification (NCBI taxonomy): domain Eukaryota; kingdom Metazoa; phylum Arthropoda; class Collembola; order Poduromorpha; family Tullbergiidae; genus Mesaphorura; species Mesaphorura yosii. Next base: position 166,686 of record WIXG01000049.1, on the reverse strand, counting down.
TCGCCCATCACAAGCAACGCCAGGCTATCACTTATTTCCATTTATCAAAAGGAACCTGATTTCGATTCAGGAGCTTCATTCAATTCATTGACAATTCTTTTGTGGTGTTAGTTGTGACATTTTATCAAGCAACAAGGAGCAGAAGCAGAGAAGGCAAAGATCAAAGGATGCGTGCGACAAGTTGAAATTTAACACCTGATAAGGCGAGAAATCGAATGATTGACTGCTGCTTACCTCCAAGAATTCGGTTGATGCTGTGATCCTTTTGATGTTTGTAGTCGAAAACATCTTCCTTCTTGCAAGAAGTGAATCCATCTCCGTTATTGTTGTTCAGCAGGCCGCCGCCTCGCAAGACACGAGCGATTGAGCTCACTGAAGGGACCGTCTCCTTATCACAAATGCCATCCTGCAAAATACGGCAATAATTCAGAATAACGCGTGTCACTTGCGTGTAATTAAAAAATTCCGAGATCGCAAGACAAGACAACATGCAAGATGCCTTCGTGCAGGAAAATGCGAGTTCAATTGCCTACTTTTATCAAGCGATCCCGAATTTCCCAGGCGAAGATTCCTGGATTATCAACTTTATATTCTTGAATCTTATTCTCAACCTCAGACGTAGCGACGCGTGGTTTGCTGCCGCCAATCACACCGGGACGAATGCTGCCGGTTTCTTGATACCGATTCAAGATTTTTGATACACAGCCATGCGACACACGCAGTTGCCGGCTTATCACACACGGCCGAACTCCGGCTGCGGCCATCTCCACTATTTTAAGGCGAACATGATTGGGAAGCGGGCGTCCGTTGATGAAGACACCGCCAAGTTGGTTGACGCGTCCTTGGCCTGAAATTCCGAAGAAGCAAATACAAAATGAAGGTCCTGAAAATTCGACTCTTTCCGTCGTGCACGGTGTCTTCTCGAAACCCAGGTGAACAATGTTTAGATATATTTCAGGTCCTCAAGTTTTGGCTTACCTTGGAAAGGGTATCCAGTAGAAAATATTGGGCGAATATTTAGAGCACTCGAAACAGGCATTTCGTAATCCGCTTTTGAGCTGAACATTTGTAACAGATCTCTCTCGTTCTCACACGTGAAAGGCCACTCGTAGGTATGAATCAGAATCACTTTCACTTCACACTTTCTGGGCTTCAAGGTTGTTAATAGCAATACTTCCACTAAACTAATTCTTTACCAACTATACCTCCAATAACTAATTAATTGCAATTTAAATCAATGGATTGTTCGTTTTTCAGTAATCTTCCTTTGGAGCTTTGGCTGGTTGACTCGCAATGCCAAGACACGATATTAAAAACCAATTGAGTTCTTTCGATGCCGGTACAAATCGACAAAAACTTGACTTAAATGAGTTTAACATGAGAAGTTCCGAAATGATTATGGAGCGGTCTAAGAACGTTGGAGCCGAGTTGTCTGGTCAGATTCGTCGTACGACAGGACGTGGACTGATTACCAATTAGGTAGTGGTTAACACTTCTTATTTGCCAGGCCAAGTGCCTGCCTGCCAAGTGATGTATTGTACAATTAAAATACGATCTACGGTTTGGTGCAGCATAGCATGGCATGGCATTGCAGGGTGAAGTCAGTCAAGTCGAAGGCACAGGCACCCTGCGGACTCAGGAATTAGGGTGTCTGTTCGTCTGTTTGGGAGGTCCAAATCCTGCCTGCTTTCTTACTACACTACGCAAGCAAGATCATCATTACATTACTGTCCCCGTGATAGTTGTTGTTTGGTTGTAGTTTGTACATTTAACAATTCACACTTACGCTACACACACAACATGATCCTGATCATCTTGTCGGCTCTTCTTGACTTTACACCCTTGGAATCAAAGGTAGGAGACCACTACAAGCCTCGAACACAGAAATTCATTGTTGGACTTTCACATTCACACGCGAGTTATTCAGGGAGGAGCATTGGGGAGTGAAAGGGGAAGGTCCACGACACGGATTCCAATCACACAAATGCGAGCGACCGGCACAACCTCTCGAGTCTCGACGATTCAAATACAGCCACAGAATCGAAAGAAATAGGAAATTAAACAATTAAAGCCTGCACAGAAAGAGTAATCTGCAAGATTTGCACTGACTTTGACGTGCTTATTTCTTGGATTATTAATGCGAGCCTGATTACTGTCAAGTTATGCTAATTAACATGCTTGGCTAATTGCCTTTGTCCAACTACCAACTTGTCATGCCACGTCTGCGTCTTGCAAGATTTAATTCACCATATTGTATAGTCCGACGTGCCTATAGGCCCTTATTCGTTATTCACTAACACAGATTGAGAACAAATGCGGATAAATAACGAATAACGAGGAGTAAACTACTTTGCTTTGATGTTTTCTTAATGAGGCTCACTGTCTCGCGTCGGTTCGCAAATCCAACTGTGCCAAATCTTCTTCGCCATGCATAAATAGCGGGACAGGACGCTTTGGCCAAATCCTAATTGACGTAAAACACGTCGATTTCACAGTACTTGGTCACCGCGTTGTATCGCGCGTTCGCATTCGCATTCCGATTTCTTATTAGCTAGTTAGCGGCGCGACTTCGACTCGACTCGGCTCGACTAGCGAGTCATTGGATTAGATTTGGCTTGTTGACGGATTCCACGCGTTTTGTAACCGAATTCGCTCCTCGTTTTTACCATTTACGATTACGGCTACGCTACGCCTGTAATAAGAGAAATGAAAATGGCTGATGCTTCATGCTTGAGTCCTGAATGCAGGGAAAATTGCATTGAGCATGAATTGAGATTCCAGATGCAAGCAAACACACAGGCACGCAGAATCACGCAATTGGTTTGCTGCATTCAAAATCTTTTGCTTTTGTGGGCAATTAGACAAGGTCCAAGTCCCGAGTCCCCGTCGTCAGCCGCCAGTTTCAGTTTCCATATTTCGATTGATTACAATATGAATGAAGAATTTATGACGACGACTGCCGTACTCACTTTCACAGACCCGGCTGAGGACCCTCTTTCGTGTTGACTTTGACTTTGTTCTGTGACCTGCACCAAGTGCTCAAGCTCCAAGGGTTCCGAGCACAATTAAACATTCTATTATACGGAAAGCATGGAGTCATGGACGAATTGGCCATTATGTATTTTTTCAATTAAAAATGACTCTTAGAATTAGTTATAGAATTTTAATTGTGAATACGCTTTATTTCCGATTTTTCATCTCTTTGCGCCATTTCGTTTTTCAAAAATCAAGCTTTGTATATGCTGAGATTGATGAAAGTTTGCGGTTTACTGGCCTTGATAAAGTTGATGGGTACCTGTCTGGCCAGGCTGGCAAGCTAAAATTTGATGCAATTTAATCAGTTATGGAAAAATGGTTGGTCAGTCGGCCTTGCACGTCTTTGATTTCAGAGATTTTGTAACTCATTGTAGTATTCAGTTTTGATTTCATCACCCATTGTTGTGGTCGTCTACGTTCTATGTTAAATTAGCTTCGTTTCATTGCTGAGCTTGTCGCGGTACGTCATGTAAATGTTAAAGTCAGTTGTGTCAATAGCTAGTCACTGTCACTGGTCAGTATGGAATGGACAATCACAATATGAAATCCTGCCCGATAGTGGACAATGGACAGCCGCAAAGCAAGCGCAATAGCAAAGTGAATAGATCGAATTTCCATTGTTCACATGAAAAGTGTTGAATAGCGAATCAGTGCTTTCGCCTTAGCGTGAACGATGTGTTGAACAATTTGAGGTTGTAGGACAAAGACCACCAGCAATCTGACTTTTGACTTTGCCCGTCATTATCGAAAAATTGAAGACCCAGCAAGAAAGGAAGGACACGACACTGACGACACAGAAAGGCTGGGAGAGTGTACACAATTTCTGACTTTCTTTGCTTCAGCCGCTTGGAGATTTGATTTATATCGTCAAGAAATCGCAGCGTTTCGAAGAAATCATTTGGGGAAGCTCAAAATAAATCATCTGGTATTACGCATTAACACAAGATCAGAAAGGATTAATGCATTAAGGTAAAGGTTCCTTGGACGTGGGCCACGCCACTACCGGCTTAACTTCCTGCACTGGGTGTTTGTGTAAAAGATTATATCATCACCCTTCCGGTTTATTCCTTAAGTATAAAGTTTTACGTACTTATTTTCAGAATTTCAGGCCAGGAAGCCGAAGGAAATCGACACTCGTCTTTGGATTACGGATTCTTTTAATTAATTGCAGATTTCGCTGGATAGAATACGAAAACTGAATCCCACCGCACCAACACTAAAGCAGGATAGATTCGACAGATGTTAAGGGATTTATTTTCTCGTTGTGGTTCTGTACAAGCCATTTTGCTCTACCAAGGCAAGAAGGTACGGCGATGATGAGTAATGACCTCCCATTGTGCATCCATTCAATCACATCTTTGCGAAAACAAAAAAACAAGGCAAATATTTCCCGTCTCCTCATCAAAACATTGCACTACACGAAGGGAGAAGTAAAGAAGAAACCCTGGAGAGATTGACCTTTCACCCGAGCGATGCAAAGACTCATGCAGAAACGTAAATATTTTTGCATTGTCGCAGTCAAAGTGCGGGAATACAATTTTCTTCGTCATTGTTGTGTTAATGCGTTGTATTTTTAGTTCTTGGATTTTATTGCTTGCAGCAGTGCCGCATACTGCGAATTATTATGACTTCCCTTCTTGACAAGTCATTAAACCAGCAAGGCAATGGGAATGGCAATAAAAGTGAGGTTTATTTCGGGAAATTAAATTCACACCTGCACTGTAAATGCAAATGTGAAATGCAGAATCCGAGGCCAGCAACTGCGCTGTGATTTCAACTTGTGACGTGATTTGAGCTGTCAAATGTCCCATGTCCCAACCCATTGCAGAAGAAGATGAAGGCAGATGCAAAATTAAACGATAAAAGCCAACAGTATAGATGAAACATGAAAATTAGCTCGCGCAATACAAGCGAAGGCACAAACACAAATACGCAATGCTTGGCTTTTGCTCTTGCTTAATTCTACGATATGAATCTGAGTCGAGTATAAAAGTTCGTCGTGAAACAGACAACCGTAACTAAAAGGAACTCAAATGATGGATTTAGTTACAACAATGAAATACGGCCGCAGACAGCCCGACCAAGCCAAGCGAGATTCTTGCGTCTGAATTGCTTGCTGCTATGCAAAAACGAAAAGGTGAACGCCTTCCTCTTCCGACGAGATTCTGTCGCTGTCCGATGGTCGACTGTTCACTAGTTAATTAATACCTGTTATTTGTAATTCATGAATTAATGAAGCTTCTCAGCTCTTCAACTACGTCTGACTGGCCGCTGGTTGAAAAAAATAAAATTTTGGTTCAAAATTTCTAGTATGGTTGTAGTTTGCTGTTGGTAACGTTTTATTATTCACTTTTGTGTTAAGGGTCCTGACCGGACCTGAGACTGACGCTAAAGTACTAAAATCCCCTCCGTGAAGGGAGCAAGCGAATCAAATCGCTTCAAATGCAGATCCAGATTCATTGAATGGGGCACTAAAAAGTAAATCTGGTAGTTATGAGTTTAAAAAATACAAAATACAGTTTGTAACTGTCGTGAGCGTCGAACGCGAGCGTACGTAAAGTAAAAAGGGTCACAGATCATGATCATGACGACTGTGAGCCGTGTCGTGAGTGAACCCTTCGTAAATGGTTGCAGCTTCCATTTCCACGTTATTTACGAGCAATAATTTATAACAACTCGAGCCTCGACCTCAACCTTGACTAATTGAATGCACCAAAAATACTTCTCCCATTAACATTTCTGCTGCTGCTTCTGAACTGATGCTCACTGTCGTATTCGTATTCAAGTCAAGCGTGATGAATTTCGCGTAAAGGCACGGGAACCGGATGAATTTCGTCTGGTGCGAATCGTTCGGTCGCAGTCTCAACGCATCGCATCGATTCGGCCTGCGTATTTGGCGTTTGGCAATGGTTAATGGATTCTCGAAAGATTTTCACACGTTTCAGGTTAATTACGGCGTGCGGCGATGGTGAGAATGCTAATTGTGCATAAAAAATTGCGATTTTATTCCTGTTGGGCACAGCAATTAACGTGTAGGCTGACTTTGAGTCTTCTAGATCAGAGGAGTCTTCAATTCACTGAGGATTTCACTGCGAAGAAGACACAAACACAGGGCATGAATTACGAGCGTCTTGGACGGAGGTCTCGCATTGTAGTATTGTATTCATTCATATCCTACAACCACATCTTCGGCTACGCGTAGTTCAAAAGTACAAACACAAATGCAAGCAAGAGCCAGGCGCGATACAATACAAAAAATGGCATTCCATTGAGTTCAATTCAATCAACGCCTGTATTGTTGCTTTGCCGGTGAAATGCACACGCAAGGACCACCGGCTCGGCACGCCTTTGTAACTGAGCCCGGTCGGGCCGGCGGTCGTGTTCCATTACAATAATAATAGCAATTTAGTGTCACAATCTATTCACATTATTCATGTTTTCATGTTCTTGGTCCGAGAACACAAATTATGGGCGGACAACACGAAATAATGTCCAAGAGTCAAACTTTGACTTTTTGACTTTTCAATGGAGCGGCTCGGCTGCTTTGATTTGCTGGTCTCCAGATCGTAAAACGAATATCGTACGTACGTATTGAACACAGGCGGTCTACCGTCTCAGGCGGTGTGTTGGCTGAAAGACCAATTTAAAAGGCTGCAGGATGTTTCATAAAGACAAAAGCTATTCTGGTAGACACCTCGGCGACTTTTGCTCCTTTCAAACTATACTCGTATTCCATTGGTGAGAATTTTTCGAAGATCCTTACGGCGTCTTCAACCAAGTTATAAATGCCTTCGCACTCTTTCAATTAATTTGCAACCGAAAATTCGTCGAAATATCTCCAAGAGCCCGAGCCAAATTCTGAGCTGGCTAGTCACGCTTGCAAATTCACATTACTCAATTATTGGAAACCATATCTGAGCTGGTGAGCTGTAGCCAATTTCTCGTTTTCTGTGCTGTGGCTCATTAGACTCGACAACACGTCATGTCACATGTCATTGCGAACAGGAGATGCAGATGTTCGTCCCGTCATAAAAGCAACTAAACGACTATTTAGGTTCTAATTCAGCTGGCTGCAGTACAGAGGCCCACGTTCACAATGACCAACCTCGTGTTATGCATTATTGTGTTTGAATACGACATAAACGAGAAGCGTTACTAATTAAATTCCATTTTGCTCTTCACGAACAAGGAAGCAAGCATGGCGCAACTAAATTCGGGTCCGGGTACTTTCTGAGTTCTGAGGCTCGACTGTGGTGCATTTCAATTTTAAGTCGTGTCGTGTAAGTTTAAGTACATGTTGCCTGTGTTTGGTGTATCTCATTTCAATCTGAACCGAGTCGCCGGGGCTTCCATGGTCGCATGTGTCACTTACTATTAGCTCCAGGAATGTTACACTGTGTAATCACGTAAGATTAGCCAGAGGATTATAATTAGCAGAATAATTAGGCTCAACAATAACAGAACCCAACCTATCACCTGCATTATTTCGGAGATAAGGAGATACAGTGTGAATTTAATAAACGGTATCGTGAAAAGCAGTTCTTCGAAATCATGAAAGCAGATCGACTCCCGTTTGTCGTTTGCAATTTTAAAGAACAAGAATCAAGTCTCGTTCGTATGTTTAAGTTGCTGCAGCATTTGTGAGAAGCGATTCCAAAAATAACTTGAGCCGCTGCTGCAATGATTTATACTGCATCACCGGAATCTCACAGTTCATTCGTGTCTCATAATTCACTAATTCACCGTGTTTTCATCAATGACACGAAGCAGCTCAAGAATTATAAACGCATCCCTGACTTGGCGTGGTTCCGTGCGGTGTCGCACACCCAGGGAGTCCACTGCACTGCACTGCCAGGCGTGTCAGTCTTGTTCTACGTGCCCATGTATACCTGCACGCATTGTTTTGGTTTTATGGTGTGATTGAACCGCTTTTCCACCTGTTAACCCAGCGCTGCTCTACGCTGCGTTAAACTCGATACTCGGCAGGGTTATGTAACATGGCAGCAGAGTTGCTGAGAATGAGAAAGACCGGACCAGACAGATGGACACCTGAATTCCTACAGAAATTAATGTTATAATAATTAATGCTGCATTGTTATCAATGCTGGTACGGCCACGGGTGCGAGCCACAAAGGAATGAGACCCGCCTCGTGTTTCATGGACCCTTTTTTAAATTGTTGGTAAAAGAGCCACAGGTCGCAGGACTGCGTCGGTGAGAATGCTGACCTACGAAGAGAAGAAAATAGGGAACATCGTTTGATAATCGCATCACTACAACGGGTATCGCATCGGGGATTGCCATTCCCAATAAAAGTACTTAAAATTACCCCAAAATGAATTATGCATCTGTTACATAAGCCATAAGTGCAATCCTTGGTTCAAACAATTTAATAGGGCTTCTGTAAACCTGCTGCGACTTTTGCCGATAAACTGAAGAGACCGAGATTACATAAACGGTGTCGAAAATTCTTTCTATTAATACCAATGAGCGACAGTACCTTCAAAATCATCACCTTCCGGTTGGCGTTCATTCATGCCGAATCGAGAAGTTGAGATCAAGAAGGGTGAATGGTTGAAGATTGTCAAATTGTCGATTATAGTTTATTCAGTCGTTTTGAAGCTTCACGGGTAATTCTTCCGGCAAAGCGCAAAATTTCAGGATGGTTCCCTGCCAAGCGTCAAACTGTGAGCTAATCCACACTCGACTCGGTTGTGAATGCATTTAATAAACTGCAAGTAGTTAAATTCGCAATAAAACGAATAGCGAATATTTTCCAAGACGCTTTGCTATGACTCTCATAAAATGGGACGGATTCACACCTGCAAAATGCAAACCGAAGGCTCACACAGCGAAGGCTTGAGATTGGAATTTCGAGAAGGAATAGAAACGACTGAATTCGGGTCTTTTCTGCTGCCAACCCGTCTTGTTCGCCTTCATGTTCGTGTCCACAAATGTAAATAAATAACTCATAAAATGACAGGTACATGACCATACAAAGATTAAACACATTAAGTCCATATTTAATCCCGAGTCAGCCGAGTATGAAAGGTGAGACAAGATAAAGAAAGGATTAACACCACCACTGCACAGTGCCGTGAGGTCATAAATATTAATTTCAAAGCCTTATTGCGTCCACGTCCGCGTCTTCGTCCGCGTCTTCTGCGTCTGTCATGAATGGATTAGCTCAATTTGTAAGACGCAGGATGAATGAATGAATGAGAATCGCGAGACGCGGGTGAAGAATTGCTTTTTGATTTAATTCTCGTTCTCATGTGTGTTCCTCACAATTTAAGAGCCAGGTTTCCTATTCAGGTCCCCATGTGTTCCCCATAAATCACACGAGTAGGTGCATCTCCGCCGTGCCGTGCCGTGCTTGCAGACTGCAGTGCCGAGTTCATCTCGAATCTTGGCTCGACTCGATCAATGCACCAGCGGCCAGCACTGCGGTGGACTGAAGAGTGCAGAGATCTTGAAAGCGGTTCCTTATTTGGGCGTACAAATAGCAGAACAGAACGCATGGACGCGAATTAATCTTGACTTCTCTGGTCATTCGAGTCATTCCGTGCGTGTGAATATTCCAGTGACATGATTAAAATACAATGGGGACAATTTTACAAAGGTGATTTACGACTAATTTGCCAAGACAGAGTCATCGAGTCATATCTCCTTCATCTCAAATTTTCGAAATTAGCCAAGTTTAATCATATAATTACTAACATTCTTTCGCATTGTTTCTCCTAGAATTCAGTGAATTTTCCATCAGTACGACGAATCTTTGGAATGGAATGTTGAAGTGGGTCAGAACCAAAACTTAAAAAGCCCATAATTTACAGAGCCACTGACAAGAAGACATGACAGGAAATGAAATCTCAAACTCGAGCCTCTCGCGCGCCCATTCTTCATCTTGGCTGGACTCCATGGTGTCTGCAGCACGGAGGGAACCAGGGAACCTGTTGCGCGTTTCTTTCCTCTTCTATCACTCATTCATCTTAGAATTTTGAAGAAACGTTTCCATTTTCCTGAAATCTCTGCTCAAAGTGATTTCTCAGCAGTTACGCGACAAAACACAAAATCTAACGAAGATTTTTATTCGATCACTAAAATAGGTTACAGTTTCGACTTATAGCATTGGCGGTTGTTTGATGAGGTTCATAGAATTTGACTAATTTTACGCAATTGTAATTTAGTTACTGCTTTTGAATGGGCTTAATTAGTTTATTCATTGTCTTCCTTGTCCGACGGTTCACCTTCCATCGGATCCGCTTCTTCAGACGGCAAAATGATTTCGTAATAGTGAGAATGCAATTGTATATTCAGCCATCCACCTGCCTTCATCAGTTTGAATCCTTCCAGTCGTCCCCCATGCTTATGAACGGGATGGGAAGTTTTCTGCAAGATTCCAGTGGACGAGTCAATTTATGACATTTATCTTCCTGAGAGCGTAGACAGAAGGCAGAAGGGTCTCACCTTTGACACATACAAACGTTTCAATCGTTTACAGCCATCGATGACATGATTCAACCCAATCTGTGTAATACGCCGAACGTGTTTAATATTCAATTCTTCCAGATTGTGCAAATAATGTGCAATTAATGTGAGTGCTCCATCATTGACCTGTTGGACAAAGAGAGTTAGCCTAGCGTCAACCCAACTTTAGTGATTCAGACATTAGAAGACACAAGATTCATACATTGTGACATGAAGACAAGCCCAACGACTTCAGTTGTGGAAGGCGGGGAAGCGAATATCCAATTGTGGCAATTGTTACGCCATTATTTTCGGACAAATCCAAATATTCCAACGCTGAATGTATGTCAGAGTCAGGAGTCAGTAAATTGCGAAATCAGGATTAAAGGGGACTTCAACTTTTAACTCGTGACTTGCCATTCATGTCGCCCAAACTCGGTTTAGGAACACCATGTTCCAGTATCGGATTCAAAAACGGAAACGGATCACCAAATCCAGGCTCTGGAACATGGACGGGAAGCAGAAGCACGTTTGACTTGCGTAGGTCGCGAACGGTGCTGTGCGCAAGGCTGGTCAAGTGCTTATCCTTGATATTGCAATTGACTAAACTGAGCCGATTGAGTTGCCGCAAGTGTTGAAAAATTGACTGAAGCATTGGAGCCGGATCCGCGTGCAACCAAGGGCCTTTAATTTCTAAACTTGACAGGTTGCCAAACGAAGCCAGGAGCTGAGCCTGATAATCAAGAGAGATATCGTAGTTACTTTAAGGCTCCAACTGCATTTTAGTTAATCGTGCTCCTAAGACTAAAGTTTACTTTTCCGGCAAGATCAGCTGGCTCCAAATAATTTGTTGGACTTTGAATGCTGAGAAGCTTCAGAGCAGACATACTCTTCGGTAGATTTAGGATGAAATTTGTGTTGACTTTGGAGCTGATTCTGTTCAAAATGTCTGCCCTCTGCTCTATAGAGATTGAATGAGACTTTTTCTTCGACAGCAGCTGTTTCTTGTCTTCTCTATCCACGGCAACCTTGTCAGTCAGCTCAAACCTCTCCAAATTCCCCATTCGTTGCACAACTTCCAAATTCATGACTTCTCCACTCGCCAAATTATTGTGGTCGTAGCAAATTTTAATTTCTTTCAAGGAAGCCGCTGCGTGAGTCAGCAGCTCTGTTAGATAACCATTTGTAAATTGTTTGAAGAAGTCAAGAGACAGTTTCTGCAAATTCCTTCCGCGAGTGGAGATGAAAGCGTTGATAACTTTAACCTGGTCAATCACAGTTGGTCCAAACAATGTTCTGCCAGGCTTCTCTTCGTGGCGAACATCCGCAGTGAATTCAGTCGGAGCCAACGTTTGAATTGATGTGAATAAAGGAAGGAGTTCACTTTGGCGGAAATTGTTGACGAGTGTCACTTTCTTGATGTAGGCACCATTTTTGTCCAGAATTGACCTCAAATAGTACTTAAATTGTTCAAATAGTGCCTCAAGCTTGGTTTGCTCAACCGCATAATTGAGTATAGCTGCATTGACCACTTCACCAGGAATATCCAGAGGAGGCTTGGGCTCTCGCTGACGATGAATGTAGGAATTTGTAGTAGTAGGATGAAAACACGAAGTTATGGCGATCGACTCCAGTGCGCCTGTGGAACAAGAAACGTTGCTTACAAAATACGTCCCTAAAAATAGGGATGGAGAGGGCCAAATCAATTGCACTTACTTGTTCGCTCAATCAAAAAGTCGAAGAAGCAGTTCTCAACGTAATTCATGTTGTCGAAAACCAAATGCTTCAGCGGCTGCCTGATATTCTCTACGTGGCAATGATTTGGACGAGGGATTTGATCGTCGTTTACAACTAAGTTGATTGCATGAAGGTTGTCTATATCACGTAGCTTAATTCCAATTAACACCAAGCTGTGAAGGACGGGCAGGTTATTAAGAATGAAGCAGAAGCCGTCACATTCGAAGCTGGAGTTTGATAGTGTCAGGTGCGTAATGGTTTGGCCAACATTTCTCCAAAACAGTCTGAAAATGTCAACGTTACGATGGTAGTTGAAGTGATTCATCCTGAAGTACTTGAACGCGATCCGATTGTTGGGATTTGTTCCTCGAACAGAATTGTAGAATTTGGTGCTGATTGTGCCAACACATTTCCGAGTAAAGACTGGGTGACGATTAACGATGTCATTGAAGATGGAGTTAACCAGGCGGAAGATTTTCAGGTCATTTAAGTGGAGGTAGCTGCTGATGTGGTATATGATGATCTGCACAAAATACCATAGGCAACAGTTAATGAATTAATGCCGTTGTTTTAAAAGTCTAATGCTAGTTTGGAGCCTACCTCAAAATCAGCAGAAGTTGCAGGGCCGCCAGCAGCTGGAGCATCAACGGTTGACTGTGCACCAAAGGCTGCAGGAACTTCAACTTCCATTGCTGCCATCACTTTGCAGTTTCTCTAAGCAAAAGAGACTCACTAGATCAAGGAGGAAGTTAAACTTACCTGAGGACTAATCACTAATCTTGATTCTTTCTTGAGACTTGGTACAAATTCCTTACCAGTGCAGTAGTCTGTCTGATGTAGGGTCCGACAAATTCTCAATATTTGCTTGCTCGCGCATCAATAAATTGCATGAATGGGAGGTGATGTCTTCGAGAACTGAAAACTGAAGAACTGAAACAAAAAAACTAACATAATTTTAAACAATTCAACGTTTGTCATTGGCAACATGGTGTGGCAACTAATTAGCTTTCTTGTTTCTGGTAATCTCGACATTTAATTGCCGACTGTACCCCAAAAAAGGTAATGAACAAAATTGTATAGTACTACAAAATTTCGATCAGGTTTGATTGCGCCATTTCCCTTCTTCGGAGTACCGGTGCTTGGCACAAATCATAAAATTGTGGCAAAGCAGCATAATCGTCCAGTCCTGGACATATTGCACTCACAACTCGTTGCTCGTTTGAAACTCATAGTCACCAACTTAACTCATCAATTCCTCAATTCGCAATAACATTAGAAGATGGTGAACTGTGGGGCATTCTGAATTTGGATTCCCCATTAATGAGGTCCCAGAAATGAGGAGTCATCGGATTTTGTGCAATTTTGCTAACAGCAATCAATACCGTTTTTCTTATAGCAATAATTGAGCACTTGCTCAACGCTTCTTGCTTTCGGCTACCAAGACGCCAGCAACTTCATTTCATTTTCCAAGAATTGCACGCGAGGAGTTTTTTAGATGATTTATTACAAGTGTATCGCCATTAAAGGGAATTCCGCATTAACAGTCAAAGCACCATCATCTTGGAACAGTTGAAACGTTGTATGAGACAGTATTCAATGAATTCAGCGACAGTGACCAGCATCGTACAGGTGAACTTACTTGAGTCTATGTTTTAATCACACCAGCTGCCAGAAACGACAACGAGCGCGAGGGTGAGCCAGTCACAACAATAAAGCAGCCAGTTGTCGTACCACCATCATCGTGCATTCAGAATGTGTGCTCACGTAGAATGATTGCCTTTTCATAGCCACTCGACTCAATTCATCAATTAACACGAGTGATTGCATTTTGAAGAGGCAGAAACATGAATTTTGCTTTGTAATCCACGCCTATTCAGCATGTGCTGAGCCCTGGAAAAGCTGTCTAACTTTTATGCTCCCAAATTCCTTGTAAATTGTAAAAGCAAACCAAACCACATTGTAAAAAAGCTGAGTCCAAATCCACAAAATTTCAATGTCCATGTGCGGTCGGTGCTGTGCCGGTAAAACGTGCAACGGCGAATGGCAAATAGACGAATTGGGTCAATGTAATAGCAAGTGGCACTTATTACTGGCCGGCCAATGTCAATCTTTATAATCATAAGTTTATGATCACCAGTTTAACAAGAGTAAACAGTAATTATGCGTAGATTGTTTACACGCAGGCGGACTCTTGTGATCAGTGATCATGGCCCGTATCGTGAAACCAAACCACAGCGCACAGCTGCATTTCTTGATTTTGATTGTTTACCTGCAGAGCAGACTTGATTCACTTTGTGGTTAAATGCAGTCAAGAGCCAATTCAAAATATCATCATGCAATTCAGGAAACTTATTACATTAGACGATGACTTTCAGATTGTGCTGTCCCTCTGCGCTTGCAACGACAAAGATGCAAGTCAGTGAAGCAGTGAGCAATCGCAGTTCAGTGCAAGTTGATCACTGATCAATCACGTAAACTTGAAAATTGCACAATGGTACAGGCGTCTCCACTCCAGCTCGCCTTTTCATTTCAAGATCACCTCAGACACAGTCACAACGAAAATGTGCAGAGTCATTCAGGCCCAGTCTTCTTGCCAATTTTCTGTCTTGTCTTGTCTCACTCGCTCTCTGTTGCTGTGTCCTATGTCTTGTCTTGGCTCCTGCCTGTTGCCTGTTGCGTCGTAGGTGCATTGATATTGATCGATATCCTTCAAGTTCGAGTTCGACCAGCAGCAGCGACGCTCCAACTTGTAACACACAGATGATGACGAAAAGTTTGACATTCGGACGAGTTGATGTTGATTCAAGGCCATTTTTATTTTCGTTGCGACGAGCCCGACGAGTCAGTCGAAGCGATGCGATGATGACTGACTGACCTTTAAATTGTTGGGATGAACTTTAGAAAAGGTGCTCGCTGTTCATTTGAGGTACCTTAATTCAATTCAATGATTCAAAGTCCCAAGCATCCGGTCAATCCAATCAATCATACTGGAAATGTCATCGTGCTGCTCCTGGCTGAGCAACTATTTTCGGAGAAACTGTAAACTAAACGCTGTAAACATCTGTGCTGTGTCAATTGCATCAGGAATCGACTCTTAATCGACGGCGCTGTCATAAAAGATGAAAGGGAATTTGGAGTTAATGATTCTCATGGTTTTATTGCATGCAGAATAAAAGTGGTTAATACAAGAAGTCAATTTCTTCTTGACCTTGGCCACCAAAATAAAAAACCAAGGCAGACAACTACTTACTTGCAACTTTGTTCCTGTGCTACTGCTGCTCCTACTGCTTACACCAACTCACTAGCTGCTTGCCACAACAGTGCGATCGAGATCGCAATGAATGAACGAGAACACTCACCGACATCGCCAATTACGTATCGTTGAATTTCTCACATAATAATTTTTCCTGGAATAAATTGGGTCATGGTAAATTAGACTGTGTACAATGTACAACTGTACTTTGTGGTGTGATTCAGCTTCCTAATAATTTGCATAAGCAAATTACATAACACGACGCAAAACGCAACGCGTCTTGACGTGGCTGGCTCATCAAGTCAATAATTCCTTGAAGATTTCTTTGTAATTAGCATCCAAGTAACCTTTACCTTTAACACTTCAATGTGACTTACATTCTTATTACTGCCATTATCATTACCGCTGGCGATTGGGCTCTGCTTTTCGTTACATAACGTCGATGGCGATACGGAGAAAAAACGAAAAGCCAGAAGCGAAGTGATCGACTTCGACTTTTTTTTCGCGCAGCGCACCTTTGGTCAAGGTTTGAATTGTTGTCCTTAACGCAGACTGCTCGCGCTGCGAATGATACAGGTTATATAATTTTCGTCTTGAATTAATTTTGACTTTTAATAACTTTTGCCCCTGCGTCAATGACAAATTTGCGTCAGGGAATTCTCGACGGGGTGAAAAAGTTGATTAATTCTAGGCTAAACGCAAACGACGCGAACGCGAAAGAGTATGTCTCGTTTTCCATCCTGACTTGTCGGCTCGGCTGCCCTTAAACAGACGATCAGATGATTGTGATTGTGTCCAATGTCTACGACCGTCAGCCGTACTGCTTGCTATTGCTACCTTACACAATCGCAATCGCCGTCGCCATCACTTGATTCAACATTTTCGTTTTTCACCAGTTTTGCAGAAAATGGCAGTAGTAGATCAGAAGATGAACAAAAGAGACGTACTTTGTTTAAGTCTGCCTCAGTTTGCGTTTCTTTTCTATTGCTCAGTTGTCAGTTTAGAAGTTTAGTAGAAGCAGGCCAGACTGGTACCGGAATTGACAAATTAGAATTTTGCATTTGGGTACCCTGAATTTAGTTATTCAGTCGGTGAAGGTTGCGTGTGCAATTTGAGATATTTCATTTGCATTTTAATTTCATTGCGTGGCTTGGCTTCGTGACGCATCTTTTGTTATTTCCGAGATGGGTACAAGTACATCGACGAGGGAATCCCCGTGGAAGGCGTGGCATGCTGTCACCGCCACGGCGGCCACGGCCACATAATTGGACTGATAACGCCCAGCAAAGTTGGCCCACCGTGGTCATGGCTGTTTATGTTCCAGTTCACAGGAAACCGAAGCTAAAAAGCCGAAAAGTGAGACTGCAGTGAAAAGTGTGGGTGACGATGACGCAATAATTGAATAATTTATACTGCCTATTGTGGACTGTGACTCTGCCCTAACTGTTCACTCATCATCACCATCGAGGACTGGTTCATGGGAACGCAGCGCAGGTTCATTAAAATTCACATGCATTAAGAAACAGGAGCAGCAACACGCTTCTCGTCTGTCGTCCTACGTCATCCAGTTCTTTGTGTGCAAAATCTGTGTTTTTTGCATAATTTGCAATCTGCACATGAGCCAAATTGTGTTATGAATGAACGCGATGCGATTTTAATGATTTCCTGATACAGAAGGTGCTGATAAGAACGGTGACTGCATTTAAAACCGCACGAGTGCGTGCACTTTTCCTCGTAGTGACTTCTTGACTTCTGCGTTCTGCACTGCCTCGACTCTCTCCTGGACAAAAAATTGGTTCACATAAAAACTAGGAAGACCCTGATGACTTAATAACCCGTTGCAGAAATAAGTGAATTAGAACTTCTGTGCAGCAGAACCGCAAACGCAGTCGTGAGAGCCAAAATCGAGGGTCAGACGTGTTCGTGCCGTGAGTGGGTCGAGTCGGCGGCTCGCTCAATTGACTTCAATTCAAAGGAAAGTGTTCCAGCATCCAGCCAGAATCTTGGTTCATCTTCATTGTCATCTTCAGCTCTATTCTAGAAACAGGCTCCAGCCGCGGCTGCTGCTGAGAACAAAGAAGAAACTTGAACTGAACTCGACCATCAAGATTCGGGCTAATTGTTTTTGTCTTGGAATGTTTTGCAAACTTCATCAAACTCCAAGCAAATACAAGTCCATCAGGGAGTCTCGGCTGGGTTAATTTTGATACCAGTGATTATTTGGGTAGAGATCAAGGAATTCAAATTTGAAACTTGATCTTGAGTCTGGACTTTCCGTGACTTTCTTGGAACTGGAACTGAATCAAGACTCCTACCTAAGTCCGACAGTGTTTACGCGTAGCCAGTCAGTCAAGATTCCACAGGATCAGCGTCCTCCCCACGAATCAAAGGTCAGTCATCTTTTTTGCAAAAATTCGCACTCGCGCAGTATAGCAGAGCTTAATTTTCTGCGTCACCTGTACTGGTGTGTACTAGTTTAGTTAGCCGCGATGCGTTTCGTAATTGTAGTCTAATCACATGCAAATGATATAACAATCGTACATGTGCTGTTCACTTTGTTCACCACGTTGCTCGTTGGTTACTGCCGCTCTTGATTGTTGTACTGCCACAGTTCGTTCGCAAGGTCAAGTTCCAACGTGGGCTCCAACGTAGCGTTTCTGTTCACTTTCGTTAATAACAATGCAACAATGTCGTAGCCAACCGCGTAGTGGCAAGAGCCAAGAGCGTTGTTGACTTTGGAGAGTCTGCAGTTAGGTAATTGCAATTATCATAAAGCCAAATTAACATTTTATTGGAATCGAATTTCGTTCACGTCAGACGTAAATTGAATCATCAGGCGAACACTTCGACATCAAACTCGCGATCCGCACGTCTCTTGGCGTGCACTTGAAATTTTTATTGCGCCCCGTAATTATCATTTCTCATTATAAAGTTGTATCGCAGTAATTACGGCTCTGAGTAGATTGGTGGTAATGTTGACATTGAATAAAGTAAAGAAAAAACACGCTTCTTTTATTAATAACGTCAAAATCCTTCTTCGAGTCCTGATCTTGACTGCTGAACGCTGCTGGTCAACAACTGCTGAAGCTGGTGCTGTCGCCTTCAGAGCCTCCACAAACTCCTCCGATAGCCATTGCCGTCTGAGTCACAGGCAGAGACGTGAGGCGCCGTGCTTAGCGATACTTTGACACAAATTCACGCTTTTTCAGTCAAAATTCCTGTTTCTAGTTTTGTTGGGTAGTTTTAGCGTATTTCAACGTGATTAGCCAAAGTTCCTGAAATTACGTGCGTGTTTGTCTTGTTGCCATTCACAGTTTAAAGTTTTCCTAGTTAAACGGCCTTACAAGCTTAAAGTTGTCTCCTCGTAGTTGGTGCAAGAGTTCCCAGCATTGATTAGGTTCGAGCTCGCAAAATCCCGGCCTACACCTAAACTATATCTCTAACTTTCTGACCAATTACTGCACTGTTTATTGATAAGAGGTGTACTTAACGACGTGCTGCACTGCCGCTACTGGTTAGCTTCCGGAAACTGACGCACGTAAGTTCTCGCCTTCTCCGAAATGTCGAGATTGGGGTTGCCTCACAATTGGGCGGCTCTTGCTTAACATCATTTCTAATTAAGCCCAGGTACTGTGTCGTATCCGGGTAAATTAAGACAGGATTGACCAGCCAGGGTAGATTAGAGAAAGACTCCTGCTTGCCGTGTTTAGTTATTACCTTTTGTAGATTTATTTCAATACATTGAATCTGCATTGTCGTGCCGCGCGTGTTTTCTGGAATTTCATATCTACTGTTAATTTAATTTATATTTCACACTCGTACTTCATATAAAAATAGAACACGATCCCATCAAGACATTAGAGGCAAAGTATTTGTAAGGAGCAATGCAGAAAATGAAATTCCATTCATTCAATCCGCTGCCGCGCCGCCCTGTTTTGCATTTATACTTCGTTAGAGAGTCGTGCTGAATTCTATTCTTGCTGTCTTGGTATTGCTGCCAGTGTCGAACAGAATTGAGATGTGCTGCGAGTGAGTGGGTCGGACGTGCCCTTTTCCACGCCATCACACGCCATGCCGAATGGATGATGAGAGAATGCGTGCGAGGCAAGTCGAGGCGAGTATGAGTGCAAATATTTTGGCGAAATATTTTGCAAATGGCTCAGACAGAGCGAATTGTTGTGTTCGGGTTTTCTATTATTTGCAAAAATTACTGGAACTGGAACGGGAGCTGGAAATTGAGATGAAGATGATGGCTATGAAAGCTATGGCTATGATTCGAGTTTGACGTGTGAAATTGAAAGTGAGAGCCTTCAGAAACAGGGCAGACAAATCATTATCTTCATCATCATCTCGATCTCCGTACTCCAGTTCCCTGCAATAGTTCCAGAAATTTGTTCCCACTCTCACGTGGAGAAAACGTGAGGGAAAAATAGAAATGAGTCGTGGGTCGTGACAATTGAGTAGGCAGGTTAGAATTTGAAGAGCTCAAGTGTTTTCAATGCACAGCACGGCAAAGTTCAGATAACAAAGGACTTTTCATCGTATTCATGTCCGAAAAATTCCAACACGTCCTCCTCATCTCATTTCCCCTTCTCATATTAGAAATTTCATCGCTTTCCTCTATTCGCTGTCGTGTCGTTGTTGCTCTGTACGACTTTATCAGTGCGCGTGGAGTGAAATGAGTCGAAGTCTGAAGATGAAGATGATGATGTGATCTGGTTCCAAATGACAATGGAAATAGGACATCGTCGCATCGCATCGCATAGTAGCGTACAATGAGAGCTATGCGCTATTAAGTTTTTGAATTCTCTCGTGAATCCTGATCTCTTTATTACGAATTGCGAATTGCGGCCAGACAGACGTCATTGTCACGATTGTCATTATCTTGGCCGTAGCCGGGCATGGCGAATTCACTTTTGCATTTGAGATTCATCTTCAGCCTTCAGTGCAGATCCGTGTATCCGTGATGTAGTTGTTTAGGGAATTTTCCACCGGTATGAGTTCATTACAAGAATGACTTATGAATAATAGCCAGTCTTAATTCGTGCTTAGTAATGCGTCTTGTCATTTCGCACGAAGAAGGTGGCTCGTCCCAAGAACTAAGAACCTGACTAATCCATTTTATGTTAACCTAGGCAAGGGCAGGACAGGGCAGAGCAGCTCAGTAGCTGTAGCAGCAGCAATTAATACAGGAACAGGTTCTTGTTCTTAGAAATGCACTGATTGACCAGCTTTTTTGCAAAAAGACAGCGATAGGTAGTTTGCCGGAAACTACTAGTTGAATCCAGTTTTAAGAACTCTGCCCTGTAAAGTCGATTGTCTTGTAGGTCGTGCTTCGTCTGGGCTCAAACGAGAGAAATGCTAAACACTCAATAAATTAAACCGCCACTGCAGTAATTTCCGAGCACCTCATTCATTTCATTCCATGGCTCATGTCGATCATCGCTCGCAGTTGGCTGTTGGTTGTTTGATTAGTCAGCAGTTGTGGGATCGGTCTTGGAATTTTTTGTGCCGTGTCAAGTGCTAAGCTAAGCACACAAAAGCGTGCAGGACCTGATCAGGATCTTGGTGCTTGAATTCTAGCAACTAACAAGAGCAATAGCATTGACATTGTAATGTGAGCAGGTCGCAGTCGCAGTCTGTTCATTCATTCATGGAGGCTTCGGCTCCCATCGCAGAGAATGGTGCTACTGCACTAAAAAATTAAGTGTCATTTAGTTCTTGTGGTCAGGTGTAACTCGTCATCGTCCATGAACCAAATATTCGTAGCAATTTACACAAAAAATTGATTAATTTTATGCTGTGGCTGCATAAAAGGAAGTTACGTGGCTCCTTTTTGCCAAGTGAACCGGAAATCACTGCGGTGTAAGTTTCCATGAAAATTCCCTCGGCGCCTTCCCGGTACTGAATCCGGTTGCTAAAGTTCCAGACTCGCTGATTTTATGGCGTGAATTGAGTGTCATTCTGACCATTCTGTCCTTCGCTACTGCTGCGCCGTAGTATCCAGCCATTCAATATTCAATCGAACCTCAGTTCAGTTGAGCCGTTGAATTAAAGTCAGCCGTCGCTTTGTCTTGTCCACAGACTCAAAATGGACTCCAATGCATTCCGGATTCATGGGAAGGAGATGATCGAGTATGTCGCCAACTACCTGGAGACCATCGAGAAGCGTCGTGTCACACCGGACGTCGAGCCAGGTTACCTCAAAAACCTGATTCCGCTGGAAGCACCTGAGAACCCAGAGAAATTCGATCAGATTATGCGTGATGTCGAAGATAAGATTATGGTTGGGGTAAGTACGACCGCGAATACTCGTGCTATTCATGCAATAATTTAGCAATTCAGCATCGCAGATGGAGAGCAACGAGTTCTTATTCAAGGTTACCGTGTGCTCGTTACTCGTTTGCTGTGTTGTTGTCTTCATACGTAAATATTTCGCGTGTTTGTGTTTAACCTTAACGCTTGTTGTCGTCCTTTTCAGATGACTCATTGGCAGCATCCACGATTCCACGCTTACTTCCCGTCTGGAAACTCGTACCCCTCAATTCTAGCTGATATTCTTGGTGATACGATTGGATGCATTGGGTTTTCATGGGTAAGCTATCACTCATCAGAGTTGTGATGAAATTCTTGTCTCATGCCACGTGCATTAACACGCCAGACGCCAATAAACTTGACGCATTTTGTTTCGAATTGTGCAGGCTGCCGGTCCTGCGTGTACAGAATTAGAAACTATTGTGCTCGACTGGTTTGGTAAGTCTTACCCAAATGACATAATGAACACATGGATTTATGTAATCTTTTTTTGTGCAGGCAAAATGATGGGACTTCCTCCCCCTTTCTTGTCATTCACGGAGAACAGCATCGGCGGTGGTGTAATTCAGGTGCGATTGTGCAAAATCATTTTCATTGTAGTTTGTGGTGCACCTGCGCACACGACTGAATACTGAATTTTGAATATTTCCAAACAGGGAAGTGCTAGCGAATGCGTTCTAGTTGCGTTGTTGGCGGCCCGTGCACAAGCAATCAAGAAACTGAAAAAGAAGAATCCTGAAGCTGATGAGGGACTCCTGCTCTCCAAATTGATGGCTTACTGTTCGAAAGAAGCGCATTCATGTCTTGAGAAGGGAGCGATGATAGCATTTGTCAAGCTTCGTATTCTGGAACCAGATGAGAACTTCAGTTTACAAGGCTCGACACTCAAGCGGGTAAAATTTCGCGATCGCAATGCCTGAATTGAATTGCCTTCACAAATCTTACCAATTTTACTCTCGTAGGCCATTGAGGAAGATATTAAGAACGGTCTGTGCCCATTCTTCGTCTCACTGACTATTGGCACAACGTCTTGTTGTTCCTCCGATAATCTGAAGGACATTGGTCCTATTGCAGAAGAGCACGACCTGTGGCTTCATGTCGATGCAGCATGTGAGTCAAATTCGACCTCCTGAATTCTGTACTGCTTCGTCCACTTCGTGAAGTTCTTAATAATTTCGGTTGGATTTTGTAGATGCTGGATCGGCAATGATTTGTCCCGAATTTCGCTACCTCTTTGAAGGTATTCAGCATGCAAGTTCCCTGAATACAAATACAAACAAATGGCTTCTGGTTAATTTCGACTGTTCTTGCATGTGGTAAGTAGACGCGATCGGTGACGAGCTCGAACAAAGTGGATACTACATTACTACAACATTTAACTTGACCTTTCATATTTTAATTGTTAAAGGGTGCGAGATAAGTTTAAGCTCACGCAAGCACTTGTTGTTGATCCTCTCTACCTTCAGCATTCCTTCTCTGAGAAGAGTATTGACTACCGGGTAAGACATACTATATATATTCGTCGGCGCTGAAGCGGAGCGGGCAATTTAACCAAAGCATCTTCTGATTCTTAGCACTGGGGAGTTCCATTGAGTCGTCGTTTCCGGGCTCTTAAGTTATGGTTTGTGATTCGCATGTATGGAGTCCAGGGACTGCAGAAGTACATCCGTGAGCACTGTCGCTTGGCCAAAATTTTTGAATCATTTGTGCGGAATGACCCACGCTTTGAAGTTATGAATAAAGTTCAGGTACTTGACATCTGGCGATGACGTCTTTCGCACGAGCTGCAAGAATTCTAGCCCAGAAATCGTTCTAATGCATTCTTATGCGTCATTCTTCACAGTTGGGCCTTGTCTGCTTCCGGCTCAAAGGATCCAATGGTCTCAACCAAAAATTACTCTCAGCAATCAATGCGTCTGGTAAAATTCACATGGTTCCAGCATCCCTCAACGATAAATACGTTATCAGATTTTGTGTCTGCCGTGAAACGGCGAATGAAGCCGATATGGGTAAGCCCACCACGAATTAATTGTAGCGGGCAAAAATTCTACTCCAGTTGCACAATTTGATTTGCAGATTACGCCTGGAACGTGATTAAAGAATATGCTGCCGGTGTGAAGGACACAGGAGACGACCCCTGCGCTCCACAGGTACCGGTAGAGGCTCGTAGAGCTAGCCAAGATGCATTAGATTTGTACAAGGAACTAAGCGAGGGTAAGAGGCGGTTCACCCTCGCCAAACACACGTCCACAATCACAGAAATCACTGGGAGGACAAGCGCTGATCTCTGTGATGACGAAACTATCCAGCCGCGTAGCCGTGCTGGAAGTCTCTTTCCCGTCAGTAGTTTCATTGATGACTTCCCGCAGGCTGCACGAAGTCGCAGTGGAAGCCTTCTCCCGGATCAGTTGATTAGAACTGGTTCGCACAATCTCGAGAATGTATTCGAAGAGAATCACGATAATGAGTAATCGAATTTTTGGCCTTTTGCACGCAGGCGCTGTTTTTACGTAAAGTCGCCGCTTACTTGTAGGCTTTAGCACGCATTTATCAAAATGAACTCTATAAGGTTTCTACGATTTCTGATCTGCTTGTCTGATTTTATGTTACAAATTTTGCACTCGTACGCAAAGTACCCTCACTGCCTTCTTGTCAAGTCCAATTAACTAATCAACTTGTTAACTTATCTGTATTATTTATCTTGTGTTGTCTTTGTTTTTGTTTTGTTTTGCTTTATCACTTATGTTGTGCTTTTCTTTTTCAACAGAGCCGTAAATCTAATCTCAAAGGATGAACGCGCCTTCCTCTGCCTTAACCAATTAACTAAACCAATAATCACGCCTCCCGCGCCTCCAGCATCGCACCTACACCTGCACAAAACACCACTACTAACTAGTACCACAACAATAACGAAGCACGTATAAATATCCTGATCCCGGTGAAGTCAACTATTTGATCGTTTGTCAATATGTGCCCGGTGCCCAAATCAAATTTGCAAAGGGTGGTCGACACCCTCGTAAAATTATTGTACGTGTACGCAATAAATTGTAGTGACAATGAGCCACGTCCAGTCGAGTCGCAGGGTTCCTTTAGTTTTATGCATGACACACTTAATTACTGAAATTGATTGCTTAATTATTATTATTGCATGTCACGCCACGACTTATTTGTTGTATAAGTTAATTAGATAAGCATGTATACCTTAGCCATAGTCGTACGTAATTACCGAAATGAGAATGACCTTGAATGACTTACTCGACTCCTGTTTGTGAACTTTATTATTTACTTTATGTTACAGCGTTACTTTTTATTTGCATTACTGCTGCATGCGATTGTGATTCCCAATTTGCTAGTGAATTTGCTTTATTTGATTTGCTGAAAAGTGTTACGATAATAAAGCACGAAAGTGCGATATCTGTGCGAACTTTATGAATCTGCCCGTTTGTTATTTTCGTTCGAGCATGAATTTAATAAGCTCTCACCGTCCACATTTTAAATTGTATAATTTTTTGGAGACTAAACGACGGCGATACTCCAATTCGAATGAGAATCCCAGTTTCGAAATTCGAAAGTGTGATTAATATATTAATTTGTCAGGAGGGCCAGGACATTGAAAACGAGCCCATTTCTCCGTTGCCGACGGACCCGCGCAAGACACCACGATCGCTCCAGGAGAAGCGGTCCATGTTTGTGCGAATGGTAAGTGACCCGAAGCTGTACAATCCGAAGATCATGAAGTCCCAGACGCCAAGACCACCAAAAGTTAGTAACGCGCTGCTGAAACCAAGTGCTACCGAGAATCGTGGGAAAATAAGCGAGAATGGACTCAACAACAATGGCAAGTACCACTCGTCGTCAATTCAGCAGCATTCGAGCCCGATGTAAGTCAACCGTGTCTACAAAAATTTTTTGAGCCTCCCGTACATTAGTCTATTATATTTTTTAGAGCGTCGTGGATCAGCTGGCCACTGGCATTCATGCTGCAAGAAGTCTTTGATGAGGTTTCAAACAGTGAAATTCCGTTAAGGTATTTCTAAATATTCGTTGATACAAAAGCGCATGTTGTAGGTTATGCTCTACTTCTTTGCTAGGTTTCGGAACTTTGAGTCCACACTCACAATCAAGCCGGGCCCATCGTCAGGTTCCAGGCAGACGTCTCCGGACGCAGCTGGCGGCAGCGGAGACGGGCTTCTTCGTCCGGTGTCTCCATCGAAGGGCTTGGGCCGGTGCAAGTCTCCGACCGCGTTTCTCGACGATGAAAAGGAGAAGCATTGAAGAATTGAAGCTATTGATCCAGTGATCTCGTTTGAAAATTGGTTGTGATAAGTTCTTTCCATGCGCTTCAGTGAATAACATCAGCCCTGGGAAGATTTAGGACACCCATTAGTCTAGCCGGTTAATGGCCAGGCCAAGTTATTATGTAGATTAGACAGCTTCCGAAGGTCTATATTTCCATTTCTGTTCATTTTCAGCTTCTGTGTCTAATCTAATGTACAGGCAATCATGTGGAACCTGAATCGATTTCCAGGTTCCAGGTTCCAAGTGACCAACAATGTAGCAGCCAAAGTATAGTGATTTATTTCCAGCTTTTAAATTGTCGAACTGTTGTTATTCCTGTTATCTCTATGTTGTGCTGTGCTAGTCGCTTATTTAGGCGGTTTAGAGTAAGATTTATTTTAGGCAAACGTCTGCTTGCATGTATTCACGTATGACAGACAATTTGCGAGTGCGCCTCGCGTAGACGAAAGGCGAGTGGCCGACCATTGTTGTTATTTTCTGCTGAGTTTGTTTGTAATCTGTAATTTGTCTCTGAATAAATTCATCACCCACAAAAAGCTGTGTAATGTATAATCTTCCATTTCTATCCTCAAAGCTGTGCATTCGACACGACTTTCGAGACCATTGATACCGGAAGTGGACAAATTGCATACGCATACGCGTTATTTTACTCCATCTACGACGGTAATTACATTAATTACGAGTACACGTGTAATTGCGCACTTGAATGCAACGCTGTGCAGTAAAGAGAAAAACCATAATATTTGTCATCGTATTCTTTAATTTATTTCTTCCATCGCAATTCACAATTCACAAACCAAAAGAAGAACAATGCAATGCAATGCGTACTTTTATTATTACTGGTATTGTTATTGCTATAGCTGAGCAGACATTAATTCTTGCTCTTGCTTTCTGTGCTCTTGTTAGAGTGGTCCGATACAGTGCAGATATATCATAACAATACTTATCGCCCATCGCGTAGCGACTTTTTCTCATTACGCGAGGGAACACGCAGTGAACGGGAAATACGGAGGCTGAAATTCGCTATTTGCAATTGGGCTCGGGAAAATTAACAACAATGAACAGACATGGTGTGGTGGTAGGCTTTGGCTTTGGTTAAGCTAGATAGCGAGGACGGTTGGCACTAAAGGAAATTAGGCTCTGCCTTCTAAATATTCAGGGTGGGTTTCCAGTATCTCAATTGCTGTTCTTTTCTAGCTACATAAAGTCAATCAAGCACCAAAATGGTTGCAATAAAGTCAAAAGCTACTTCTGCTTCTAGAGTCTAGTCGGATGTATGAGACCGAGATAGCGAGATAGGGCCTAAAATTGCATTGTTTGGTTCCACTACGAGATGACAACTCTATATTATACTTAACAATGGTGACTAGATGTGAGCTGTCCGACGTATATTGCAAATCTACATAGAATAGTACGATAACAGGCTGACTTACTCTTAACTACATATAGCAGTGAGTTAACAATGTATTGAGTCACTATATTTACAAATAAATACGTAAATAGTAGAATACAACGATAGTACAGACCAAACGAAATCAGATCAGCAGGTAAGAAAGTTGTTCATTGCACGCCCACAAAAGCCGCCAAGCACACATGGTGGGTATTCAAGGCACAAAATGCTTTCACTATTCGCTTTTAAGCCACAAATCAGCAATTCATTCAGATTCAATCGAAAATCGATTGCTCTGCTATATTCCGAGCCTAGGGAAAAGAGAATCAAATTCGAGATTCTGGGATCATCATTTTCTAATTTGATGATAACCAGCACAAATGCCAAACGTGAAATCGATGCGTTCTCAGCAGCACGAAATCCATTCGTAGCTAGCAATTTTACAAGCTGCCAAAGTTCTCAAACAAGAAGTCCGAGAGTAGTTTGCGTGGATTTTCTAGGGAAATTGTACCAAAAAGGCTGTTCCCGTGTCAAAGCACGTTTTCTGCTCGAAGAGTCGCCATAAAATAAAGATTTAACACCTGAATACAGGCCTCTGCTCGGCCCGGTTCATCATTTACAAATTCCAATCAATAAATTGCTTTCAGCTTCAATTCCATCGTTCGAGCACATCGGATCTCAAGGCAAGCATTGGTCAAAAGCTACGGCTTACAGGGAAAAGGAAAGAAAAGAACACACACAAGAGGTTACAAAATAAAACACACGCAACACGCGTTGACAATTTCAATGTGTAAAAAGGAAATTCATACGACACAAAATACGTAAATCTTGCAAAGAATTCCCCAACATCAACATGAGATTACGATTACACACGAGGACATGAGTAGTCAACGTAAAAGTACAAGATGATGAGATTGAGAAGGAGATTCGCTTTCGCAGAGAAAAGGAAACAAATCGTATACTTAAAATTCTAACTTACGCCTTAAATCTTGAAAAAACACATTTGAATTCAAATTGAGTTTCACTTTATACACTTTATACTTTGTATTAGTTGGTACTGGTAGGCTTCTGTTGTCTTATTTAAGCTTTGTTGTTGGTGTCAGCGTATTGCACGATTGTTCGCTCCTTGTAATAAATTTCCTCAGACTCTTTGTCACACAGCAGTAGAATTACACCACCAAATAGAAATATTGCAGCACCCCAGCAGACACCGTACGCCCAGCCAAACTCCCAGTATTGGCGACTGCCTGCAATAACGCATAGAATATTTGCATTAATTTTTGCAATGCATGGAGCAAAAATACGATGGTCACGACTAATGACTTACTTTTCTCCATGATGTTGGCAAAACAGACGGGATACACGACGAGGGCGACCAAAGCGGCGACAACTGCAAGAAGATAAGTGCAATTGCCCAATTAAGGAGTGCACACTAAAAGTTAGTTGCAAGTGCAAAAATGTCGACTTTGACTTACGAGCCACGGCCATGACGTACACAGCAATCCGGTAGTATTTGTATTTGTTATTTGGATCACGGCATCGAAGACCCAGAACTGTCAGCAGAGTCGCAAAGACGTTGACGAGGAGGCTGACCACGACAAAGGCTGCGGCCACGAGCGTGTACGCTGCAAAGCAAAAAAACAAAGCCCATAAATCGGCCAGTCGATTTCCAGTCGTTGATCATATCAATAGCACTGAAAAAGGAGCTTAAATGCTTACGCGTACCGCTTAATGTTATTAAGGCAAGAGAAAGAATAAGAAATCGACATTCCTAAATCCAAGTTAGTAGAGTTTGAGTCTCATGATCCTTGACGCTTTGAGACCGGTTTTGGACCTGCATTTGTGTTTTAGACACTCGCATATTTCATTCATCAAACCTGCCTGCCTTCTGTTCCTGCCTCCTGCTCAGTTCTCTCACACTCTTCTGTTTTATCTCGCTTTAATTCTTAACATAATCACACACCACTATCAGCACGAAACACAAAGATAAAGCATACAAGATAACGTGCGTGTCTGAGCGCGGTTGATGTTGATGGTTGATGAGTTCAATAAAATATAATTGTATTTGTTCAACGGCTCAGCCCTTTCCCATTGTTGCCCAAAGAAAAGCAAGAAGGCACAGGCACTAAAAGAAAAATTGAAAAGAATGCGAGCGACGAGCGAGTTATGAGCTCAAAACAACAAAGGCAAGTTATTCATCTGGAAATTCATTGCCTTAATTCGTAAATCGTAATCTTGTGCTATTCACGTCCACGTCAAGCTTTCAGGTTCCTCCAAAACACGAAGAGAGGAAAGATGTGGCCATGAATTCGTACGCACGGACATTAACTTCATAATTCCTTAACCCATTTATGGTACCAACGGTGTACACGAGACGCGGGATTTACCTTGTTTGCTCAGATCGATACGATGACATCCCTGCGAAGTCAGCTCGGGGTCGGGAGAGTCCACAAACGGCACCGTGACATTCGGCGATAGACTTGGAAGGCAATACACAAAAAGACCTAAAGAAAATCAAAACACAACTGTATTACGTTTCATGGTTTTGTCACGCATTTTGAATCGCGTTAAAGGCGCGGCGGCGCAATGCTTCCACTCGCCCAATTTTAGGGTGAAAAATCTAATTATAGTCCAGTCGGTCACAGTCAACGAGTCATGTCATACGTCAAATGCATTAGTGTTATGCTCAAATTTAGAATAGAATGCGTGAACTACGCCTTCAACAAACTGTGAACACCGTTTCACAGTTTAAGGAATTTCTGGCTTGTGGGTCTGTCGGAAAGGAAAGCGGAAACGAAAGATTAGCTTAATTCCACCAAATTCCACTTCGTCGTGAGTGAAGGATTAAGTGAGTGCAGCAGCAGTGAATTTTTCACGTAACGTAACCACAAAATCAGGACACAGCCAAAACCAAGCCATGACACTGGTACATAATTACAAATTCAAATCATGTACCTACTCGCAGATAGAGTCAGAATTCAGTCGAAAGGTCAACCTTTTGCTGGTTTGCTAAGTTTACTGCTGTCATTAAGAAATATTTACGATCGTTTTACATTCCTGTGGATTGTGGCCATTGTGGTTTGAGAATCAGAATTGAAATTTGCACAGCGATGATCTTTGCCTGCCTTGACTTCTGGCTTTTGCTTAACCGTAATTACACATAATAGTCATTGCAAATGATTTCGAATTGTCAATTGTATAAATAAGCAAAATAAATTGGCCATTGCTTATTTCAAAAGAAGCAGAGGAGACATAATTCCAATTCGCAATTCACTATTCGCATTATCAGCATTTTGACATGCATGCCATGGTCAGAGAGCAAGACGGATTGACGGGCCAACGCCAAGCTAAACCAGCACAGCACATCGTCTTCTAATCGCATCATCAAATAGTAATCATTTCATCCCTCAACGCATCATTACGTCCACCGCCCGCCCGCCCGTCCGTCTGTCCATCGATGCGATTCTCATTCTTATGTCACTCTCGAAACGAAATGAACAAATGAACTCAGCTCTCATCTCAGGCGCGTACTTCA
Source organism: Mesaphorura yosii (assembly GCA_009869945.1). Taxonomy (NCBI): domain Eukaryota; kingdom Metazoa; phylum Arthropoda; class Collembola; order Poduromorpha; family Tullbergiidae; genus Mesaphorura; species Mesaphorura yosii. The sequence goes on along the minus strand of WIXG01000049.1, from coordinate 135,653 downwards.
TTTAAAGATGTGAAGCTGATGCGAGTCAAGTCAAGAAATGAGGATGGAGAATTCAATTGACATCTTCTTCCCATTGTTACACTAGCCGACAAACAGCGCACAATCGCACGCACTCACTCACCTTGTCTGTATCCTCCTGGTTCAATCAGCCACTCTGAGGACGCCAGGGCCATGACGAGGAGCAGGCAGGCAAACAGACCACAGATGAAGGCAATCACCTGGAATGCAACAACAAAACATTAAGATTAGAGTCTGACGAGCATAGCAGTGATTTAGTTCTTCTCTGCGGCTGGCAGCGCTAATGGCTTTATTATCGAACCGAACCGGAGCCATGCCATGCCACGCATTTGCTGAGTCTTTGCCTTAATGGATTCTTTCTGCGATTGAATGAAATTATGAATAACGAATTAGCACCTCAAACCCATTCCTTATTCGTTATTTGCGAATCATTGCATCTTTGCATCACTTCTCATTTAGCACGTTGAGTGTGAGACTTCACTTCATTTTGCACATCTCATTAGGCAGATGAAAGATGCGCGGCGCGATATGCCGAAATGGCTGACTCATTCATTACTCAGAGCAAGACGTGTACGATTTCGAGAAACTTCAAGACTGCAAGTACTAGACTAGGCCAAATTCGGTCGGATCTCACCTTTGACCCACAATTGCAACTCATATTTATGGCTTAACGGCTTAACCAGTCACCAAATCCGAAAATTCCCAGAACCAACCCGAGCAAGAGAGAAGAGAGATTACGAAGCTGAAGCTGAAATGCTGCAAGATAAAGTCGTAATCTTTGTCGGTTGAGAGTCGAGAAAAGAGACCAAAGGGTAAAAGCAAGCCTTAAAGCAGGCTTAAAGATTAGGGGCTTAAGGGAAGGACTGGCAGGACGAGGATGACTTGAGAAATTCTTAGAACTCAAAGTCAAGATACATGAGGTTTACAAACAACACACGCATGACGACATGACGTGACGCATTTAATTAAGAGTGCATAAAATGTGAAGTAAAGCTTAACCGGATGTGAGCACCATGCACCAAGCACCGTTTTGGTAAATTAACAACCACATGTCCCCATCCATCCTCTTTGTCTCGGAGACAATGCTGATGAAGAGTGTCAAGAGGTTATGTTAGGTGGGCGAAGAGGAAAGAAAAGAAGTCTTTCTTGATCACGTCACGATCTCTTAGGACATGGGACAGACACAAACAACAATAAAACCTGCACCCGCACCCAATTGTCACTTGTTTAAAAGCAGTTATCAGGCAGTAAAGTTAAACGAAGCGAAGGAGAAGACGATGAAGAAGAAAGAAGAGATCCAGCAGAATGCAGATGCAATGGCAATACAGGCAGTGATCGTAAAGTTCAATGAATGTAATAATCTTCCTGTGGTGTTTGCAGCTAATTTAAACGACAATGACAACCTTGTAGGAATCGGACAGCAGTCTCTTATCTCCACGAGCACGCATGCGGGCTACTGTGAGCGGAGTCGGGCGGTGACGAGAGCTGGAGCCTGGTGCAGGAAGTCTTTGATAGTCTGGACCACGTCGCATTTGGTTCAGGGCAATTCCGTTAGCGCTTGTAATTCCATTGCCGTTCGCGTGTCCGTGTCCATTGGTCATTGGCATCGGGATCATCGGCGTGGATCTGGGCAGTGATTTCGACAATGTCGAGGGGTTAGAACAGTTTGGAGGTGATCTCACGTTGGTGTTGGCGTTGGCGGGCGACGAGGGGTTGAAATTTTGGCTCTGTCCATTCATTTTGCGACTTGGCACAATCTTAATGCTGTTCGTGAACCTACTTTGTTGAGATGCCACGATCAAATCTGAAACCTGATTGTGTCCGTTCTCAATCTTGCTAATGGAATTCTTGCCCGAGTTCGGATTCAGATGCACAGCAGCTTCGTTTACACCTGCACCGTCAACAACTTGTGCCGAATTCAGTAATTCAGTGTCCGCACTGGCACTAGCGTCTCCTTCAGGAGTCAGGATTTGTTTCTTGGATTTAGATTTGCCCATTTCAGGTTCACAAGACGAATGACCGCGCACACACACGAGATACGACGCACTGCTACTGCTTTGTCGTCGGAATCTCAGAATATCAATTTATTAGCATCGTCAATACTGATGCGATGCACGCCGCTGCCGTTCCAAAATGAGAATCTTAAGTCCTTTAAGCGTGTGGTTTCACAATGGAATTCAGGAGGAAATTGCTAAATTATGATCTTCCTACAAAGTTGAATGATTCCACTTCCCAAGTGACTCATCCACACATCACCGACGTCAAAATCCTTACCCCTACCTACCAAATTACCACGAAATTACTCACTTCGCTCACTGTCTGCTACAATGAATGCAATTATCCAACGCCAATTGCAACTGTACACTAAGCCAAACGCAAACTGCGAATACGATGACGATGGAATGTAAGATGACTGGTGGAGGTTGCAACCTGCAACTGAGATCCTATCAACAATGACGTAATCTGCTTCGCTGTGGTGCAGGCAGGCTGGCGTAGCTCCTAATGAGCTTCACACAAGGACAAGCAGAGCAGCACTGAAACACAGGTTAACTGGGATTGCAATTCTATTGTTTAAAACCCAACCATTTGTCATTTACAGGCTGTGCAGATGCAAGCTACTTCACTTCTTGCTGCTCTGCTATTTAAATTTTTCTTCGTTGCAATTGCCCAATGCCGTCGTTCGCATTTACATCGCAAGCAAGATGCTGTAGTTTTTGTGTCGAGTTTTGAAGGTTAAATTCGTTAACTCGTTTGGAATCTTAACTGCGCTTGCGCTGCGCCGTGAATATTCGTACAAGCCACGCAAATTATCGTCTATTAATACAATGAGACGCGAGTATGATGAGAAAGGTGTCAAGAGCACGGCACAACGACGAAGACGAAGGATGAAAAGAGTCTTCACTCGCTGAGCGTTCGCTTGTCGCGCTGAAATATTTACGATGAGTCCAAAATCGTACGCGTAATTTCCAAATAAACAACTGCAGTCTTAAATGTTATTGCCTCACAGCGTTTACGTTTACGATCCTCGTAACTCGAATACGTAGCACGCATCAAAGCAAAGAGGATGATGATGATGAGAGCAGCTTAAGCTTCACTCGTCGAATGAGAGCCCGACTGAAATTGTGCGTGGATTTCTATCAACAAATGCAAGTCGCCTGAAGTCTCGATTCTCAACGCAAGTGTTTATACGATCATACCGTGGAAGAGTTGCATTTCTCTCCCAACTTGCCTGAAGATTCACACACACAGAGTTTATACACATAAAATCAAATACAAGTGGATGGGATGAATCTGCCCCGACAATGCTTTGCTCTTTGCTAGCTCGAGGCGGTGCCAACATTGCCGCACATTGTTGCTTTACCAACAACTAAAAACGCCAGCACCAGCACAACATGACCAGCCTGCTCTTGTTCTGGTTATTAACGGCGAGACCACGACCATTTTTCCATTTTATAAATATAAATACGCAATATGCATGTGACGTTGATCATCTTTTATGGAATGCAGAACGCAGCAGAGCTCTGTACGCGCCGTGGCCGCGAAGATGGTCAAAAACGAGCAATAAAACAGCCTGTCCAAGTCCGTTGAAGCAGTTGCAGTGTACAACACGAAAGTAATGAATATAAATACGAGAGGCGGCACAGTAGAGGCAAGACACTCGAAAGGCACAACAACAATGAGTTCCAGTTCCAAATATTTATGCCATGCAGCCATGAATGTGCATCTGCAATAAAAATGCATCTTGTCGAACATCTGCTGTGCTGCTGTCCACCGTAATCCTTTGCCATAATGGTAATAATAAACTCAACACCTTGACTATGACTGCCCGGCATGGACAGAAGAAGTCGACCAAGACTACAGTCGTGTAATTACGCGCCTGCAATTACCAGTCCATTTACGACTTGCATTTACAAGGCTGACTAGCTGACGTTTGAAAATACGAACGCAAACAGGACAAAATTGACAACGGCAAGACCGAAGAAGAATTATGGGCTCGAGCGGTGGAGTAAACGTCCATGTAAGAAGGAAATGGGCGTAATGCGTAATGTTCTGGAACCTCGATTTAAATAAGTTACAGTTACAAGTTACAACAAAAACAAAACATGTAATTTGATACCCTTAAACCAACGTAAGGCTGCCTTGGCTCAAGAGATTCAAGGTTTCATGAAATAATCAAGACCAAGTCAAGACTGCCTGCCTTCCTGGACTGAACTGCTTCGGAAAATGAGTTGTTATGAGTTATGATTATTTAAACTCCAGTGCAGTGTTGTGTTGAGCACTGAGCTGCTGCAACAATGCAATGCCAGCGTCTTGCGTGGTTCTTTTTCCATTTTCTTCCCTCTAACATAACAATAACCCAATAATAATCCCGTCAAGCTTTCATGGGAAACTCAAATAAGACACAACCAACTTCAACTTCACAGACTCAAACACTAGAATCTTCCCATTTCTCATGCCAAGCCAGTCTGATATGCTGATGTTGTGATCTCATGAACGAAACATGAAACATGCACGGCCACTTGAGATCTGAAAGGAATAAACTCTTCTCCACGCCTGAATACCCTGGAACTGTAATGTCTGTTTTTGTATACAAAAAGGGAAAATTGTGAATTTTGGTGACGGATACTTGCTTACATCAACGTGGACGAACGATCACCCAGAATTGACAGACTCCTACTTCACTTGCTTCCAAGCACACATTCCAAAACTAAACTATACGTTCCTTATTCAATTTCTTTTGGGGCCTCGAAATTTTTAAGCGAATTCCACAAAACTAGCGTCAAATCTCAAAATTCGCCAAGTTGCCATCAACATCGAATGATCCACAATTCCTAAACGGCAAATTCATCTGAATTCGGAATTCAGCTTCTGAGCCCAAAATAGAACTCAAAAGCACGTCTGTTTTCGAGAAAAAGCGCAGCAGATAAAACTAGACGAGCGCGTTCAAGTGAGGTTTCATGGAGAGAGGCGACAGAATGACGGATTAGGCAATGCCTGGCTCAGAATTTAAGTCTGGATAGAAGTTTCAGGTTAAAGTAAGCTTTTAAGACTAACTTCAGTCAGCCAGTCCGCGGATAGTGGATAGCGATAGCCAAGCAGCGGAAATACCACATCAAGCGAAGCTCGGAATGTAATGCATGAGTAAATGCGCACACGAGCACTCGTACGCGTAAACAAGCAACGCGTACAAAAACTGAATTCATTCCTCCGAATCCCGGAATAATGAATAGAACCGACAAAATTGGATTTCCGGCTAGAATCCTTCCCGATGGTTAGACTCAACTACTCAACTCAGAACTCAATAAATTAACATCAAAATCTGTCAATTTGCATTATGACGAGAAAGATTGTAGCTTTGTAATGACACAAATCGATCGTCGAGATTAATAACACGTCTTGCTCGTTGCTGCTGCTCGTTTGCTCTCTCTGTGCAATGAATGAATGATTAATGGATCTAATTCCTCCACACTCATGACATGGCCATGGCACGACTCTGATTCATGACATTGCATGGGCTCAGCGGCTGGCTCGGGTGCATGCCTTAATGGAAATATTAATCGATAGTACTTGGCTTACCTTCAGGGGTCGACTGATGGTGACAGTTTCGATGGTCGTGGTGGGAGCCATCTGCCCGTCCGACGGTCTGTACATGATTATTATTGCAAATTGTAGAATACCAACAATGGATGAGCTTTTCTTGAGATTTTGCTGTGTTGTGAGTCGAGTGTGAGTACGGCACACCACGCCACGTCAAATCATGCAGTCGAAGTTCGAGATTAATGTTATTGTCAAATTATACGCACACGACACGGGAACGCCAGGCATCGAAAACATGTCAGCTTATTTGTTCAGCATGTCATACACTCTGCAGGCACGTCGACGGCACTCGACACACGACACAAGGGGACACGCGCACGCTTGTTAAAATATTCGTGCAATTCAGGAAGTGACGATGACGAGCACGACGCAACCACGAAGTTGACAATTGACAGATTGTGATGGATGCCGCTAGAACATGGGCCTGGCCGCTTTCTTGCTTCGGTTGAGTTGAATTCTTGAGCAGCTTGCATGGACGCAAATTAGTTACTATACTGCCGGGTCTTAAATTAACGGAGTCTTAGCTTGAATAAAATTTTAACTGACAAGGGAATGACAGACATGGACAGCACGTTGGTTGGGTCAATGAGATTACGAGTACGAATTACGGCATAGATTCATATGATATGCAAAAGTATGAGAACATGTGATCTTCGGATACAAAAATAGAAACTAATAATTAAGTATTCAGTTGCGGTTAAGATTACAAGTGAGCAGCACGTAAGAGCAGGTACGGGTTGAGATTAAGTTGCGTTAAGTTAACGGTACAATTAAAGTCGTCAAAGTACAATTCAGACTTCTACGGTTTGCGTTATCAGTATGAGGAAATTAATGCCGTTTCTACTTTGAAAAATTGTTCTAAACAGAGCATCGAAGGCTCTTAGATTGGTGGTGGCTATTGGTCTGTGGTTAATTTCACTCTTCACAGCAATCAAAGGCAGCTCGTTAGATTAGCAACATCTACTGTCATCACACATTAACCTCTTTCCCGCTTCGGCCGCCGTCTTGGCTCCCGATTGACCGTCTTGTGAGTCTGCGGACGTGTTTTCAAATTCGCTGAAGTCTGGCAGAGATTCGGATTCGAAGCTAAATCCCCCGAATGGAACTTTCTGCTTGATGTCTTTGTCCTTGCTGTCTTTTGTCTTCACTACACTGCCACTAAGGCGCTCGATATTATTGTCTGTGAGGGAAATTATGGGCACAGTACAATTTCCGGTGACGGTGGCAACTTTCGCTGGGTTTTGCAAGGGATCAGTGGAGACTGGCTCTGGTGTCTTGGTCGCAGTGTTACCATCAGCTGGCGTACTGCTATTAGGCATAATTAACGGACCGACGCAGGTGTTCGGAGCAGGACGGGATTCCGGAAGTGAACTTCGAGGGATCGATATGAATCTGGAATTGATTAGATAGATCCTGATAAGAGCCATACCTTTCACAATTATGATTTTATTTTGAATTTACCTGTTGGCGTTTCGCGATCTTGTCAGTACGAAGCGTCAGTCATAACTGCAATTCACTTCCAAAACTATTGCCACTTGCGAAATCAAGCCTTGCCTCTTATTGCTTTGAATTCGCATGAATTTCGAAAGTACGACTCAAAATTCGCAGTTCACAAAAGGGCCGAATGATCTCATTTAATTGAATGCATGCCAACTCACAAATTCTTGCACAAGTCACAGTCAACGAAAGATATAAATCACGATTCATCGATTCCACTAAGTGCTAATTCAGAGAACTTTCACATTTTCACGACAGTCAAGCCAAGTGCGCCTCAACAACGTCAGCTTCAAACTGAGCTGAAGATGGTACCTCCAAACCGCGACCGAGACTGAGAGACCAACTTTCTAAAATTCCACGGTACGAAATGCAGAAGCGTGCAGATCTTCAAACTGATCTACAAGGTTCAAGCTTTTAAGTTAGGGGACCCAGAAATTCTTTCCGATTCGGGATGCTTGTAACTTGTGAGTTGAGATGATCTTCCGCCGACCGAAGGAGATAATCCAGACGCTGGCACAGCAAAGAAGATGCGTTACCGCGACAAAACGGCAAACGTGAACAGAGATCACATCACTGCTAAAATAAAACAACAGGAGACGCGATTATAATAACGTATAGTCGACAACTACCCAAAGTACAGTAATAATAAATAAACACGGAGACGGGCGCACGGGCAGGACACGGACGAAAACCGAGACCGAGGACTGCGGTGCTAATTTTGGATTCCGACTCTTGAAATATTTACAGAGGAATTTCTAAGGACATGTGTACAGTTATGTTGTGAAGTTGTGATCATCTGCTTTGCTAGCGTAGCACCTTGGCACTTGGCTTCGGCTCGTCGAGCTGCCTGTCGGCCTTGCGCCTTGTGTTTTTGCCTGCAGACGCAGAAAGTGGATTCGGTGGACATCTCTCGCTGACAGAGCAATTCACTCGCGAGAGTTACGCGCAGCTTGTGGTAGAGGTTGACTCTGACTTCAATCAGTACTTAAATGTGGTCAAATTGCGATTCGTCAGCGTTTAACACCCCAAGCGTCCACAAAGCGTGGAGGCAATTTCATTGCTGAACCGAAACCTGCAGATATGGTGCGATAAGTCACTTTTGCAACAAAGTTAGTGGTCTCTCATCTTGGAGCCTTGGTCATGAGTGAAATCCGTAAACAATAAATGCAATTGGGTCTAAAGTGAGCACATCTATACAACTAAGTTCGATAATGATTGAAAGGTCGTTGGATGAGGCAAATGGCAGCACTGAGATGGGTCATTGTGCTTTCAGAATACTGTCGGTCACGATTGATAATTGTCCTGATGCAACTCTGACACTCTCTTGCTGCAAATTCTCACTTTTGCGTCCGCATGACTTGTCTAAGCCTTATGACTTAAACTTTCGCATACAAGCAGGAAAAGAAATCACGCAACTCGATTGCAAAGTCCGTGAGATTCCAGCATACTTAAAAGTGGCTTTAACTTAATTTCGACATAGCTGACATCAAACGCAAGATCTTTCATAACATATCAGAAGACTCAGCAGGATGAACTGACTAACGAACGTAGTTATTAAATCAGTTCATTTTCATTATCCACGCAAATCCGAGATTAAGTTCAGTGCGTTCGAACTTCGAAGGTGTGTCCTGCCAACGCATGTATCATCGGTCAGCCGCTCCTTCACTTTTGACATCACAAAGAATCAAGAGAGCAGCCGGTTGCAAAGATAAGAGATTAATCAATTTATCGACCACGCCACGGCAAGGCACGGTGACACACAGGACATCGTGACATGACCTTTCTACTTCACTTTCTACGTATGGAAGCGCCTGCCGCAGCCGTCAGCGGCGTCAGAAGAGAATTGGTGCCAGTCAGCCTATTAAACAACTGTGACATGTGCCTCTCACATGCAAGCCAAGATACACACATGACACGCTACGCTTGTTTACGACAAGATTAAGAACGGAACGGATGGGCTTTAATCTCAAATGGAGTGCTACAGATTTACAAGTCAGGCTGGACTGGAGTCTTACAGTCCTGGATTACTGGATTGCGGCAGTGGTAATGAATCAAGTTTTAATTGAAGGATTGCATAATGGATCGTAAATCGCAATTCGCATTCGTATTCGTATTCGCAATTGCAACCAAACCACACATAGCAGTTAACATTGTCAAGTAGGTACACAATACAAAATACAAAGGCATTTTTAGTGAAATATTCCATTGCCATCTCCCAAGCCTTATGCTTGCCAAGCCAAGCCAAGCCCCCAATTCAGTGTGAAGCACGCAGATGTGTACAAAGTACACAAACCCATCGATATACGATATGCTATGCCAAGAATCTCCGTCGTACCTCTTCTGTTTATGTACGCACTCGTCTTGTGCGCTCAGAGAACCGAAAACAAAAGTATTGTGCTCGATTTTGAAAAGGAACACATTTCTGTTTTGAATTCGACAGCGAACTGAACAACTGAACAGGCAATGAAAGTTTTACAAACAACGACAACCCACCCAAAAGGCAGATTCCATAATTTACAATCTCCGAAAAGGGATTTCGATTTCAATGGTTGAGTTTTCATTGTTGTGAAGACGGTGAACTGCACCCTGTGCCCGTCAATGTGTTTTGTTCACCTACAACGTTATCTACTTCGAGTTGGCTACTTTCTGCTGTTGTTCGGTGCTTGGTCCTTTCCAGTCCAGCGTCTTGAATAATTAACGCAGGCCGAAGACAACACGCACATAACGTTAGAGTACAAAGTAAAACTAATTAGCATTAGCGAAAGCGCAATTGCAATTACTAGGCGCTATTTCTTGTGATGAACGGTTCATGTACATGTAAGTAAGTTGGTTCAAGATGTAAATATTTAACTACTGATCATCTCGTGCTCGTTCAGACTCACTCAACTTGGAACCGAGCATTTAATTGCATCCTGACCAGACTCTTAAATCATCGGCTAGACGTTCCGGAGAGCTCATTCTTAGTGCAGCGCTCGAATCGTAAACACATAACCAGAAGCTTAGTTGCCTTCAGTACAAGTGACCAAGATAAAGAGCAGTAAACAGTGCATCTGTGGTCAGTGCCCGACAATCAATCAACAAAAAACTGAAATTCAGCAAGAAGTTAGGGATTCAGCAACATTGCATAATTACTTGTACGACGAATGTAATCAACATCTGTTCAGATGTCAACTCAACGCGATACAATAATTCATCTGGTGGCTGGAGGGTAAGCTTTTGTCGCCGTGCGTGCAGGTTCATTGTGGCGGTGTTTGTAGCTGTTGCGATGTTTTAATTCGACCCTTGTCTTCCAGAATTGCTGGCACCACTGGCGCGGTAGTCACCTGCCCGCTTGAAGTTGTCAAGACTCGCCTTCAGTCCTCCAACCCCGTCTTCGGTTCAGATGCTGTGCACTCTGCATCTCCGCACTATAACAATGGTGCAATTAACGGCAGTTCCCGCCACGGGTCGTCGTACCGATCCTACCACGGAAGTAGCGTGCCAGGACCGCAGCTGACACCGCCCAAGCTCAGAGTAGGCAATCCTGGAGGAAGTGGGAATGCGTCACAGAGGTCATTCAGTACGTGCGGAAGTTGTGGGAGGAGTGCACAGTACCTCCAACTCCATCATTCAAGTCCGGTGGGGGCTGGTGTGGGCGGCGGCCACTCCGTGGCGATGCCGAAGATCGGACTCATTCAATGTCTGAGGTAAATAAAGGCATAACGTAAGGAAACAACAACAAAGCTCAAGTTACATGCAGAACAACGCAACACAGATTGCGCAATTGAGACTAAAGTTGGGAAATTATTGATTAAGTCATTATGTCAGTCAACTTTCGTGTTTTGTCTAACAAACACCAGCACGGAATTTTACAACAACGTCTTTACATTATGATTTATAATGATCAGTCATCACATCTTTATGACTGACTTAACCTTAACTACCCACGGACAGAGCAAGACCACGATATTTCGATATTGATAAACAAAACGCATTCCTTTTCAAGTTATTGTCTTCTTGCTTATGCATTCGCAAATGCGCACATGCACCACAATAGACACCGTCTCGCTTCTCAAAAAGAAGAAAATTGGTCGTACAATTTTAATCAATGTGTTTGAGCTTTGAAGTTTGTTTTCGTGAGAAAGAAGCGTTCATTCAGCCATGTGACTCAACGTCAACAGCGAAGCCACTGTATGAGTATTGACGTGGTCGGCTTCGCCCTTTGATCGGCCAGTTTGACGGATTCTGGAAATATTCAGTTTCGTAATTATAACGTTCTCAGTAACGAATGTTTACTTGATGCAAATCAGATGCGAATTGCGTATATGATAGTTTATGGCAGCGGCAATGTGCAATTTTGGACGAACGACTCCAAGATCGCTTGCAGGCCATGCAGGCACGTGGTGGATGAGTGACCATCAAAGGCCAAAGCCAAATAAGCAAGCAGAACAGAACTTGAAAAGTTGAGATGAATTGCAGGAAGTGATCACGATTCACGACCCACCAGATGCGATTGATGTGTTGGCCATGCCGTGCCTTCAAGGTTCTAAAAATAGAATTCACGATTAATTCCAGATGAATTAAGTCGAAAATGAGCATCTATTTCAATACAGCATCCGAAAATTTCTAGTTTACTTGCCTCTACGCGATGTGAACGTGATATAAAGAGGTTCGATAAAGGTTATCTTTGGGTCACGACAATTTTTTCCTTCACTTTTGATACCGTCGCGAGTCGCGACCAGCAATTTAATAAAACTGAAAACAAGCAGCGAGCGTCCAACTGACCATACTGGAACTGGATATAACCGGATTTATTATGAGCGAGTACTTGATTGTAATTTTCCATCGCCCGAGACCGTCTGTTGACATACGACGAGCATGATTCGACTCATTCATCCGCCGAGATGACCTGACCCTTCACAGTTTCTGCTGCTGAAACTGGAAAAAATCAGACTTCGCGATCATGTTGCGTTTGCTATTACTTAGCGGGAATGCGGAGACGGTCACATGAAACTTTCCATGTGATCTGTGATACGAATCCGAATGCGAAATGAGACTATGATCTCGATTGACGAATTGACGACAGCGAATTCCGGCGCAGCGCAATTTTTCCCAGTAGCAATAAATAATCTTATATCTGCGGGTCTTTCATGTTTTCATGTGCTGATTTTTTCTTTCACTTTTGCATCTTTCTAGGCTCATCATTGAAAAGGAAGGCCCCGCCGCCTTATTCAAGGGACTCGGACCCAACCTCGTCGGCGTTGCCCCTTCAAGGGCCATTTACTTCTGCGCCTACTCCCAGTCCAAAAAGACGTACAATCAGATGTTCCCACCGGACTCCCCAATCGTCCACATCTGCTCGGCCGCAACTGCAGGTATGGCTCAAGGTTGAGATATTTGCATATGAATTAGCTCTAGGATACTTCAATGGCTTTAATAAGAATCCCCTGGCCGTGGCTCTTGTCTCGTGATTTTAAATTTTACATTAGTATTCCAAGCCATGCGCCCATGCGTTGCTGTAATCCGATAATTCGATAGGAGATTGCAGATTAAGAATTCTTGAGCATTGACTCTTGATCTTCAAAGCGATTTTATCCTCAAATTTAGCGAGAAATTAAAGAATTTGCACTCTTCTGTTAAAAGGTTTGCAGCAGCTGTACACGTGTGTTCTAAAAATGATACAAAATATGACAAAGTTTTTCGGATCACCTAATTACGTAATTTGTTGGCACTTGGACCCGGTTAGCGCTTGCATCTGATGAAGATGGATGATGCAGTGTGAAGTTCAGTTTCGGATTTGACGTCATTTCGGAACAGACGCAGAGAAGCTTCTTGCTGTCATGTTTGCAACACTCATTCGGTGCATGAGCGGTTTTTACCCTAACGTCCGGCGCCAGGTTTCGGCTTACGTCCGTGAGTTCCTTTAGCACTAACTTACGAAAGCATGAATGCAAAGGAATGCAAATTTTGAACTCAGACGGACGTCGGACATAAACAATTAACGTCGCCGTTTACGCATAAATAGCTTGGTCAAGAAATATTTACCTGTTTTCCATATTTCCGAATGGGAAATGGAGCACCTTTCTAAAATTAAAACGTTCTCCTCAAGCTCAAGTCAATTAACGTTCCCTTGCGAAATGCGAAGAGAATAGAAAGAGAGTGATCAATGGACGCACTTCGGGAAAGGACGCAAGAGCCACGCAATCACGAGCATGAATCACGCTTTGAGAACGTGAACGCGAACGTTAATTGATGCCTTTCCTGTTCGCTCGCTATTTTATCTTCATAACTTCATATTCACTAATCGCCATTTGCAGTTTGCAGTCGCTAATTATGACGATATTTTCTGTTCCTAAAAATAGGTTTTGTCGCTTGCACGACTACGAACCCCGTCTGGTTCGTCAAGACGCGCCTGCAGCTCGACCAGCAACGTGGCCTCACCGCCCGCCAAACGATCCGCCGCATCTACGCGCAGGGCGGCCTTCTCGGCTTCTACAAAGGCATTTCGGCCTCGTATATGGGCATCTCCGAGACAGTCATCCACTTTGTGATCTACGAGGCAGTCAAGAAGCGGCTGCAGGAGTGGAGCCACTCTCGACGGGCGTCGGCGCTCTCGCATGATGACGAGCAAGACTCGTATGGCTCCTGTGATGATAAAACTTCCAAAGACTTCCTCCAGTTTATGGCGGCGGGTGCTTTCTCGAAGACGGTCGCCTCCTGTATTGCATATCCACACGGTAAGCTGACTTCAGATTGCAGATTCGATGCCGATGACGTTTTGCGTGCGATAACCTCTAATTATGTTTACATTTAATTAAATACAACTGCGATAGCCCTTCCAATTTCCTGTAACATGAGCGAATGTAAACACAATCAACTCAAGCATGCAGAGCACGGCATATTAGTAAATTTCCGTCGCTGACAAAGACAATGCCAACCGGAGTTGTTTACGCAGCTATTAATAGAAGTTTCGATCAAAGTTCATTTTCCTGCTTTCGCATTCGCAGAATTTGCGTAGCTCAGACTGTAGGCTTACTTGTCGCTGCATTTTCACTGTGGTTTGTAACTTATCCAAGTGGTGCGCTTGGCTTAGCAAAAGTTACGCTACGCGATTACGAGAATCGTGTTGATTTAGAATATGAACTTGTTTATCACAATTCACAGAGGGCTTGGCACAAACACCAATCGCAGCGAGGAAAGAATGGCAAGCCTTCGCAGCCGGCCGGGGCCGGCCCGCGGCTGCGGTTCCAATTCCGAATAATCCTAACTAAAACTTCGGCTGTCACATTGCTTGACTTAAAAGGTTCCATGCAAGAGATTTAATTAACAGGATTGCTCTGTCTTTTAGCCTTGCTTGCCTTGACGTATTGGAAATCGAAGGCCCGTCAATGACAGTCACAGTCTCATTACATTTATTGTATATGGCATAAAATAATGTAAAATAATAATAATAATGGTAGGCTTTGTGCTGTGGCAAGGAGAAATTCATTAACCGCAATTTTACTTCACAACTCTTGTGCGACTTGTCGAATTGTGCCGTTTTTAGTTTAGTGTGAGGCTCAAAGTCAAAACGGTGCTTATAAGAATGAGATCAATGCTACGAAGCTAGAACTGTGGATTAAAGTTGAGGTTGACGTTGACGTAAAAGCCAAAGCCTTTGACAAGCGCCCGACGCGACACTCGGCGGACTGCTAGCCCTATGATCGATTTGTTCCATGGCCTCGCTCGCATTGGAAAGATAACGAAAACAGACGACAGACAGCCACCTCATTTTTCGACTGTCTGTTACCATAAACCTAAATCTAAATTATTTCGTTGCCAAAATTTCGGCGTTGAACATTACACCGGATGAGTATTTTTCGCGTTTCTTGTCTTTGCGTTGCGCTGCCGGTCTGCAGACTCTCATTTTCAATGAGCGGAACTTGCGGAGAAGGCAAAGACCAAACGAAATGCGAAACGCGAAAACAATATAAATGTGAATAAACTCTGAGTCAAAGACATCGGCATACGCTAAGAAAATGATGCATAATGTGAATTCTGACTTTAGTGAATGTTTTGGTTGGCATTTCTATGTTTCTGTATTGTAGTGTCTAATGTGCGAATTTTCTGTCTGCAGAAGTTGCAAGGACGAGACTTCGAGAAGAAGGAAACAAGTACCATCACCTTATTCAGACACTGGCCCTCGTGGCGAAGGAGGAAGGCTGGCGCGGGCTGTATCGGGGCCTGGCGACGCAGCTCATCCGCCAAATCCCGAACACAGCCATCATGATGTCGACGTACGAAGCTGCGGTCTACCTGCTCACGAAGTACACTCCAACTTCGTTTGGGCCTAGGGACACATCGATGGAGAACATCATGGACAATGCTTCCGGTGGCAATAACTACGATGAAACATTTTTTGCAGACTGCAGCGCCAACGAAGGGGATTCGACGCCGCAGAGAAGATTAGCTCATTAGCTATTTAAATGTGCGCGTGATGGATGAAATTTTCGCATCCGCATGTTTCAGACTTATAATTACTTAGCAGCATTTTGTACATAGATTTGTAAAGAACTTCCCGTTCAATTAAATTCACGTTATTTTGTATTAGAGAAGACTGAAGTTTGTCTGATTCTTTGTTTAGTCACTTAATTTAGAGCTTATCTCTGTTAAATCGTCGATCTGAAGCTCATACCTGTGGCAAATAGTAAGATAAGATTGATAAGATGACGACTAGCGACTCGATAAAATGCTATGAACTGATTTAGGTTAATTATGAATTTCCCAGTTATACTATTCAATTAATAATTTGAAATATTGTTACTATCAATTTAAAAAATGCGTATCGTAATTGAAGTCAAGTGATAACGCATAAGATAAGCTCAGAATTGTAGTTCGTATTGGACAAGTGTTTTGGTGCCTTTTCGCTTCCACTTGTTAATGCGAGTTGCAAAATCTCGAGTTATTTTTCTAATGAATGAAATAAAACCGACACTTGAACTTGAACTGGAGTTAAAATTCAAAACTCTTTATTCCCATTTCCAGTAAATATTAAATAATTTACAATTACATAACTTCGCTGACAAAGCCAAAATTCTGAGAATGAGAAATGACATAAAATAACATTACAACACGCAAAAGGAAATTACGCCTAAATTCTATAATCACAACGACAATGATGATCAGAAAATAGTTTCATCCGCACTGCACGAAGCACGATAAAGGAGCCTATTATAAAATTACGAATTCTGTCACTGTAGTTAGTAATCGGTTTAAAATTAAATAATATCCATAAATTAGTTTAAAACGACGAATACAAAACTACAATGGGGAGGTGACCGTCCTAACTTAACCTGGAGTGTGTGATCAAGGTGCGGAGCCCGAAAAGTTCAAGTTTTGCTGTCCAGGTAGAGTGAACTGAGGTCGGAAGGGCGCGAGGTTGGTGCCGCCCAACGTGGATCCGTGGTAGTTCAAAGGAAACTGGGGCCCGATGCTCCCTGCAGAGAAAAGGCGTCAAATTGTCAAATTAATTCATGTGTCCATGTGTGTCACAACGGACGCAATTAATTACCTGTCAGATTAGCCGAGCTTGAGTTGCTTGAGGACGCTGTGCTCGCCAATCGTGAAAGAATTTGCCTCTCTGACATTTGAAGCCGTTGGGCAACCGGTGGAATTCTTGCCAAAGACGCCGGAAGGCGGCTCACATCTGACTTCATATCGGACAACAATTCTTCTAGCTGGTTAAGAACCTGAACAAAACAAGAACAGCAAGACATTAGTCATATGTCCAAGAAAAAGTTTTTGCTACGTTTAAAATTGTACCTTGTGTAGGACTGCATTAGCCGGCTTGTTTCCAGCCAGGCTCTCCTTCGACAAATGTTGGTGGGACTCGGCCAGGCATTCGACCTCGGCAAATCGCTGGTTCAACGCCATCGCAGGCATGTTGGAGTCCTGACTCATGTTCAAGTATGCAGCACGACGCAGTTGCTCTTCAATTACCAACGCTTGCTCCAGAAGCTAAAAAATATTGCAGAACAAATTAGTTCAAAATTCCAAATTGTCCTGAACCAACCCAAGCAATAAATCCAAGTCACCTTGAATCGACGTGCCAAAAACTTGTTTTTGATTTCCAGGAAGTTTCCTTTGCCCACATCCATTTTGAACGGCTCGTTTATGATCGCGTACCGCGCATCGTTCTGAATGTCTTGCCAGCGTCCGTAGCCGTGGTTCACAATTCCAGCTAGAAGCCAATAATCATGTCGTCGGTGCCAGATTTCGTATTCTCGCCCTGGCACTGCAGCTTTCTCCTCATTCTGCCACAAAGTGTGGAGCTCAGTGAAGCCGCCGTCAGCAATATTGAACATGAACTTCCGCTTCTTAAACGCTTCCTCTTTGACTTCGCCATCTTTCTCAGATTTCTCTTTCTCTTCTTTCGACTTGGCGTCTTTGCTACTGCTGCTGCTTTGTCCATCCTTCTTTTCTCCTTCCTTAGCGGCTTCCTCTTTCACCTTCTCGGAGGATTCGTCCTTGGTCGCAGATGCGGCAGCAGCCTCGTCTGTGGTCTTTTCCTTCTCCTCTTCGACTGCTTCAGGTTTCTTTTCAGGTTCTTCCTTTGTCTCTTCGGTTTTTGACTCGTCCAGCTCCATCGGTTCCTCCTTCTTTTCTGGTGTTGGTTCCTCAACCTTCGGCTTTTCTGTGCCCTCTTCAGCATCACCCTCCTTCGAGTCTTCGGCCTTGGGCTTGTCAGCCGCTAAATCCTCTGCAGCCGGTTTCAAGCTGCTGTCATCACCCTCGCCTGATGCATTTGCCGTGGATGTCGAAGGACTCGCAGGCTTGCTTGTTGAGGAAGCACCACTCGGTGTCACCGACTCGTCTCCCTTCGTTTCGCTCGTGGTGCTTTCTGCAGGCGTGGCAGCTTGCTGAAGTAATTTAGCTGCTGCCGCAGCCTCGGCGTTCGCTGCTGCCTGTGCGGCAAGTTGAGCCGCCGCTTCGGCTGCTTGTTTCGCAAGCAAACGCTCGATGTACTCGGGCATGCTGTACACGCCGTTGATGGCCTCGAACTCCTGCACTTTCTTCCTAATCAGGCTCATTACACCAAGTCGAGTGAGGACATGCTGACGAGAAAGCCCTTCACGTGGAACTCCATCGGCGTATGTTTCAGTATTATCTGCTCCCGGCTCACACAAGTGGCGCATGAAGAGGGAGACGTATGCCTTGAAGCATTTCTCTGACTTGCCCCGCAAATCACGAACCAACCTGAGATAAGAAAAGTACAATTACTACATGTCCTCTTCATTTAGCTAATATTGAAGTGTTCAATTTCTTACCATTGAGTATTGAACGCATCTTGTGGAGGCATTCCGTATCTCATGATCGCATTCAAGAATGCTTTTCTCTGTCTAGCATTGAAGCCCAAAACCTAAATTGAAAAAACGCAAATAAACAGTTTAATTTTATAAGTTAGATAAGTTTGTGTTGGGGTATTCCTTTAACAATTTCATGAGCCTCCCACAAAATTGTCCTAAATTTACCCCGTTCGTTTAGTCTAGCTTCCGAAATCAATTTGAATTGGTCGACCTTATAACCTAAAATGTCGCCAATCAATGGCTAGACAATCCTGAGACTGCGGCGAATTAAACAGTGTAGCATATTACCTCAATATTTCCGCCGACACGAGCCAAAAGTGGTGGAAGTGGTCGATCACGCTCCTCTCGGCGATCCATGCCACGTCGTCGTCTACTTCGGCCGCCGCCTTGCTCGTCATTCTTCTCATCAAAGTCGTCATCTTCGCGGTCATCGTCAGACGGGGCCGAGAAGTCAGAGTTGTAGTCGGACACATTGTCTTGCCACGACGCGTCGTCACGTCCGTCGTTGGTGTCATTGTAATTAACTTGTTTGCGCACACGCTTTCCTTTTCCCAGAGAGCGTGCAATGTCTTCCTGCTGCTGTTCGTAATGATGTCGAAGAAGTTTTTCCCAGTACGCAGGGTCCGTGTTCTCTGCCTCTTGTTTAATGACCTCGGTATCGATGTCTTCCTCTTCGTCTCCCTCTTTCGTGACGTAACTGGCCACTTTGAAAGATGACAAGTAGTCGTTGGCCCAACTTTCCTTTTGTTCGATACCCTCCTGCGATCGATCCAGCAACTCACGCACGGCCTCTTCAGTGTAATGGATGGCTTCGTCTCCTTTCCCTTCTTCCTCCTTGAACAGTTCCTCGGTACCGAAACGAATGATGTCGTCGAGCTCCTGCTTCGAGAAGTTCCCGCCTTTGCCCATTCCTGGTCGTACCACCAAGTGAGTCAACATCATCTTTTTCTTGGCGACTTGCGTCACGCGTTCTTCGACAGAGTTTCTCGTCACAAAGCGGTAGATCATGACCTTGTTCGACTGGCCAATACGATGAGCTCGTGAGAATGCCTGGATATCATTGTGAGGATTCCAGTCGGAGTCGTAAATGATGACGGTGTCTGCCGTCGCCAAATTAATTCCCAAACCGCCCGACCTGGTCGACAGCAAGAACACAAACTGCTGCGCTCCCGGCTGGTTGAATCTGTCGATGGCTTCTTGTCTCAAGGCGCCCGTAATGCCACCATCAATTCGCTCGTACCGGTATCCTTCACCTTCGAGGAAGTCTTCGAGAATGTCCAACACTTTGGTCATCTGCGAAAAGATGAGGACACGATGGCCCTGCTCTTTGAGGATCCGCAACATTTTCTGCAGGAGCATAAATTTGCCCGAGGCCTTCACGAGGGCACTGGTTTCATACATTCCGTTAGGTAGAGTCGGCGCCTCCATCATGGCGCTTGAGAACAAGTACGGATGATTGCAGCATTTCTTCAGGTCCATCATGACGTTCAGGAGTGTTACTTGGTGACCACCACTGCGTGAGTTCAGCCCTTCAAAGTTCTTGGTCAAAATGAACTTGTAGTATTTCTTTTGCATGGGCGACAACTCTACACGAACAATAAACTCTGACTTTGACGGCATTGCCTTCAGCACGTCAGCCTTCAATCTTCGGAGCATGTGGGGCCCGAGCATGTCGTGCAGTTTCTTGACCTGATCTTCCTTGTTGATGTCAGCAAATTCATTCTGGAAAGACGCCAAGTCTGAGAACTTTCCTGGGCAGAGGAAATTGAGGAGATGAAACAATTCCTCGAGGTTGTTCTGAAGTGGAGTTCCAGTCAGCAGCAGCTTGTACTGAATGTGGTAGTTGTTCAAAATCCTGAAGAATTTGCTCTGGTTATTCTTCAGACGATGTGCTTCGTCCACGACCAAGATTGACCAATCAATCGAGCCCAAACAGGCGGCATCAATTGACACGAGCTCGTAAGATGTCAGCAGCACGTGGAATTTAATTGCTCCTTTGACTCTGGTTGCTTTCGGGCCACCACGAACGGCTCCATCGTCAAAAGACAGCTCGTTCTCTCGAATGACCGTCCTGGAGTCCTTGTCTCCGATGTAAGTGACGACGTAAAAGTCTGGAGCCCAAATCTCAAACTCTCGCTCCCAGTTGATGATGGTTGAGAGCGGCGCACTGACCAAAAACGGTCCACGGCAATGTCCTTCACGGTACAACGAATACAAGAACGTGATAGTTTGAATCGTTTTTCCAAGACCCATCTCGTCGGCCAGGATGGTGTCAATTCCTTGACCCCACGAGTATCGCAACCAATTCAAGCCCTCCAGCTGGTACTCGTGGAGCGCCAGTCCCGCATTGGTGTCAACGAAATGCGGTTGCGTCTCAAATTTCTTTCTCAGTTCTGAACATGGTTTGTCAGGGACTGGAAGATGATACTTCAGAATCATGTCATCGTCACCACGCTTCTTTGATTTCGACTTCTTGTCTCCTCGCTTTCTTCTGATCGACGGATCGCCGAGCACAACCGATCTATACTCGTTGTACTTCTCGATCGCCTCCTTAAGCCCGGGAATGTCTTGATCTTCTTCTTCCCAGGAGACACGATCGTATGCCAAATCACGCCACTTTACCAAGTATTGACTGGAACCGTCGCGGAAACTCTGATGGTTAATTATCCGCTGAATCTGCAGCCATTCTGGTCGGATTCCGAACTTGTAGAATTTTTCGTCCAGTGGATCTACGTCGACTCCCTCCTTCTTGTGTTTTCTCCTTCGCACGAGCTGGTCTTCCTGCTCATCCAATTTCGGAGGTTCTTCCAAATCATTCTTCTTGAAATATGAGCGTAGCATGGTTGGATGAAACACTTCAAGCTGCAACTGTAAATAAATACACGCCTTATTATTAGAATAGTTAAATTTCATGGTTTCCTTAGAATTTCGACGAATCCGCGAGATGTTCCCAACTAAACTCTGAGGCGAACTAGGGTCCTTATCACACGGCCGGGTGGGCGCTTGTATAGGGTTACCCAGTTACCAAATTTTCTTAACAAAAAATGATGCAGGGTACGGGGAATCAACCACTTTAATTAAGTGGAGATTAGTTAATGCGAAATCAGAAACTGAAGCCAGCAAAGAATTATCTGAAGTTCAAATTCGTGAAGCATTGTTCCTGGGGCAATCTCATCATCCTATCGTATGCTACAATTATCTGAATGTTGATTGTCAGCACAAACATAATAGGAAAATTCCGCTTCAAGCATTACATGAAGTTGCATTTGGACGAAGATGAAGACATTGAACTCTTTACACCTGCCTAACCTGAAGACGGCAAACATTCAAAGCAGTTCAATGATGGGGATTGAGACCTTTTCAATGACATGGGTTAGCTTTTACATTGCTTCCTTATCGATAGTTCTGTAAGTAAGGCTGTTTGTTAACTTTCAAATTTCCTAGTTCGTGGTTAATACTAGTTCTACTAACTCGTAACTACTTACATTCATTAAATAGCCCAAGTGTTTAACTAAACTTTATGAATGTTGTATGTTATACCGAGACTAACCTCAGGAACCCACTCGCACTTCCAGTAAGATTTGCCGAGCCAATGCACAAAGAACTCTCGCGTTGGTTTTGGTCGAAGCTTTCTCTCTTCGAGTGTCATGGCCGCGAGTTCCTCTCTCGACTCTTTGGATTCGACCCAACGCCAGGTGATCAAGCGATCGACTTTTCCGTTCAGCGGAGGACACTGCATAGAATTAAAAGCAGTTGATTAACATAGGCAGAAATTGTTATTTAGCCATGGCCTGGATGGTCAAGAGAAAACAATAACTTACAGAGCATCTTGGACACCTCCAGTCGCCGTCAGGAATTTCCTTCAACGGTGGGTTTAAGCAGAATGTGTGATACGCCCATGGGCACGAATCGCAGCAAAGCAATTCTCCTCCATCTTTGCATACTCTACAGAACTCATTATGCTCGTCCTCTTCCTCTTGTTCTTTGCCTCCTTCTGTCTCACAGTGGGGGCATGACCACTTGCCTTCAGGTGCCTCTTCCAACTCTGGCTCAAGACACACCAAGTGATACGCTCTGGGGCAAGTGTCACACAAAATGATTTCACCGCCTTGCTGGCAAACTTCACAATAGTCCTGATGATCTTGCTGCTCGTATCCTTCGTCGTCTTTCTTTCCGGTCTTCGCCTTCTTCTTTTTGTACTTCAAGCTTGATCCGATCTTTGTCTTGGCCTTCTTCTTGGGAGCCCCGGGAGCTGCAGGTGTTGAGGGGCCTGGAGTTTCGTCGTCTTTTGGATTTACAACTTCTTCTGCCTCTTTCAACATTTGCTCGAATTCCGCGTCCGAATCCTTGTCTTCATCTGGCGGAGTTTCCTCTTCATCCTACGTAATGATTTTTCATTAGCTTTATAACAAGCATCATACTCCTGGAGAGAACATATTATTAGCGAACTTACGGAACTTCCACGTTTTCTTTTCCCAATCTTAATCTTAAGGGTAGGAACTTTACTTTTGCCTTTCCCGGCTGAGCTTCGATTGCTTTTACGATTACCACTTCGGCTGCTTCGTTTCTTGGATGACTTTTCTTCGTCATCGTCGAGGTCTTCTTCGTCCAGGTAATCATCATCTTGAGACACTTTCGACACATTCTTATCCTCTTCCGCTTCTTGTAAGTTGGGATTTTCCAAGCAGAATTCACGCCACTTGGCGGCCACGAGCATCATGAGCTTGGACATGGGAACCTTCGGATTATCCTTCTGCAGCAGAGGTCTGATCTGCTGTTGATACTGCTTGTAGGTGATAAGATTCGCGTAGTCTGTCTCAGAGTACTCAATCTGAACATCTTGAAGCCCGTAATTTGCACAAACTTCCTCCACTCCAGGTTCCGTGGAGCTGGCCGGTGTAGACGAGGAGTCGAAGATCGTCTTAGCAGTTTTGATTCTTCTGCTAACGCGCTTTCCTGTGCCGTAATCAGAATCATCTTTGGACCCATCTTCACCACCCATGTTGCTGACGGATCCCATTTCAGTGCTTTCTTCTTCACTGGGTTCCGCTGCCAGCAAGGCCTTCTTCTTTTCCTTTTTCTTCTTGTGTTTTTTACTTTCGCCTTTACTTCGACGTTTCTTGCTCATCTTTTTCTTCTTCTTGGAGATCTCTTCCTCGTAGTCCGCATCGTCATCGTCCATTGGCGCCGGTTCGGACCCGAGCTCGTCATCTTCACCGTCGTCCACTGCACCACCTTCAAGTCCCATTGGAAAGGTCTCTTCCTCCTTCTCGGCTCCTGTTTCCTCTACAATTGACAAAATGGCGAAAAGCTACGTTAGAGAATGCAAGTGCCGACACCAGTGCGCCTACTGTAATTTTGTCGAAAAGCGCCTGCATGAGTCATCCAGCCGAATTAAAAGCGCCTACTTAACATTTGACCGCCGATTATGAGTATCACGCATTATGCATGTGGGTCCATGGCGAATTTCAGATATAGTGCAAGTAATCATAAAGAAGCGGCAGCAATGGTCGTAATAGACAGAGACTTGGCCGACCTGAGCGGCTAAGCGAATGGTGGGGGTACCCCTCGCCCCACTGCTCCAACAGCGCTACGTCTATGCACACAGCGAAGAGCTTTCGCAACTGCTGCAACCCGTTTCCCACCCCACCCGCCCGCACCACACGCAAGTCCCAAAACCAAACTCATAAAAATGGTGGCCCACTAATACTCGAGTGCAATTAACAACGTCACTAACTGCGCCGATAAGAAACGTCTGGAAATCGCATGCTTATCGCTTACCATCTTCGGACGAATCCTTTCGGCTACCAGAAGACGTTGTATCCATTATGCACTGTGTGATGCGTCAATTAATTGTAATTAACTTTGAGCTGAAGCTGGGGCTAACTCTCGCCGCTCCGTCTCCGCTACCGGAGCCACCACCAGCTCGATGCACTGATGAACGCTCGTTCACCGATCACTGATTAATTGATAAGAATGCGGGTAGTAGAAAAAGAGAGGGGAAATAAGACAATGACCGTCGAACGTCCGCTCGCTACAATGTTCGAGCGAGAAAAGAACCGACTCTACAACACTCGACTGCTTCTTGTACTCGTACCTCGCTTTAGCAGAATGAACTCATTGTCAAGCAAGCATAAAACTGAGCTGATCTCTGTCTCTGTCTACCTTCCCAGCTAAAACGCTAACGCTAGCTGGTACTACTCTTCCAAGCACTGACAGCGCAGCGCAACGCTTTTAATGCACAAGGAATTGGCAATGGTACTTTTTTCTACCTTGAGTGCTGGCAGAGTGGCAGACGGAGACCGGATCGCGGCGTGATGCGGCACCATTATAAAAAATGGGATCTACATTTTAAATAAAAAATCAATACCCTCCGTTGGCCGGTGGTGTTCCTCCGCGCATTGAGAAAAACTAGAGCCCCAAAATTTACATTGCGTGAATTTGGCCATTAGATGACTCTCTGTCTCGGGAGGAATGAGATCATCAGCGTTAACGTTAATTTGGGTATGCCGACTTGAACGCAAACGCAAATGGGACATGAAGGCAAATGAGATGCTGGACCTCAGACGCAGACTCGCATGAAAATTCAATGAATGCAGATTTGATTTTGATTCACAAAATTCACGGTTCGATTTTATTTGTCTCACATTTCTCACGACGATCAGAACTCAGAAGAATTTGGTTTATCAAGTCTTTCGCACGTAATTTGTAATAGCTCTCACAAAGATCAATCAAATGCAAATGGACACTGAACAGCTAATGAAGTAATACTTTGCTCTGTAATCTCAGTGTCTAAAGCAATTAAGAATGCAGGAATCAAGAGACAAGCAAGCAGGACAGGACGCCGCCGTGAGGATGAGGAATGTTCTCTGATTTGACTATCGGCACAGCGTCGCATCGATCTGAACTAGCGACGGCAACGCCAACTTGATTTTTCGTCGGTAGTTGACATCCTTCCCGTCCTTCCAAATGGGATTCCTCTCCAGGTACACCGTCTGCAGTTTGGTGGCGTGTCTAAGGTTGTCCAGTTGGGCCCAGTTCTCGAGGAAATTGTCGTTGAACCAAAACTCTTCAAGATTCACCAGCGTTTCTAGATTTTCAATCGTAGCGATGCGGTTGGCGGCCAGGTCCAGCGTCTGAACTCGGACGAGAGTCTCCAGTCCCTCGATCTTTGTGATACCATTGTTCGAGACATACAGTTGCTCCAAATTGTGCAGATTTTCAAGGCCTTCTAATTTCGTTATTCGATTGCTTTGAACTGTGAGGACTTCGAGATTGGCTAAATGGTCCAAGTTCTCGAGCTTCACAATTTTGTTCTTGCCGATGTGCAGCTCTCGTAAATTCGTCAAGTTCTCTAGGTTTTCAATGATACGAATTTTGTTGTCGCCCAATTCTAGCTGCTCCAACTGTGTTAAATCCTCCAAATTCTCAATTTTGCTGATTTTATTTGCACAGATGTATAGCTTCTTCAACGCGCGTAACTGGCCAAGGTTTTCAATTTTCTTAATACGGTTGAATGACAAGTCCAACACTTGCAGGTTCACCAGCGCCTCCAAATTCTCAATTTGCGTGAGCTGATTATCATAGAAGTCAAGCTCCTTCAGGGTAGTTAACATGCTCAGGTTTTCAATCTTCTTGATGAAATTCCATCGAAAGCATATCGTTTCGATGCAGGTGAGGACTTCGAGGTGATCGATTTTGCTTATCTTCTGGTGGTTAAAGTCAAGATCAGTCGCATCTGGGTCGATGATGAATGGCAGAGCGTCAGCGGCGGATTCACTTTTGTTGTCCCCACTATCGGTAGCACTTTGCAGAACAACCACGCCAGGGGCAATACTGGTTCCATTGGCGACTGCGCCTGTGCCTTCAGGAGCAGCATTCACAGCTGAGTTGGGAGCAGGATCGTTCGCAGTGTCTGCGAAAATAACGTATTAAAATAGACACCTAGGCCACTCGAAACGTCTAATTATCTCGAGTTTGCACTGTCAAGTCAAAGTTACCTGCCGCTACACGTTCAGAGGAGGAAGGCTCGCTGTGATCCTGATTCTGATGGGTATTGTCCATTTTTATTCCGGCTAGAAAACCTGGAAGAAACCGTAGATATGACACATCAAACCAGATTGACATAATCTAATCTAAGAATTCCAGGTTTACAGAAGTTACAGTTGTAGATGCAGTTTGAAGAAATGAAACCAAAAGCATTTCTTACCCTATCACTTTGTGTCGCTGCTGGTGCAATCACATCCAGCCCCGGACCTTAAAAATTGGAGGTGTAACTGCGTTTAACGTCTGGAACTGTGGACAAATAATTCGGCAACCCGTTATGTTATGGTAGTGATTTATTGACGTCAAAGACTTCCGAATTCACTTCGCTCTCACGTTTCAGAGTGAATTTGAATTGTGTACTTGGAGCTCTCAAACTCGAACTCACGAAAAGCGGATAGGCTTGAATTGTGAGAAAGTGCTCAACTTCGCAGAATTCAGACCAACCGATTTCTGTTATTTAATTGTGGTAAGTACGAGGGTGAATTAATAGTTCAGTGCCAGTTGGCGCAGCTCGCAGACCCTACCGGTGGTAGTGGCTGCAGGTATTTCGCGATAGAAGGTAATTGACTAGTATGGAAGTGGGCAGAGCTCTGCTTTGTTTTATGCCTTTACGTACGAGTTTACGATTAAACAGGTCGGACTTAGAATCGAACGAAGACTCGCCCGCCAGACTTAATGTGATCGAAGAATCCAAGACTCAATAGCAAATAATAGTTAAGGCGCAATGAGTTTACTGCCAAATGTCCGAGCCGCCAGTCTGAGAGCCGCCAGGCTATCCTCCTGCAATAGCAATCTGGTCAACAAATCAAAGTCAAACTGTTTAAGCCCTCAGCCACTGCTTGTGCAAAGTACAGCCGGCATCTCTGGAAAAGCGAAATATGTAGAATGGCCCAAACCCGAGCCATGGGACTATGTGAAGAAGGGATACTCAGGCTGGCGATCGTGGTACGAGGGGACACAGAAGCGATTCGATGAAAACACCAAAGTCGTGGTCGTAGATGGGCCTCCTGGAGTTGGAAAGGATGACTTGGCGAAGTCGCTGGCTGAAGAGTTTAATATGAAATACTATCCTGGAGTCACGATGGACTACAAGTACATTACTGGGTACGGATTCGATTTACGAACGCTGGATGACAAGTTACCACCAGGAGTCAGGTCGTATGATGAGAAGACATTTCTACAGGTTGGTGCGAGCATATTGAGTGTTGTCTTCCATCTTTAATGAGTCCTAGTTTAATGGATTTAATTAATTTCCGATTCATTCTAGCTCCCGAAAGACAAACGCATGCTCTCGATGGAACTTGACATGTTTGGTCATTCATTGTCCCAATATATCGATGGCCTCGTCCACGTCTTCAACACGGGACAAGGCGTTGTGCTGACCAGTAATCCTTACACACACATGGCGTTCATGGAAGGGTGTTTCAGGGCAGGATACATGGACAGGCACGAACTCCGTAATATGTTTGGAAAGGTGCGGGAAAATGGTATCTCCGAACTCCTGAAGCCCCACCTCATTCTGTACTTGGACGCCCCCGTCTCGGTGATACACGACAAAATGCGACAGCGGGGCAAGGGCGAGGAGAAAGTCATGACTCGCGAGTTCCTTGAAGCCATGGAAAGTTGGTACAAGACAAAGTTCTTAAAGGAAATTGAAGTCAATACGGAGGTGCTAGTCTACGACTGGTCTGAGCCCGGGGACTTTGAGGTCGTAGTGGAGGACATTGAGCGGATCGACTTTGACCGGTACGACAACGAAGTCCGTCACCCCAAGTTCAAGGACTGGCGGTTCGAAGAAGACCTTGTCGCGTCTGAAATGCGGTGGAAGTACACAACAAACAAGTTTATTATTATGAACTGCATGCGAGTTATGGCCCACCAGTTCCCAAGGATGTGGTTCACGCAGGATGAAATGAGGGCGCTCATTAATACGTATCATAATGTAAGTAGCATATAGTCTTAATTCTATTCAGCTTTCAAGCCTTCGTTACCGTCTCTGGACATCGGACTAACCGAGTTTGTGTTTTGCATTGTTCTCATTGACAGGCTCCTGGCTTCAAGTATGATTACGGCTTCAATCCAGACCAGGGTGACAATGTGCTTTGGAAAACAAAGGACGATGTGTATGCGTTGACAGAAAAGAACTCGCGAGTCGCAACATACGTACCCTAAGCGAGGCGGAGCGAGACCTCCGCCACCTCGACGCACGGCAAAAGCACGGCGGCGCCTCGTTGTTTAGCGTTTTAGTGTTGCGTTGCATTAATAGACATAATTCGTAAATTGTAATTGTAATTGCTATTTGTAAATTACAAAGAAAGTGTACACGAAGTCATGATACGTACGTGATGCATGAATAAAGCCAAGTCAGGCAAAGCCAAGTGCATTGCGAGTCCGCAGTGAAGTTCGTAGCCTAACCCAGCTCGTATCTTCGCATGAGGTGAGGTGTGAGTTGATCATCAATTAGCAGAGCAATTCCAAAAGTGATAAACGCTTCAGTCAAGACAAGCCAAGTGCAGACACAAGATGTGGTTCATGCTTTCTTCAGGCTTTTAGCCATGCCCCATACGGCCTACGTGTTACGTGCATAAAAATCTTCACCGCATCCAAAGCTGAAGCCAAGTTATCCAAGCCACCACAGTAACAGCGCAGCATAGACTTGCTGGAGGGCACTTGTCGACTTGTCTTTCCGTATTAAAGCTACGGCTACGGCTACGGCTTTCGTTAATAATTTTCTACTCTTTTATGACTCTGCTGTGCCCTGTCTTGTCTTGCATTTCTTCAGTATTTCTGCATTCAGCTTCGGCCTAGTCGCACCGAGCTCCTTAAGAGGTTCGGATCAAAGCAGAAAGCACGTACACAAGCGAAGGTATAAAGTATAAAATATGTCTCATTTTATGAGCCCGATGATTATGTTCACTGTTCACTCATTCAACAGTCTTTTGCCACGGTTTGATGATTCTGCTTGCTTGCTGGTTGCTGCTCGCTGTGGCTCTGTTGTGGATCTTCTCTTTTCTTTTCGAGTTCCTTTGCTTTGTGCTGGTACAGTAGTTGTGTTGGATCATTGTTGCTGTTATGAATAAAGAGAATTTGAATTTTTTTTTACACATAATGCACAATGCAAAGGACGCTGCTCATGATGCCTGCCATGCCATGAGAAATGAAGCAGCCAAGTAGTAGCAGCTGAAATTAGGGAATTTGTACGCTGGCAATGAATTGGTTTCAAAGTTGAATGAATTACAACGTAAATTGTGCCTGTGCCGTGCCTGCGCCTCGGCTTGGCTAAGAAAAGGTCCTTTCTCATGTGCCATGCCATGTACAATACTGTGAATTCATTCGGGGCTTCCAACCCATAATGAATGTGTATGCACACTAAAAGATTATTGACGGATTTCACCCTTAAAATACTTAATACGGTCGTTCCTGGTGGCGATTCTGAGTTCGCTGTTCACATTCTCAAAAACACATTTTCTGACGGATTAACATCTTCCCAACACCACCGCTTGCGTTGCATTGCGGCTGCAGTAGGCGAATACCGAAGTCTCCACTTCCACCAATTTGACTTCATTATCCCGTTGTCATTCAGCGATTCAGGCGTTCAATGAAGCAATTATCCAATAACATTAGACTGACTGAAATTAAAATGCGGATTATGTGCATGACTCAATGACAGAAATTTTGGAATTTACGAGCCAATTCAGTACAATAAGCTGCATGTTCATGTTAGAACGATTTAGTCTGGAACAATTTCGTGGAACATTTTGTTGGGAACAATTCTCGAGAACATTTGTCTGGGAACAGTTGTGTGGGAACAATTGTCTGGAAACAATTCGCAACAATTTGTCGCAGCTTCCGTTAATTGCTCAATCGTGACTACGTGATGGGGCTGTTGTGCCGTTGGTTTTTTAAGCAAAACACGCTGAAACCCGTCAGTAATGTCCTTACTCTATTTGTGGTGTTTTGCGTTTGAAAAGATGACATCTGGAAATTCTTGCGAGCCATGAAATTCGCCAATTCGCGTATTTAAAAAAACCTAGATCCAATTCACTCCAACTGGAGTCCAGATCCACTTCAATTTTTCATGAATTATCCACTTTTAAGACAATGCATGTCGGGCTTTTCTTTTCTTCTTACAAGCCCGAGACAATTAACACAAGAAAGATACGATGAAAGCCTCAAAACGCCAGAAAGTACTGCAAGAAGATAGAAACCATAATTAAAACATTGTACGACTGCCCATTTCATTCAAAAGCCAAAATACATAAACATGAACATGATATTGGGACTTATTTACAAAACGCTGCTGCTGCTTCTAAACTAAATACGAAAGAGCCCCAGCCCAGCAAGCACCATGCTAAACAGCTGCACACACAACGAAGGAACGAACGAAGCCAGTGGAGAAAAAACTCAAAGCGACTCAGCTTGCCTGCGTGCGTGACAGGCAGTCAGAGACAGCCAAAGCCAAAGCTAAAGCGAACGCTCTCAAGCAGAGTTGGGTTCAGTTCAATTTTTGTATTTCGAGTGTGCAGACTGAACCAACAATCGGCTCTTGGCTCTGCGCGTGCATCTTTCGTATCTCGTTCGCGTTCATATCTCTCGTCGTGTGAAAGTGTGAATTCCTTCGAGAGATTTGATTCATTCGACACAAATACAAACACAATAAAAAGATAAGTTGCGCGTGGATCTTGCCTGTTGTGTTGTGTTTAGTGACTTCCGAAGCAGTTTGATGAATGGAGGTTGACTAATTACTGCCGCAGCATCACTGCACTGGAAACTCGGATTGGTTTGGAGCTTGGGAGCATCTCCATAACCAAATCAAGTAAGAGATGCTTTAATCTTTTATTTCAGGCAGCTTGTTTATAAGTGATCAGAGTGGATTAGTCAATTAGTGCGTTTATCTCTGCATGTAATTAAGAAGCGTTTGAATCTGCACTTCCGGTCAACATGCACGAATGTAACGCATGATTTTCACTTTCCAGCAGTTTGTGAGCTTGAGTGCGTTTTCTTTCTTTCGCTTTTGCATATGGTTTTCCATCCACTGTCCTTTCCTGGCTCCAGACATTTCAGGGCAGGGACAGCGTGCAGGGTTTTGGTGAGGAATTAATTCCTTTGTGCTATGCTATCGCATCTAATTAGCATCATTCATTGCATTTTTGAGTCGGTGACACTACACCTCAATAATTTATTGAATTTGCACCGTGAACTTTTTTTATTTCCGATAATCAAAAAAAGCTTGCGTTTTTAAGTTCGAAGCCCTCAACTCCTTAGTTCGTACCGTGTCCTAAAAATCTATGGCGGTCGAGCCGACGGCCTAGCCGCCTGCCGCTCCTGATTTTTACGCTAGCGCAGTGCAGCCGACGCGATTGCAGTGCAGTTGGCAATTTAATTGACCTGACGTAATAATTGGTACCTTAAACTTAAACACTAAACTGCTTTGCGCTGACGCTTGCCGTCATTTTAGTCCTCAGTCTACTCTACTCGAAGCCGAGGCGGTGGCGGTGGTCAATTAAAGACTTGAATGAACGCTTGAAGTTTGCGAGTCACAACTACTTGAAAAGACGGCAAAGAGAGCCGAATCTTTTCCACGTACATAAATTTTGTTACACACGTCTTAAATTACGTTCATTTGCAGCTGCTGTTGGTGAACAGGTCACAATTATCAGGAATCCAAAATTCCTGTTCCATTCCACGATACTTGATACTTCGTGATGCAAAATGCAATGAGTCGATGAGTATCAGTAATTAAGTTTTGTGCCCGTCGCAGATTCTTTTCTCAGCCCAGCATCTTCATTTTCGTCGTCTTCATTGCATATGCATATTGTTTTCAGCATTCAGCTTCAGATTCTGCTTTCCGTATATAAAAATATCATTCCCATCATCAACATCAACTTTATTTCATCATCTCGCATAACATTAACATTATAGCCCAGCATCAGCTTCAAGCAAAGCAAGCATCTTGTGTGTGAGAGTTTTTATTTCTTTCTGGTCTGCTGAATGGAATCTGGAATACCAACTTGTTCTCGGCACCGCATTCGTGCATTCATCTTATGCCTTGTCTTGTATCATCTCTTCTTCTTCAGTTCAGTTCAGCGTTTCTGCATGCATTTCAGCGTTCGGCCTCAACTGGCACTGGCTTAGCATTAGCTTTAACATCTTCTCATTATTATAAATACTTGCAGCAGCAACACAGCACTGTGTTCATACACAAAACTAATCAATCAACTTTTTTCATGCATCTTTGGCTTCCCAATGGCAATGCAAGGTAAATGGCAAACCAGACGTATGCTAAAGATTTTGTGTGCGTTTGCCGTGCCACGCTGTATTTGCATTAGTTTAGCATCAGCCGTCAGCCCAGCCGCCCTGCATTCGCAAATCGGAATGGCAATGCGAATGTGGTATTCAAGTACGGCCACGGCGCAGAAGAACGCAATAGGCAAAGCAAAACGCAAATACGCGTGAATGATAAAGTGGTTTGTATGATACCAAATCATCATAATCGCGAGCAGGCACGGCAGGGCGACAGCGAACGACGGGACGCGACCGGCGAGTTGGTTGAGCGCTTCAATGCGAGCAAAACCACAAAAATGTCAACTGTCAAGTGTTTGTCCAAATCATCGTCACATTATGCTTGCTATTCCCATTGCCACTTGCGAAAGCGCGAGCAAGCTGTGATTACGATTACGACTGCGAGGATTGAAATCACTCAAAATACTACCACACACAAGTCAAGTCAAATAGAGCACGAGTGCGAGTAGAGTAAAGCCAGGGCAAACCAGGCACAAGTGTGGCTTTCTGGACTTGAACTGGTGGCTTTGATCGCGTATGCGATACGACTCGATTCAGGCACCGCACACATTACGTGGCGTGGTATTAATTTAATCGATCATGTGTACAAAACGGCATGGCATTTGTATTTATTTGTCTCGACAGCGCAGCGTCGACAGGCAAGGAAGATGATGCGATGCGGGAAAGTGTGAATGAATTTGAATGAAGATGATTAGGTTATTAACTCGCGTTCGCTGCATTCTGCATCTGCGTATATTATGGAATGTATGCATATTTGCGTGAACAGTGCAGTGATCAGAAATTAAATTCTTTCGTGCATTGCATCTCCTTTTTTGTAATCGCATACGCATACGATAAGTACTCACTTTGATATCGACACGGCAGACACTTTGGGCTGTGGCCGTGCTAATCTTATTGAGATTGAATTGTACGTCGCTTGTGTGGAGAGCATCAAAGAATGGCAAAGTGTTTTATGAAGAGCGACCGCCGTCACCGTGCCTCGCTGTTACTGAACAAACACACGACAAACGACAAAGTTTTAAATACCTCAAATAAATATTTAATTCACTGCTGCCGTCGTGCTGCCGCTGCTGGTGACGGTCATCAGGGAATCCGTGCTTTATTAAAATTAAAACATTGCCTTCCCTCTGCCCGTGCATCGCTTTGCCTATTGCCTTGCCTTTGCGCTATCATCGATTGTCATCTCATCTCATCTCCTCAACTTATCTCATTACAATCTTTTCCTGGCCTGGCTTACTTTGGCCTGCAAGTATAAAAAATAGTTTCAAGTTTATTTTTCCGATGAATCACACTCAAGACTAGCTCGTACGTACTCAAGCCAGGCAGGCACGGCACAGATCTCACACAAGGAGAAACTTTATCCGTACTTGTTCATCGCAGCGGTGGCAGCAGAACGCATGGCAAAGCGCAGCACAGCATTTGGGTTGTTATAATAATATAAGGTTTAAGTTTCCCCTTCCAAAGCACAACTTTGCCTAGCCTGGAACTCAACTCAACTCCGAAACCGAATTCAGAATTCTGCCACGGCGGCCACGGAACAGGCATACAAAAGGCAGGCGGGCAGGCAGCAAGGGAATGAAATAAGACGAGGACATTGAAAGATTCTCTGCAACTCAAGTGAACCTTCTGGCAACACATGAACTTTACTCACACCACACTCGCACTGGGCTTTATATGAATTATGTGCTGCTTCATGTACACCAATATTAAATGAACCCTTGTGCCTGTGCCTTGTGTCTGTGAAGACTGAAAAGTGCAATGCAGGGCAGGCAGGGCATCACACGTTGACTGTGGATATGAACGTAGCGTAGTTAGTCCTTTGAATTGAAAGCAGTTATTGAAATTGTGAAATGTTGAATGTGCTTTGTGTAACGCGGTGAAGGGCCACGCACGGCCACAGGACCAGGACAGGCAGGACAATAATAATGAAAAGGGTTGAGTGCTGTTTGCACTGCGTATGGGTACGTTTTATTTTTAATTCAGGGCTATGAATAGAATCAGAATCGAGACGGCGAGCGTTGCTGACGGCACGGACGGTGAGTGGCCGTGCGCAGCGTTTGCGCGTTATGGTGATGCGTTACGCCAATGCCAATAATAAGTGAAGTGCGGGCAGGCCAGGCGTTAATGAGTTCGAGTGTAATTTAATTCCTAATTACTGCCCAGTTCCTTTCCAGAATCCATCAGCAGAATCTCACATACGCGAACGCAAAAATAATGCTGTGAATTTGGAAACTAAACGGCGATGTCAATAACAGATAAAAAGAACTTTATGTCATTGCTCTATAATAATAATAATAATAATAATAGCCGCTTTTATTCCCAGAAAAGTAAATACACAATAATTTTTATGAACGTTTCCCTTGACAGGGCTATTAAACATCCACATTGCAAATTGTGCTTAAGTCTAGATTATAAATATGATTTTTCCAACGAACTGTAACTATTGAGGATAAACCTTAAATCATTTAATTACTTTGCTTGCATAGTAAATATTTCTTAAGCTTTCTGGTAATCTACTCAAGATAACGAAAAACCTCCCTCGAAGAATTAGGCAATAGTCAGATTTTATTGGGCCAAAGCCATGACAAGTGACGAGTCATAAGATTCAAATGCAAGGCTATGAATTGGTTTATCAGACTGCGACTGCGATTGCTGCCGTGAGCCGTGTCGGGGCAGTAGAACAGTAACGGCAATAAAATATTCACCATTCACGACACAATGCTCGCAGTGCATTGCATTACTCACTGCTACAAATTATGCTCGCTGTTTGTGTTTGTAAACAATAACAATTTGCGCAGATTGCAGTTCAGATTTTCTTTGTGCCGCAGAAACCTCGTACACAATGCCGACGTGGCTTACGAGACTTACGACTTATGACTTGCTTGGCTTATTGAAGATTACAAATCGTTATTGCATTGCAAATATCATTGTTATTATTCGCTACATTGCAAATTATGAGTATGATTATTTATTATTTTTATTATGAATTGATTAATTTAAATTCTGCAAACTGCAGGTGACGAATGCTGGCGGCTGGCGACCGACGATTGCTTACTTAATCATAATCATAATCGCTGCTATCATAGTGCATTGCGTTGCGGTGGAGGTACAAAAGGCAGAGGCAGAAGGCATCATTTCATTAGCAAAATAAGCATCTTCACTACACTACACAAGACTTGCTTTGGATTTGGATCACATTGCATGCGGCAAGCGCATATTTTTTCATGATTATCAAACTTCCGGTGCTTTACTTGACTACTGTGCCCGTGCCTCCGTGTTGTTCACAGTTCGAGTTCATAAGTGGACGAGACTTGGACGTGGACGTGTTTTGTGAGGCTTTGCTTTGCGCGTTCGTGTGTTCATGGTTTGTACACACGAAGACACGACACAAACTCGACTAGACCACGGCTGTTCAAAGACGGACCTCACCAGGCCAGGCTCAACGCGTGCTGAGCTGCAGTGCAGAGGCTTAGAGACAGAGACTCGAGTGCTACTTGAGGCTCTGAAGCGTATTTGGACAATGATTGAGTCTAAAACAATAGAAACCTTTCAATTTCTTTATTCTCATTCTCATTCTCCACCATCTCTGCGTCTGCCACTTGCGGACTGCGATGGCGAAAATCGGCAGACGCAAAGGCAGAGGCCGAGTGCAGTTACCCGCGATGTGCAAAAACAATCGTAAACAAAAACAGAAAAGAAACACGATACACGAAAATACAAATAATTGAATAATAAAAATGGTTAACTGTAAAAACCGAATCGACAACGGCTGGGCTGGCTGGCTGGATGTCGATGCCTGTTAAGTGTACGTCGTACGTGTATAAATCATCGTTCATCGGCGGGCCGTGGGTTCACTTTCTACGCCACTTCTACTCCACGTCGTCTTGAAATTGATTCATCGTCATAATAGCATGGGAGAGGAACGAGCTTACAAGAGCAAAAGCACTATTATTGTTATTACTTACGGGTCGATGGCTTGGCTTGCTTGCCTGGCTTGACTTGACTGTGGCGCGGCGTAGCTTTCGTTGTTCTGTTCTACGGCTTGGCCTGCCGTGTTTCGTGTTCCTATTGAACGGCAATGGCAACTCAAATTGGATCAGATCAAGTTTTCATTTTCATCCTGTGCAGTGCCGCTCTTGCTCTTCACCGCTGTACAATAATCAGGAATTAATTCCACACAATTGCCGTACATTACACCGCATTACATAACATAATGGTCTTGTAATCATGTAAATAATTGAGATAATGAGAAAGGAAAGCAAGGCTGAGCCTCTTTCAGTCTGAAGGCTAATGCTCAAAGCTCAAGCAAATGCGAAGTGGTACACATGTTCATGCCAAATGCCAATTCACTTGAACACTTATAAATAATTTGTCTCTGCGAAATGCAAAATGTAAAAAAGATTCGCCATCCACGGTACGCGTGCGCGATTTTGCGTGTTTGCGTACTTGCACTTGCATTTTATGAAATAGCACAAAGCGCGAATTCCTGCGTTCTCCCTCACTTTTGGCGTTTCTGGGACAAGACGATGCATTTGGCGGTGATCAGCCCATTTATGCAGCGTCGATGGCCCGTTTCGGCCTTTTTTGGCGTGTTGGTGGCTTGTCTTTAGCTTCGTAGTGGACACGGACACATGCTCGTACAAGCATTAAGGCATTAGGCACACAACAAAGCAAAAGTATAAAACATGTCGCAGTGTAGCGTTAGCATTGTTCATATAATTTTTCTCATCATTATTTTAAAATCATGCCATGACTGAGCCCTGAGCCGAGCCCTAAGTGCATAGTTGGCATGTTATGCTGGGTGATGAACGGTACGGGCAGAGCACTGAACACGTATGAAAAATGGCTTTATACTCAACACTCGCGAAGGCAGAGGCACAGAACAATATTTAGTCAATGCTTCGCGCGCGGTTCGCGGCATGGCATAGCGTGCAATTTCTTCCCATTGCCATTATAATTTGTGCCATGTGTATTTATTAAGTGATATGAGAAGAGAAGATGAAATGGAAACAGAAACAGCCGACGACTGCTTTCGTAGTTCCTAGTCAAATTGCATTGCAGTTCGACGCAGACGCTTGCATGCAGCCAGCCTAAGCCGCTGAGCCATGGTTAGGCATAGAATATGCGGTTTTCGAATGGCATGCCATTGCGATTGCCAAAATACATGTAAGCTATGTAGTAAAGCGTGTAATAAACATAAAGTAAAACTCTTTTCGTTTTCAAAACTCACTCCTCACAGTGCAGCGCAGTGGGCACTAGAAAATGGCAAAATGGGTTTATTATTGGCCGAGGTACGAGAATTGCTTTAGTTATCATTTATTAGCACAAAGGCCCTGCCCTGCCCTGGCCTGACCAGAGTCGCGCGGCTCGCGACTGCGATGCAGACTTGTCAAGCTGTGAACACTTCATATTTCTTAACCTCGGCAATAAAATGCATTTAGGCATTTTGTAGGCCTAACAAAATTAACGACTCCTGGACGGGACTGCATTGCACTTGGCTCGTGTTTTACGGTGGGCATCCGGGGACAGGCATTGCGATTCAAGATAAAAGCCCAGCGCAGCAAAAGC
This sequence comes from Mesaphorura yosii, assembly GCA_009869945.1. NCBI lineage: Eukaryota > Metazoa > Arthropoda > Collembola > Poduromorpha > Tullbergiidae > Mesaphorura > Mesaphorura yosii. Next base: position 97,299 of record WIXG01000049.1, on the reverse strand, counting down.
TCTAAATTTTATTCATTATTATGCATTAGGCATTAACTCGAGCTGCCGCTGCTCGCTGCTTTTCATGTACCCTACGTGTGTAATGTTGTTTTGCACGCAATACGCTCAAAGTGCGACGTTCGCGAGTGGCGAATATGCACCGCACCGCAGCACGTCTTAGTCGAGTGAATGCATGATACAAAATTACGCGTAATTGCCTGATAAGGTGGAGCTTGGCTTCAAAGAGTGCAAAAAATTACGGTGATAAAACGAGAGAGACTCAAGTCGAGACACAGTCAAGTGCAAGCTTCAATTTGAGTCCGCTCGTATCTTAGCCTCAAATCTTGCCCAAAATCTTCTAATTTATCTCCTCCGTGCTTGCTTTTATATTGACACATTGATGACTGATGACATAATTTAGCTCGGCTTCGGCTCCTCGTTTACTGCTCTTTGCTAAGCTTTCCTGCATTATGTGGAGTTGAGTGGCCCGGCCTCGCGGTAGTCGTGCAGTATCCTGGTTGTATATCATATCATAAATATGTCATCGTCATATTGTTTTCAAAGTGAGTCGTTCTCACATCTTTGAAAAGTTTTGTGTTTATCAACATTTTCCTTATTTATTGTCGTCAGCCTTCAAACTCAAACCACGACCAAAGGCAGGACAGGAACGGAAAAGAGATTTAAAAGTTTCAACTTAACAAAAGTCGCATCAAATAAAATCAAGTTCCCGAAAGGAATTCACTTCACAGGCTGCAGCAGCAGAATGAATGAGGCAGAAAGGCAAAGGCAGGGCCAGTATAATTAGCCTGAAGGAAACAAACCAAGAACCAAAGCTCTTCGAAGCCCATCGTCAAATGTGAATGTGAAGTATTTTCTGTAGAACTGGGACAATGTGGTCCAATTTCGTGCCAAGCAGCTTCTGAGAAGGCAAAGGCAAAGACACAAAGTTCGTTCGAGTTCGAACGCATCATAAAATTGTCATTACGGCGATGAAAGGTCATGTCAAGGCATTTAGCACGTAGGCTCAACATGATTTGTGTTGTATCGCGTAGCGTTGTGACTTGGACTCGGTCGGAGGATATGAGCGTGAGCTGCAGCGTCAGCTCGGACGTGATAATGCGTTTTTCGTTTTTGGTTGTGCCTGCACGTTTGCCTTGCGTTTGGGGTTTTTGGTTGGTTGATTTGCTCCTCGGTAATTAAACGCTGCTGAGGCACGGAAAAATTATGTACGCAGCTGAGCATTGAACAATGGAAAAGAAAGACACAAAATCATTACGACGGAGTGCAGGCAGGCAAGGGACCGAACCTCAGAGATAAAAGAACGAGACTCTCCGTACTCCGTGCCATGCCAAGCAGGATTATTAATCAAGTTCCTTTCGCACGTTGCGCTGCGCCGTGTTGAATTTGCGTTTAATTGTGTTATTAGTAAACAATAAAAAACCCACGACCATATTTCTGGACTCGTTTTATGTTTCCTATTAAATTTTACGTTGCCGTGATGTTCGCTGGTCATAAAAAGGCATCTGTGGCTGGAATCTCTTCTCTGAAGGAGTGCGAATGCGAATGCAGGCGGAGATGAACGCAAAGCAAAGGCAAAGGTTGAGGATGTGCGTAGACATAAAGATGCTCCAACCATAATAATATTACATCTCTTGAAGACCTCGACTCGGGTTTCTTTTCTTGCCGTGTCATTTGTGCAGTGCGAGAACTTTCAAGTGTGCTTCTCTGCTCTGCTCTCGAAAGAATTAAATAGCAAGTCTCTTGTGTTTGTACCGTACCGTGCCGTAAAAAGATGTAAAAAGAAAGATGGACGAGACGATTTGTTCTCACGTCTTGTTACTGGTTACAACAACAGCGCAGTGCCCGTGTAGTGCAGCGCGGACTGCACACAGACACAAGTTCAAGAAGTAAATTAAACTTTGGTCTTGCAAGACGTAAGTACGCAACTACGCGAACACAAGAGACCACGGCAGATAAGGTGCACATTTGAGTTTAGGAAATTGCCAATTGTGAGCACAGAGAAGAGCGAGACGTGCGTGGCATTCGCAAATCTAAGAATCTGCTTTGCGGCCTTAGCGACTGCGAAGCAGATGCTTGGCCAAGATTAGCATTTAATAATTACATGATCTGTGTACTTCATTATTCAACTTAATTGCTTCTGAAATGCTGCCATCGTTGACCATAAACGTACACGTTAAAAGCAAACATTGCCTTGCCGATCTTAATCCTGTCCTCGTCGTGCAAAGTGTGTACATGAAAAGAATGGGTTCACGCCCTCAGCCTCAGCTGAACTGCTCAACTGTCTCACTTGCCATTGCCATTTTGCATACCATGCGTGCTCGAGTTGTCTCTCTCGTCTCGTCATTGTCAAAACTGTTTCATGTCATTCATGCAATACGTATGCACTTGCACCGCACTGCTCAAAGACGCCTGCACCTCGAACCACCCGAATTGGGTCCATTTCTCTTCCACACTCCCTCTTCCAGCTTCAGTTTCCTGTTCTTGTATGCTTTTACGCTCGTGTTGGTGTTGATCTTTTGTTGATGATCCTCGAAACACACTCAAATCTTTCTCGGAAACAAGATTTAGAACAAAAAAGTTCATTCTCGTGCATTTTTATTGCTTTGCCATTACTCACACCACCAAACTCCCGCTCCGTATCCGTCCCGTGCTCCGGCGTATTTGTATTCGTTATTCGTTTCGCTCGCCCAATGCTTGCGAGCACGGTACGGAAGCCACCAGATCAATAAGAACTCGATCTGCGAGTCTGAGAATGAGAATTTTTGGTTTTCATAGCCAAAGTCTATGGAGGACTGCTGCTTGGAGTCTAAGCCAAGCCAAGACCCGAAAGAGATACAGAATACAGAGGAGGCACGGCATGGCATGGCATGGGATATATTATTATTGGAAATAGAAACTCGCACTAAAACTTGCACTGCTTGTACTTGGAATTGGTATGACGCGATGCACCGGGAAATAAGAAATGAAGGGGAGAATTCAACACTGCTTCATTTCCAGTCCAGCTCCGTATTGCTGCTATTGCTCGACTCGACAGAGAGAAAGAGAACTTAAACATGCTACAATACAAAAGTATAAAGTAATACGAATACGGACATACGGATAAAACGGAGCGTGCAATAATTGTGTAAAGTGTACAATAGACATTAGACAATGCACACGAACCATTCGTGGGTCATGGCGCGGGCGCTGGGCCCTCGCTTGGCTTTAGCTTTGGCACCGCAGCGGCCCTCCACTCCGCCGAAGTTCGGGTGAATCGGGCCCTGCTTTAACGCGTCTGTCTGCCTTGTTTAGGGTTGGATTTCATTTGGGTCTTCATCGGTCGGTCGTATTTTATGCGCCGTATTTACAGTGAAGGCTCTAATGCACCATAAAGCCAGGAACAGAACACAATGTGCATTTGTCATGAGAAATAGATTGCCTCAAACACATACATGAAAGGCAGCACGAAACAACGACGAGAGTTAACAGTTTTAAAGCAGCAGGAGGAGAAACAGAGATGAATTGAAACTGAAGCTTGGCTGGCACTGGCACTTTGGCAACTTGGGCTTGATGATCGTCATCTGACGCCGACCTGGCCTGGCATGCGAGTACGTTGCGTTTATTGATGACACTTTGATGAGACGGGTCCAAGATCGAGTCGAGATGGTTTCCGTTCCGTTGCCTTGCCATGTTAATGACTTGACTTCTCGCCGCTGTTTGTATTGCGTATTCTTATTTGTGTTGTATTTGTACAATAATTTGCGGTGATGAAGCCTCAGGAATTTTTGTGTTAGAATTCAAGTGCGTAATAAAAAGGGAGAAAATTGTGTTTTGATGCATTAAAGGAAAGAATTACTCCAAGATGCCAGGCCAGGATGCAGATCTTTCAGCAGCAGCCAGTAGCGATGAGGAAAGATGAAATAAAAACGCGAACGTGGAAAATGGAAAAGTTGTGAATTGTGAGAGTTGCTTTGATGCATACATAATACTCGGTAATAAGTTTGGGGTCTAGGGAGCCAGCAGCCAAGCTCACCAAGCTTCTCTTCAGCTACACCGCTGCTGTATCCTGTCTTGTCCTCTGCTCCGTTTGCTGCTCTCGCAATGCAGGCCACTGCAATACTTATAAAAGCAGCAGTTCACGGCACGACGCACGAACAAGAAACTTCTTAGATGAACCCATTCGTGGTTGGCGTAGAAAATTATTCATGTCAAATTAGAGGACACTGCTTAATTACGTACCGCTTTGTTTACTGCTATCAGAATTGCTAGAGAGCATCTTGCATCTTATCAACGAATCAATGCAGATAACCGATACAGTAATTTACTTGCGTTTGAAGTATTTGCTTTGGATTTCTGGCTGCTTGAAAGTTCTAATCTCGTCTGCCTAATTTGAATACATTTGCTGTTGCCGTTGCCATTTGGTTTAAGGCTATGCGAGAGAGAATGCATTGTGATATTAATCTGATAATGGTAAACAGTCATTAATACAGGCAATGCATCGCAAACGCGACTTGAGTCGAGACTCGAGCAGACGAGAGATGAGATAAAAGAGGATAAACACACAGATTGCGATTGCGAATTTTTACATTAAAAATTTTGACAATGATGTTGATGATGATGACGATGATGATATAACGCGTAGCACGGTGAATAGTGAATAATGATCGTTTATGAAGGAGTTTACGCAATACTTAATGCATTATACGTGGCACTCCCAAGGCCCGGCATTGCTGGCATGTGGATGATCTTACGTCACAAGTGCGCGTACAAGCACAGAGCACTGTGCTGGCTTAAAAATGTTGGTGATGAGATTCGACTGTAATAAATTCATTGCTTCATTCAAATTGACGGCATGTTGTGCGTCCGAGAATGAAACACAAAAAATGGACAATGAGCACCATAAACATAGATTTTGGCAGAAGTGGAGCGCGAGCGTGTGGAGTCGAGTCGAGTCGAGGCTTGTAACTTAACAATGGCATCATATAGCATAACAGTAATAAAGTGTTCTGTGTCAGTTGTACATTTGTACTCGTATTCGTATTTCTACTCGAAACTGACATGTTTCTTGAATTGATGTTGACTTGAAACGAATGACGGACTGTTGTTGAAGTGAATCTCAGTCAGATAATACTAATTTGATACCAGCACGAGATCGCGAGGGCGATGGTGATGGCGATCGCTTGTTATCTTGTTAGAGCAGTTGCAGCTGCATGGCTTTTGCTTTGATTTGCTTTGGTGTGGTGCGTTTCTTTTCTTAATCTCTAATCCGAATCTTGTATTCTTATTCTAATGCATTTATTATGTAATTTCAGTAATTTGTAACTAAACTGGTGCGTTTTAATTTTTTTCAGGAATCCGAAACTCATTTACGTGACGCCGCCGCTGCAGTAAAACAAAAGACGATTGAACTGTGAATTTTGGGCATTGGCATCATCAAAACTCAGAAGTTGTTTGAAAGTTGTGCGAGCAGCGATTAGTTCCTGAGGACTTTGTGTTCGGTGACTGCGACTTGGCTGCTTTGTGTATGAAAGTTTCCCGTACGTGAAAATGAAGCGTAAAAAAGCGTAGAATCAATAGTACCAAGTCGGTCGCGTTTGTTTATGTGTATTGTGTGATGATTTGATTATTCGAGCAGCAGCGCGACGCAGAACTCTGTTGAACTTCTCTTCTGTCATCGTCTCGTCGACTCGACTTCCACCTCTTTTGTGATTGTGCTGTGTGCGGTTGACTTTATCAAAGAAAAGTCACCAAGACCAAGTTTTAAAACCCAATTATTAACTCGCAACATTTTGAGTATAAATGAGTGAAGGTAGACTGCTCGTGTTTGAGATCGAGAAAGTTCAAGACAAAGTTCCGATTCCGACCAGCATCAACGTCGTCTGCAGAAGAAGCAAAAGCACAAGCACAAAACTCAAAGCGTTCATTTCCATTTCCTTCCTAACACAATCAGCATCCAAACTCCTTTTCGGTATTGAAGTAACTACGACGCATTATGACTTCAATGACTTCAGATGGCCCCAAGGATACTTCCACAGCTTCTGGAACCGCGACAGGGAATAGCGCCAGTGCAGGAGCAAGTTCGGGGTCGGGCACGGGTGCGACCAACAACGTCAGAAGCCCGGCATCTTCGAAGAATGATGGCGCTCGAAGCATCGGTCATAAGTCGTCAGCGCATGCGAGCAACCCAAAGAGCCCTGGCACGAAGAGCGGCGGCGGAGCCGGAAGAAGCACGTCAGCAACAAGCCCCGGCCACAGCAACTCAGCCTCAACCACTCCAACCCGCATAACAATCGGCAGTCCCGCGTCGGCCAAGCTGAAGATTGCATTGGAGGAAAAGAGACAGCGCATCGCGGCGGCCGCTGCGAATAAAGTCTTGACGAGTTCATCAGCGGGCGCTGCGGCAAACAAAGACAGAGACTCAAAAGAGCCCAGTTCGTCGTCCGGCACCTCGACGGCAGCGACCACCCCGAGCAAAGTGAAGGAGAGAGAAAAGCCCAACACTTCTCCGTCGACTACTCCCAAGAGCAAGGTCCCGAAGCTCGTGATCAGCGGCACCGGAAGCGGAAAGACGAGCCACTGCGCTGTTTTGAGCACAATCTCGTCCTCAACTACGTCCACGTCACTCCCACCGACTTCGACACCGGCAATCAGTGCAAGCACCACCAACAGCGGTGGCGCTGCATCGACTGCGACCGAAGTTAGTGTCGGTGGCGCGAAGACTGGATCAGCGTCAGCGCCCAGCGAATCCCCCGCTGCAGTTGCCGCAGCCGCAACTCCAGCCAGTTTAGACGACGATTCCAGCACGACAAACGCCTCCCACAACAATAACAACAACAACACTACCCCAAGTTTAACCGCTTCAAGTGATAGTGCAGTTGGTGATAGTGAATTCGACGAGGCTGAGGACATAATCATCCCCGTGACCGGGAAGAAAGGTCCGATCCGTGGTCGAGCGTGGAGGGATCCGTCTGGTCAGTTTAGTTTTTTATTTAATTTAGGTTTAGTTTAACAGCAAACAGATTCTGAAAACAATTGTAGGTTTAAAGAATGGTAAAGTTAGTGTGAGAAATGGAACAACATTCTTTTCATCGTAATGCAGATTGACGAAGCACGCTCGCTTCTTATCTGCATTGTGTGTTTTTGGGCAGGAACCTCTGATACTTCAATAGCAAATAAGAGGAATTTCCAATCTTGCTTCTTGCGTCGTGTCGAGCTGAAGGTGTTAAGCCCTTTGCTGCTGCCAGTTTTTCAAATTTTTCATTGATGCATACCCACTTTGAACTTTTAGACTGATTATTTCACCATTTTCGGAACAAGTAGAAGCGAATCATAGTTTTAGAAAGTTGGACCGAATTAATTAATTTGTAACTGGTATTATAGTTTATTTCAATGACTCTGGCAGTTTTCAGTTTTTACAACAAATCAACAGCTTAATTTCCTTTGGTGAGGACAGTTAAGCTTAAAGTACAGCTAAGACTTGGATTTACAAAAATTTAAGCTGTTCTCACCAATGGAATTTGGGGGGGGGGGGAATTTAAAGTGTATGGTGACCGGAAAACTGAAAACTGCCAGAGTCATTGAAATGGACTATAAATACAAGGAATACCTGGAACCACGCTTCTTCAGCTGCCATTGATTCTCTGCTCTGGTGTTGATGTCTTGTGACCTCGAATGAAATTTTGTCACCACCACTGCAAGCTTTAAGGATTGCACTTCCTAGTCCCCTGTGGACATGGTCTTTCTCAATATTGTGAGCATAACGCTCTTTTCCCAATGTAAAACAAAACTTCACACGCCGGGTTTGTAATGTTCTCTGCTAGGAAGTCTTTCAGTCCAATCGTTGAGGCTATTTTATCAACAATGACGACGAAGTAGACGGTAGAAACTTGTTCGATCTAAATAGAAATGATTTCTTCCAGTTTCAGTTTTTGCGAATTCATTGCTCCGTCCGAACTTGGATCTGTGCGTTGTGAACCTGGATTTTCCAAGTCTCCCAAGTCATCCATCGTAGCAAAGAAATCAGAAGCGCGTGCTGTTCCACGCCTAATAATGAATATAGTTATAAAGTTCTCCATTATTCCTATTAATTACGAATCGGGCAGAAGGATTGCAAGACTCACGTCTTATGCAATCCTTCATATCTTTGAAGGGATATAAGTTCATGAAATCTTCGGTCACAATACTTGTATTGGTTTTTCCAAATTTCTCCATTTTCATTTAACATTTGTCCTGATTCTTTAGCTTTTTGTGTCCTCTTGTTGTCCCAATCCATATGCCGTTGTCGGTTGCCCTCCCAGTTCTTCTTTCTCATCTTACGGTGATATTCACGAATTTCAGGGTAGCAGCTTTGGCAGTGCGATCTAATCTCGATTAAGGTTCCACTCTTCTCACATTTTGAACAGGTGTACTAATTCTGGCACTTTTGATAATGAGTACCAACAAAGCCGGAGTCGGAGTCAATGAATGACTTGCCTGAAATTGCAAACCACTTAACATAACTAACTTGCACATAATCAGTTTCGGTACATTGAAATACTATTCTTTACATTTGATTTCTAACCTTGCTGGTTTCTCCGCTTCCTTGTCGCTCGTATCAGACTTGAAGTACTTCCTGATATCAGACTGCGGATTAATTGGAAAATTTCGCTTAGCCATTCTTCCTCATTCGTGACTGATAAGAAACTCAGATGGTTCTTATATATATTATAATATTTTGCTTTAGTTTGACCTACAGTTAATTCACTCTAAATCAATTTTACTTCACTACTACTAACGCCAATTTCTACGTTCATTAGTTCATTCTGCTTTTCCTGTTCACTCTTTGCACCACTACGCGCCAATTCAATTCAAAAATAATAGAAGCTTCAACTCACATGTGCTCTACAACTTACTCTATTTGCATTTACTGTGTTGATTAATTTCTTGTTGGAATTAATTTACAGGTACATTTACCAAATACATTTGCTTCTCCGAAGGTGGAATCGAGTACCGTCCTGGAGGTAAGTTGAGGCTCACTTTCTTTTTACTAACACGGCCACGGCACGGTGTATTGTATGTAAATTCAATTTGTGTGAGTGGAGCAAGGCTCATGGCAAGGCAGGAAAATACGAAAATACGGCACAATAGCAGTCGCGCTCTCAGACAGTCTAGCAAATGGACTTTCGGGGTTTAGACCCCAAACAACCGAACCTCAGCACGCAGAGTAGAGCAGAGATACAGATGGAGAGATGGTTTGTGTGCCTATAAATTATTACATCACCCTTTCCAGCTCTCGCGTTCACGTTCAGTGTATTTGTGTATTGCGTTTTGTGCGTGCAGTGGTTCAGTATTTCATTATTTGCAATTCAATGCAACCAGCAAAGCAACGGCAATCTAGACTGGCTTGGCTTGGCTTGGCTCTGCATTTGCCGGTATCGCATATCGGCTTCGGCGGCATTATTGCATTAAAAGTAAATAAAGTCCAATGTCCTGTCCTGCTTGCGATGCCGCTTCTGCTGCGCCTGTCGCTGAAGTGCATGTTTAATGTTTTTATGCTTGTCTGTTTATTGCCTATTCACTAGCTGTATTCGTATTCCCTGGCATCGCTCTGGTCTGGCTGGCTTGTCTCTTGCGTACCGGTTTTCCCACACGTACAATCACAAAGGAGTATTAAACCCCAAACCCTGCCGTGTCCGTGCGGTCCGTGTCGCGCAATGCAGCGAATGCATCCCAGTCTGGCAATATTGACATATGGCATACAAGCGAGTGTAGCACGAATTAGCAGTACGGATTTAATTAATGCAATATGCAAAGTTTCTCTTGTCAGTTGACGAGATCGTCTGAGGCGAAGGCGAGAAAAGTTCATCGAGAAGGTTATTAATAACAGTTTACGGATCCGTCGTAATTTATTGCGAGACGGCTTCAGTCACAGTCAGTCAATTAGTTACACTAACAAAGCCTGAACGCGTATGCTTTATGCCATAGCATCGCCATTCATCCGCGCATCTTTCTTGTGATGAACCGAGAAACGCGACGCAGAGCAGGCAGTGAGGCATGGTTTTATTACACATTTAAAAAGGCACATAAAAAAGGTCATAGCGATTCCCAAATCCAATAACAGCACGGGAAAGGTAATGAAGGCTATTATCAACACAAAATTACACGTACTTAAGGCGAGATGATGATACAAGACTCAAGACGCTGAGATTGAGTTCATCCTGGTCTCGACTCGGCTGCGCTGTCGGCGCGCGGCTTCGCTTTGGCTTTGGATGTGATGAGACGAGGAAATGCAAACTCCAAAGAAAAGAAAGAACGCAGGGTGTTGCTGTTGCTGCGCTTTGCTGTTGTTAAAAATCGTGTTATTCAAAACTCATTTTCGGGTGTCGGCACATTCGTTCCACTTTATAAGAGCAATAGCGAGTTTGTGTTTGCATCTTTCTTGCGTGCCGTGCCGAGCGAGCGTTGAGATTGAGCTATTCAACTTGAACAACCGACTACTCAACACTGGCTCAAAGCTGTGTGGAAACTAGAAAGAAGTCGAGTAAAGAAAGAGAGAAAGAACTTGTAACATAAAATACTTATAAATACGTACGCAAATAGCGAACTGCATAAGGCTTTGACTTTGCTTTACTTTACGGCAGGCAACGGCACGGCACTTGATCTTCTTGAAACTTTTCCTATGAACTTTATCAACAAGGCTTCCAGCTTTCGTCAACACAAACAGCAGCAGCGTCAAATGCAAAAGCATTGGAGAATTGAAGCAGTTTGCAGATTGCATGTATTTGTGTTTGTAATTGCATCCAAGTATTAATTACAGGTGGTTGGCTCACTACACAGCGCACAGCACGGCAGCATGCAATTAAATTGATTGTTCTATTATTATTATCAGCATAAATCAAAATAAAGAGGAATCGAAGTCGAATTAGCGAACAGAGAATGCGTTAGCGATGGCGAATTGAGCATTCATTAGAAAACAAAAGAATTTCGTTATTTATTTTGGCCAGGTTTCTCATAACGCGATACGCGAATAATGGCGAGTGGCGAATAAAAACCTGTTTGAAATGTGATTATGCAAATGAGCACTAAGCGCTTTATTAATCGCGTAATTTCAATGCAGGCAGGTCCTACGAACTCCGAATGCAATGCATGGCCGTGCCTTCTGTGCGTATGATGATTAATTTCATTATCAATAAATCTGTGAACTGCGGACAACGAGCAGCGCTGCAAGAAGAACTGTACATTTGTGTCTTTTGCGTTGCATTTTCCACATTCAAAGTGCATTTGGCTCGACTTACCTCAGTCAGTCATAAAACACAAAATGACAAAATGCAGAATGCGAATACGAATGCAGAAATGGGGAAAAGTTAAGTCGAGTTAAAGTAAAAAGGTTCCACTTTTGTCTGCTCCGCTTTTACTTTGTGTCTTTGTCGTTTCGTGTTTTCGGATGTCTTTAGCTTTTGCTATGCCCAGCCTGGCATTCAGATACACAGAGTGTGGGAGAATGAAAATGGATCTTGCCTTGCCGCCGCTGCGAGTCTTGAGTCTATCATATCCATTGATTTTTCCGGTCTTTACCTTCTGCATTCTGCCAGCGTTGGCTTGACTTGGCTGGCCCTTTTGCCGTGCTTTTACCGTGGCATGGCATGGCTTACGGGCTGCGTTGCTTTCATTCTTTTCTTATTTGTCTCTTGGCAATGCTACGCTGAAATCCTTCAAAATTCATTCACTTGACTTTGACTTTTCAAACTTTCTATCGTGTTTCGTCGTTTCGTCTCCTCTTTACTTTTCTTCCGTCTTCCGTGTCGCGTTTCGGCATTTCGGTTCTTCTGTCAATACAAATATCAAATAGTAATAATAATTTTAATATCCTCAAGATCTCCGGCGGGCTGAGTCGTTGCCGTCGAATGGAGATGCAATTCGCGATTGCGATTTCTCGTATCTAAACTTTATCTTTCAATTAGCGAATCGATAGTCGATAGCCCCTGCCGCCTGCCTGCTGTAAGATGCGATAACGAAAGTATCGACATGTATGGCATATGCTGTTTGCCATTTGCTTTCTTAAGTGAAGAGATTACGCGTACGTGTTTTGGCTGGCTGTTGTACTCGATTCATCGTCTATCGCCTAGCATGGCATAATAAATAATAGATTTCCGCATTGTAACAACTCGTAACGTAAAATGCTGTACGTTGTACGTTCGATTCATTCAATTGTCGCGCGTGGAATTACTTTGAAGTCTTTTTGATGTTTTCGGTGACAGTAAAAGTTTCTGGCAGCTAACAATAGCGAATAGCCGAATGTGAATATTGATATTTTACGTGTCAGTGTCTGACTTGGTTTTGGGTTTGACTTGACTTTGCTTTGCACGGCATATGGAGTGGAAAACGGAAAACAAGTTGACTTTTCTTGTCGCAAGTCTTGGGTGGCTTGCATTCGCTTTCTGAAGTGAAGCTTGGCAGCGCCAGCAGTAAGCAGTTCATTGAATTTTAATTTGATTGGCCCTGCTAGCTCCTTGTTTCGAGAAGAGATCTTTTTCATTTAAATTGAAAATGAGCTACGGGTACGATTTTGAGATGTACAAACACAAGATAAGGCAAAGGCAAGACGAACCACGGCTGGCCACTCCTTGCTCATTACAAGCCCTAATTAAGTGCTTTAGCCTGCCCGAGCCTGAGCTCTCGATTCAATGAGGATTTAGTAACGGACGGATTACAATCACACTCACATGAATCGAAAACGCTGTGGAGATTCTTTACGCATTCACCATTTGTCAAAGTATTTGATCTCCAGTGCACTTAAACACTTAAACTGTTGATATTTTTATTCCCACACCTAAATGCAGTACAGAATGCAATATTATCTGTATAAACATTTTATTTGTTTCCGTTCCGCATGCAAAAGGTACAAACACAAAAACGGCAGGCTCAGGCAGGCAGTTGAGGATTTTACATGAGTAACAATAGCAGACAGTTTAAGAGACAGCACTGGGCTGGTGGCGAGGAGGATAAGCAGAAGAGCTAAGATGTTTTAAGAGAGAATGGAATGGAATTATTGTTGTAGAATCACAATGCAAGCAAGCAAACAGTGAGGGAGGACGAGCTGAGTTACAAGCACAAGGTAGAATAGAAAGGAATGGAATGGATCGAGGAAGGGAATGCCAGGCAGGCAGGGAATAACGAATAAGTAAAGTAAAAAGGCGAGAAAAATAATAAAGATGAAGTACGCTGGCTGGGCCATGCTGGCTGCTACTCGCTGCAGAAGGGGAGCTGAAGAATCAAAAGATGAAGATGAACAACATGAAATCTTCTTCTCTTGCTACAAAATCGTGATTGCTTCATATTTCTCTGGTTCTCTGGCCTCCTCACCATGCCATGCCATGCAACCAACTCATAATCTTTTCCGATTTACTTTTACTGCATGCCACTTGAACGCAGTGCTAGTATAAAATATTTTCCTGCACTTTTTACAAGCCAATTTGCAACCAATCTCGAGATGTATGGGCTCCATCCTTCATCCACGTCCTCATTTATGTGTGTAGAATAGCGCGTACTTTTGCGGATTGTGTTCGCACTAAATACCGACTAAATACCAATCAGCACACATTATTTGCTTGATATCTCGATATCAATCTCACATAGACCGCATCCGCACTCAATGGGTTAATGACGGATTACGCGGTATGCCGGATTTCGCGATGCAATGATGGTTTGATTCTCCGGATCTCCAGAAACGCATTCTTCCGCTTAATTAAATGGTCGATCGTGGAATAATACAAGTGAAATACACGTAGGTGTATCGGTTGTTCGTTTTGGTGCCTTCACACATTTTGGCTTGGCTGGTAATATTTCATGGCAGCATAGCATTCGCCTTCTCATTGAATTGAATCACTTCACGTGTCAATCCTGCTTTCATCTGTACATGATTTATTACTGCGCCTGGTAGGAATTAAATTCTTCTTCTCGCCAGTGAACCAGCCGTGAGCCTGTGAGCGTGTTGTTGGTAAATTATGATAAGAGCGTGCAGAAGTGGCTGACCAACGAGATACCGCACCAGGCTGAGTTCGAGTTCGAGTATTAAGTTGCTAATAATAACGGGCGAAGTACGGAAAAGGAGCAGTTTTGCTTTGCAAAAATGTGGACCGGCCACACCACGACCACGAAGGCGACAACGACAAAAGAGGGGAAACCAAACCAGACGAAACGAAGCACACCATAGTCAAGTCAAGGCAGTCAAATAATCCAAGCAGGGCAGACTGTGGTGGTGGTGGCTCTTGAGCAAATAAAAGTGAATCTGTCCTGCCCTCGCCAGCCTGAGAATCGCTGGGAATGAGGTTCAGTGCCGAGATCAGAAAAGTCACAGTGCATCATTCATGCGAGCTATTATCATAATACTGGGCATCAGATGCTGGGCAGGGCGGGCGATTGCAATGGCAATGGCACTTTTGGCAATCTTCGTAGCACGATTACGATTACACATTTAGCAGATAGCAGGTTCAATGGTTATCTTCTCACCGCGCCAGCGGCACGATCCGACGCGGCGAGGCTTCTGCTTATCAGTCACTAAACGCAATGGCAAGGCGATGGGCATGGGCATTGGTAATAATTGATTGAAGTGTGCGCGTACGCACACGCACGTACGCCAGAGTCATAATAATGAATAAGAGCTCCCGGTCCCGGCAGTCTGAACACAAAAGAATCTAAAGAGGGTTCGAACCCAATACAAATAATTCCTGATCCGCATTCGGTTCGACTCAGGTCGTGATCGCGGCCTGGTCCCCTACTAATACGAATCTCTCGTCTGGTTACTCGTCTATCAATCTAGCAGCAGCACTAGTAGTCTCCACGCCTTCCTTGATAATCTTGTTTTCATCTTCCTGTGCTCTGTCTGCCTGTGTGCTTAGTTGCTATACTTATCAATCAATAAACGATCACGATTACTGAATTAATGAATGTAATTCGAGCCCTGGTCTGAGCTCACGTTAAAACTCAGACTAAGCTTGAGCTTGGGTTTGAGCTTTGAGCCTGATTAACCACAACAGCAACAGCTACGACTACGAGTTAATTACGCAATCAACGGCTGAGCGACTGTGACAGCGACGGACGGCATGACAGAATAAATAATCACAATCGCAAAAGTGACAGCAGCAGAACGTAAATCGACCATGAGCACTCATGGCCACTCAATTAGCAGCTTTTGCTCATTGTTTCTTTTGTTTCTGTTACGAGCTCAGCGCTTGAGATTTGTAAGTTTTGTTCGCTTGTTAATGCGTGCGAGATTCGCGATTGAAGTCATCATCGCCTTTTGCTTTTTGCCTTGCCTGCTTGCCTTTTAGGGACCGTCGCGAATAATGAGCCAAATTTCACATCATTACGCGCTCGTGTGAAGTGAATTACTGGCCCAATGATGTTAATTACGTTTTGTTCCTTTTTATTGCTGTGCTCGCACAAAACGTGATGTGCGAGTGCGAATTGGGGGTTCACCGGATGAAAAGTTGGCGCTATGCTGTGTGTTCGCGAGTACAAGAGATTTGTCGAGATTATTTATTTTTGCTGTTGTTCTTTTAAACTTCAAACTTAAATTTACAACTTTGGTTTCTTCCCTTTTGCCTGCGCTGTGCTGTGAAGCTGCGAAGCTGTGATGGGCTTTGGTTTGTGCTGGTAATCCTTTTTACACTGCTAAACTGAACTGCTGTGCTGTGGCTGTGGAGATTCCTCAGAGGTTGTTGCATTTTGTTACTGACGAGCCGAGGAGGCAATGAATACTTGAGCCTGGGTTGGTTTGGCTGTTAAGAGTCGAGGGTCTTGCCTGGCTGCCAGGCAGGCACGTATTCTTGTTATGCTTTATGCTCATAAGACTCATAATATTTTTTAACTTCATCTCGCCTCGTACGCGTACGCGTTTTCTAACCTGCCTGAATTACACCAGGCGCTACACAATGACACGAATAATTTGGAAATGAAATGGATAATTAGATTAGATTGATAATGCATACATACACAGATCATATTCGCGTCGTATACACACGCAAACACTGGGTTTAGTATCGTAGCAAAAGATTCACGGCTCACGTTTTATGAGGTACTAAAAATAAATTCTCGCATCTAGCCGAGCCACGCGGCAGTGGCAGTGGCAATAAAATTGCAAGTGTCACCAAAGTTCAGTCTTGTTAGTAAGCTAATAAATTTCTTATTTCTTATTCTCATTTCAGATTCCGTGTACATTGAAAGTCAGCGTGCCGACCTGCCCTTCTTCATCTGCACGATCCAGGAATTCAAACGGGTAAGTTTTCGCACGCTTGCTTTGAATAATTAAAGGACACTAAGTGCGATAAATGTTGTCGAAGAAATTGAGCCCACACTCGCACTCGTATTTGTGGTCGTGATTTTGATTTGTGATTTGCAAAGTGTCAAACGCATGCGAAAGGAGTTATGCGGATGAAAGAGTTAAGAGTTGGCTGCGTCGCGTTGCATTTTCGTTGCGTGTACGCGAAACACGAAGCAAAAGAGCAGAGCAGATGCGTTTGATGCGAGATGAAATAAAAGGATACGCCACCGACGGCATGGCATGGCGCAGAAAGTTGGTCGCTCGGTCGTCGAGATGTAAAAAAAGTAAGAGAAAGATTGCTGCCGCTGGTGAAAAGGGAATCCGAACCGGAGTTGCCGGGGTTCTTTCTTTTCTCTTTGCACACGATACAATGCAATACAAAAGAGTTACGAGCTGAGAGTTACGTGAACCGTGCACCGCGATGAGAAAAAGTGAGAAATTGAAAGGGTGATCTGTGAGCTTGTCATCTGGCCGTTTAGGCGGAAATGACAACGACGCGAGATGCGCCACCAGACCGCCTTGGTGCTTAGCGTCGTTAGTCGTTCAATTTACGCGTACGGCATACTCAGATTTTAAGACGAAGTATCTTTGATTAGCACTAGTTTTTTGGTGGTAGCGTCAACGATAGCGAATTCGACGAAATTAACTTACATCTGGCAAAGCGAATTGCGACGTGGCAATTTGTCGTCGCGGTCGAGTAAGTGGACCGCACGGTGCGAGACAAGGTTAAAAGGTTACGAGTTCCGAGCGACGACGACTACGAGTTACAAGTTACAAGGAATTTGTGGCAGGACTCAGAAAGAGCAGAATGAATTGGCATTTTATGCTGTAGCTGCTGCTAAACGAGTTACGAGAAAATACTTCAGAATACAAGAATTCTTTCTCCAGAAGATCCACATCCAGCACGGCCTGGCCTGGCTACTGAATCTTTTACAAGACTTTCATGTCTTGGTTGGTCTTGTGTCTTTTCTTTCCTCTCCTGAACGCGGATTGCGTGTGCCGTGCCACTGCCAGCGCCAGCATCTTCTCCAGTGACGGATTAATAAGTACGTGCTGCTTGCTGGAAGCCGGAACCAACGCGAAAGGCGAAACGGCATTTGCACGGCCAGCACTGCAAGGCAGGGAGCCACGACACGGTCGGTTTTATTATGAATTTTCGGTGAAAAGACTTCAACTTCAACTCTCTTTTCTGTGCTGCTCTTGTTTCGTCTTTGAATCGTGAATCTGAATCTTGACTTGATTTCTTTTCATCTCTCCATCATCATGTACGTCAACGCGACCAGACGGTCTGTGCTTCTTGTTGATTAAGACAATAGAAGTATGCAGCAAGAAAGAGAAAAGACAGTAAATGCGAGCTTGGTTTAGTTGGATTTGGGCTTGATTTGGATTGCGATTTTAAAAATTCGGATCCCGATTTGAATTTTGACTTGGTTTCTGGACAACGACGGCGACAATGCCAAAAGCTGCTGCCAATTCAATCTGCTGAGCTCCTGAGCTACCTGGCTTGAGTCTTCACTTCACGGTTGCGGTTCGTGCTCAGGCGTGTATGCAGAGATTAGACAGATGATGATGAGATGAGATGTGACAGGATTGCAGCCGAAGCCAAGCCAGATTCTTGTGGCTCTAAGAAGATGAACTGAACACGAACAAAGCGAAGCGGAGGTAGGCAGGAGCGGAAGATGAAGTAAAGATGATGTACGCTCTTTAGCCTATAATAAATGTAATCTTTTAAGAAAGCCCTAAAGCAAGGCAAAGCGTGGAACGAACGGGCTTGGAAAATCGAAAATGAAGGTAGGAGTCAAGTCAAAGCCAAATCTAAAGTAGCACTATGGGCATGGGCACAGACGAAATGTGTCAAAAGAAAGAATCTGACGACTGATTGACGAGCTCACGAGCTTTCACGCTTCACCTTGTGATCTCTGATCTGCGTAGTGCAACGTGCTGGTGCTGGACGCTATTTCACTAATTTGTGAGTACATAATTGTCGCAAAAGTCACAATGTGAATGACGAGATCACGATAACAAGCTGTTCAAGAGCGAAGTGATACTTTGGCCCTCGTCAAGTCATGGCGAATGGCAGATCGCTCTTCTTGGATTCACATTTTTGGTCTTGGTGGCCTAGCCTGCCTGGCAATATTGTCTCCAAGACAGGGCGGGCACAAGATGCAGGTCGTGCTTGGAATGCGAAAGGTGCTCACGGCTCGTGAGTCGCAAGTTTGGAGGAGACGACAGATTTGCAAGTCGCAAGTTTCTTTCAGTTTCAGACACGGCACGGCACAAGTTGTTGGCGTCTGTCGTGTCTCGTGCATTGAAGTTTTGTAGATTGCAGAGTAGAATGGAAAATGATAGGATTATAATAATGTATTCTGTGGTTTCCTCTCCACTCGCTTGCCTCTCGTCTTCGTCGTCGTCTCTCCGCGTCCGCATCTTTCCAAAAATCTCTCACATCCCTGCTTGCCTTCGCTAACATCGCTGGTTGCAACTTCAACCTCACCCGAGATGATCATGACTCGATCTCGTGAGCGAACCGCAGACTCCGTGAGCTGCGCACCTCCCTTCTCGTGCACTAGCTGCCTGAAAGGTGGTGGTGGCAGGGCACGGCAGGCAGGGCGAAGGCGAGTGGTGAGGGTAAACTTTGTGTGGTGCCCTTTTGCGTAAAGATCCGCATCCGCATCTTTTCCTTTTCCGGGCAGAGTATGGCACGACCGGGCATCGCGTCACATTCACACAATGCAAGGCAAAGACAGGCGAGGGATGAAATGAAACGAGAAATGATCCGATCCGGTGGTGGTCTCGTCTTTTCTAATGCGATTATGGGAAACGGTGCGGTTTCACGTTCACGCGGTACAGCAGCATCTCGCGTGTGGCTTATTTCTGCTGGTGATTGGTGATTTGCGTTTTTATCTGTCACAATTTACAAGGATCTGATAAGATTAGCATCTGTTTCGATTTTGATGAGGCGACGGTTCTGGCACTCCTTTAACCATCTTCATCTCTGCCTATCATCTTTAATTTCAATGAGTTCCAATTGCTCGACACGACGACGCGTTCATCGGAGAACTGCGAGCGCGTCATGTCACGGCAAGAAAATCTTGTGCATTTAAGCATTTTGCACTGCTAAGTGGCCTGACCGTGCAGCCTACTCTGATGGCAAGTGGCAAGTTGCAAGATGTTTATGATGATGACATGAGATGGATGAGATTAGCTACACTGTACCATTACCATTACCGAGCAAGAGCATTGAGCAATGAAGTACATTGCGTTTGCGGCCGGCCGCGGCGTACCAGAAGGGGTAAGAAGAGTTGGCGACAATGTGAACAAATCTTGAACTAAAGTGTGTACACATTATCAAAATGTATACAATTTTTTTTGTACGCTACGACTACGTTACGCGAAAGGCGATGCGATGCGATTTCTTGTGAGGTTCGGTCGGTCCGTGCGTAGTGGCAGTGGCAGGCGTAGTGGGCTTCGGTCGTTCTTCGTTCGCTTGGAGCCACAGTGAGCCAGCTCGTTCACTCGTTCGTTCGCTTCTCCCTTTTTCAATTCAATTCAATAACCACGTACCAGCAGCATAGCGTAGCGCTGAACGTAGAGCGTAGAGTTAAGAGCATACACATACTTTATAGCGTGTAGGTATGAACAGTTTGGCAACATAGGACCCAGTGTAAGAAAAATGGCTGAACGGGCTATTCGCATAGTAAAAGTGAAATTGTAAAATATTCAGTCCAAGTCCAACTCCAGAAGCAGAGGCCATACGTAAACTGTCTGATGGCACTGAGCTTGTGTTTGCATTTTGTGTACCGCACGCAATTAATTTAACGGTGGACAATTCGAGTAAGCTGCGGTACTTTCACCGTGCCAGAAATAGAATTTACTTTCACACGTCAGTCAATACGGCCACGGCTTGGAC
Source organism: Mesaphorura yosii (assembly GCA_009869945.1). Classification (NCBI taxonomy): domain Eukaryota; kingdom Metazoa; phylum Arthropoda; class Collembola; order Poduromorpha; family Tullbergiidae; genus Mesaphorura; species Mesaphorura yosii. The sequence goes on along the minus strand of WIXG01000049.1, from coordinate 77,110 downwards.
TGGACCACGACCAAGATGTAATTTGTCGTGTTGTGTGTACGTCGTACTTCTTCGCCTACTGTAATTTGTAAATTGGTGTACCATAACCTAATAATTATACTAGTTGTGAAGATTTGTGCTTTGCGAACGGTGTATTTGTGTATTTACGTTCTGGATGCAAGTGTGGCTGTGAAATTTGGTTCAGGGTTTACATTTACGACGAGAGTTAAGCCAAGCCAAAGCAATACCAAAGTAAAAGCCAACATCGAAAGTTTTGTGCTTGCGTTTGGCAATGCAGTCGCAATTACAATAATGGGTAATTAAATAATATGCTATATGCGATAAACACGCGTAGACGCGTAGGCGATAAATTGATTATATGACTGGATGACACGCGCGATCCGTGAAAGCGAATTTGTGCACCTTTTTAATTGAGTGTATCTGTTTGGCCCTTGCAGAGCAAGCGGGACACGTTGATGGTCCACATCAAATGGTTCTACAGGCCGTGTGAGGTAAGTTCAAACACAAATCATAAATTTGATCTTAAGCCTAATCCTCAGGTTCTATACGTTCCCGAATTTAATGGTTTCATTAATTTAACTTAATGATTCTATAGGTTCCTGAAACTGTGTACCAGCTTCTAATTCAAGACAGAATCACTTCTGTGGAGTCAAACGGTGAGTGGTTGCGGTTAAAGTGCTTAAGCGGACATTAGGACGGTAGCGATGACTTAATTTTGTATGTTTTGTGTACACAGGGTGCAATAAATCGGTTCAATTATTTCCTGAACTCAGCGGTCGTGAACTTTTTATCTCAGACGCCACAGACACCTACCCAGTGTCTGTCCTCAGGTACGCCAAGGTGTAATTTGGTGCTGTGAAGTTGGAACTAACTGACTGTGAACTATTTTGCAGGGGAGTGTGTCGTGTGGACCATTTTTCCGAGTTATCGACACTTACTGAAAAATTCAAGCCACATCCAGACAGCTTCTTCTACCTTTTAGGCTATAATCCGGAAACCCGCAGGCTGGCTTCTACTCAGGGTAAGATTCCCATACGACCCTTGTCTTTCCAATCGTCCTAATGCTTGTGTCCAGACCGAGTCTAATTTGAATTGTTCTCACTTTCAGGCGAAATACGGGTCGGCCCGTCTCATCAGGTTCGTGAAATATTTGTTCAGAGCTTATATTTGTGCTGTTCGTGCTATTATTGTTCGGCGCGCGAATCAGGTTTCAAGTGACACGTTTAATTGCTCGCGTAATATGCGTAAAAAAGGTTTAATCTTCACTTCACTTCATTGGTCATTGAAAATTAATATTGGACAGTCGGTGATTGTTGTGATGAGGCAGAGTATAATTATCATTACACAATTAAGAGAGCTTAAGGTACTTACATAATATGTTCACTGCTGTTTTCACCAGGTAAGCTTAACTGCCAGACCGTCCACCATTCTCGTTAAAACAGTACGTTTTTAAAATTACTCGTCCGAGAGCACGAGCAACTTGTTGTACGTGTCATCGACCCCGATCGTTGACAATGCCATTTAACTTGTGTGTTTGTGGCAGGCGAAACTTCCTGAGCTCCAACTCGATACTCCTGTCCGTCGTGAAGAACTCGAAGAAATATGTTGGCGACCAGGCATCACCGTGGACGCGGACTTGGTTATGTACTTAAGGGCAGCGCGTTCTATGGCTGCATTTGCTGGAATGTGTGATGGTTAGTACTTGTTATTTATTATTTTTTAGTTTAATCATAAAATGTGTGATGGTTAATGAACAAGAGTAATTAACAACTAAGAGGAAGGAGTATGAAAGTAATCATGAGCTACGAAATAACAGTAACATTTTACTAACCTATACTATACTTCTACTTATTACAGGCGGCTCTCCAGATGATGGTTGTCTAGCAGCTTCACGCGACGATACGACTATCAACGCACTTTCAGTTGTAAGTCACGTCACATTGATTGAATTAACCTGCGTCCACGTCAGGCGGCTTTCTAATGACTTTTCTGTTTCTAGCTTCACGACTCTGGATACGATCCGGGTAAAGCATTGCAAGCATTAGTAAAGTGTCCTGTTCCAAAAGGAATCGATAAAAAATGGTCAGAAGATGAAACGGTGAGAACTTCTGACACAGTTTGTCTGGCACCCGAGCGCTGCTGCCTAACTTGGGATGTACTCAGGTTAGTGTGAAAAGATCAAAAAATCTAAATGACGTTTGTCTGCTTGCAACAGAAACGCTTTGTAAAAGGACTGAGACAATTTGGAAAGAATTTCTTCCGTGTACGGAAAGAATTGTTGCCACACAAAGAAATCAGTGAACTCGTAGAATTCTATTACCTCTGGAAGAAGACGCCCGGCGCAGGGCCCAGCCGTACCCACCGGCGTCATCGCAGACAAAGTGTCTTGAGACGAATTCGTGCCCCACGAAACTCACGCAACAACAAAGAAGAGCCTGGTACGCGTTTGCGCAATGCGCTAATTTGTCAATTGAAACTTTATCAACTCTGTCGCTGTACGTGCTTGCTAATGCTTTGGTTGTTTCTCGTTTCCGCAGGCGACTTGAGCTCAGCAAGTGAGGACGACAATTCCGAGGAGGATTCCGACTCACGAGATCTGAGCGGATACCACTGTCGCCATTGTTTTACCACAAGTAAGATTTATACCTTATCAATCCCGCTAATATTTACATACCACAAGCAAGAAAGCTTGCGTGCGTGCACAGCGGCGGAAGGACAGGTTGCCTGATGCCTGTCTGTGCCGTGCTCGCAAGATACCTGCGTGCGATGCAATGCAATACAATATTAAAATTGATGTTATTACTTTTTTACTCCTTGAAGATTCAAAGGATTGGCACCATGCTGGGAAGGAGAAAGTCCTGCTGTGTACTGACTGTCGTGTACATTTTAAGAAATACGGAGATCTTCCACTTCTTGATGGCGATGGACCAAAAGAAGCACCGTACCTCTTCCGACCTGTAGTTCATGATGATGAGGGTCGCATTCGTACACGAACACGAACCAAAGAATTGGTAAAGTCTCCAACAAATGTAATTCAAACTTCATAACATCACATCCACGCGTTTCGCAATGAGCATGTTTTGTTATCGTAGTTCTCTCGAATTCACTTCGCCCTTTTGTTTCTTTTCTTTATTGGTTTCAGTGTTTACTTGTCTTCCGTTGCAAATTTTGACTGAATTCGAGAGAAATTAGTCATATATAATCATTGACTAGCAGAACTTCTGCCCAATTCAATTCTAACTGTGGTTGGTTTGTTTGTATTTTACAGAACGCTAGAAGCCGACCAAAACGAGGAAGTGGTACCAGCACTCCAGAACCAGAAATGAAAAATTCCGGGCGTAAATCGCCTGGAGCCGCCAGCAATACTTCATCCTCAAGTGATAAAAGCAAGCACAAGAGCAACGCAGCCAGCCCAGCTCCAAATACGAGGAAGCGAGCTGGAGGAGACGACAAAGCACGGCGATCCAAGAAGAGGAAGCACGAGCGTGCAGAGGTAATTGATGATTTTATGCCACTCTACTTGAGTTTGCTCCATATATTATAACTGTTTACTCCTAATTGCAGAGCCCCTCCGGTAGCTCGGCTGGCTCCTCAATTGACGATGAAGTTGAGAATATCGAGCTGGACAATGACAATGAAGATGGCGCAGACGTCGAGAACAGTTCTCGCACCTCGTCCCCTTCGCCTGGCGAAGAAACTCCCACCATTCAAGGCGGTGACAACAGCCCCACCCTCGTGGCGACTGAATCCAAGCAGAGTGACCCCGTGTCCGGAAATGCAGTCCATGAATTGAATGACAAAGTGTGTGATGTGACGAATGAGAAGGCAGAAAAACTGAACAGTGAAAGTTCCGACAAAGTGAAGGAAGACGGTTCTCCCGGCGCTGCAGACGGCCGCAAGGACACTTCTCCCAATGGAGTCATCGACAAGGAGCAAGCCCTGAATAATCACAGTACTACAAAGTCGAATGATGATGACCGTGTCCTCGACCAGTTTGGAAAGTTTCCACCGCCGCCCCCACTACGCCCTACTGAACTCCAGATTCAGCTTCCTCCGTCATCCAACGGCAATTCGGATGACGTGGGACTCATCAAGATCAAGGACGAGAAGTCTTTGATCTCACCCCTTGTCCCAGACGGAAAAGAAGATCTCAAGAACTCCCTCGTCGATGGCGTCCCGACAGCTGCCGGTGTTGACGGCTATCATCCCTCGCACCTACCTCACTCCGTGCACCACAGCTTCCTCAACATGTCCGTGCCTATACCAAAAACGTCGCCATCGTTGCAGCAGACATCCTCGGACGCCATCATCTCGTCCGGCACCGTTCCTCCCAGCAACGAGAACGACGCACACTTTTCTAGTCCGCTCGGGAAATTTTTCCCAGGCATTCCTCCTGCAACGGCTGACGGCGTGAGCTTGCCGACAGCAGGCAACGATTTGAAACCTGATTTCAGTGCAGATCCACTCAAATCGCTACGTGAAGTACGGGTACCAGGTTATCCCAACTTTGAAGCTCCAAGCTTAGGACCGAATGCAGCGGCTACTACAGGTGAAGGGTCGCAAGCGTTTCCTGGACCGCATCCCGACAAAATCAAACGAGAAGGGTCGATGGAAAGCACGTCAAGCAATGAACGAGAGCGGGATCGCGATCGGGACAAGGAAAGCAGCAGGGACAAAGACAAAGACCGAGAACGGGAGAAAGAGCGAGACAAATCCAGCGAGCCATTTAGCAAACCACCGGCGGCAACCTCCTCATCTGCTGTGCCATTGTCAATTGGTTCAATCACAACGACGACGCCGTCTGGTCCTCAAGCCCCCATCCCTCACCCCAATATTCACTTGGGAGGTCCAGCCGGGCCCTTCCCCGGTGCATTTCAACCTCACTTCCTTCAGCATCCTCATCCACACCCGTTGTACCACTACCCACCTTACCCGTACTTTGCCCCGCTGCCATACCACGTGTCTCCACTGGGACACCCTGGCCCTATGCCGGGTCCCCCACCACCCCGCCACTCCCTGCCTCGGCCTCCTTCTCCCACGCCGGCGCCCTCCAAAGACTCTCACTCCAACTCTTCCTCTGGAAACAAGTCCTCAAACGACGCCTCTCACCACAGCAGCAGCAACAGCTCTCATGGTCATGGGCACTCTCACCATCATCATGGAGCTTCGTCAGGGAAAAATAGTACAATCTCTAAATCTGGTGCAAATTCACGCGAGTCCGGGTCGCACGGTCATGGTGGAAGTCACGGGCACGGACACAGCAGAGCGGGTGGAAATCAGATGAACGACGGTCTGATGGACGAGCGAATGGACACTGATGACCACGACGACCTCACGAGTCCACACGGCGTCCCCCGCGGCCCGAGTCCCGAACCGAAAGTCGAAGATTCAGAGTGTCATCGGAGCCAAAGTGCAATATTCTTGAGACATTGGAATCGAGGTGACTTCAATTCTTGTGCCAGAACCGACTTAACCTTCAAGCCAGTCCCAGATAGTAAATTAGCTAGGAAACGCGAAGAAAGGCTGCGAAAGCAGGCTGAAAAGGAGCGTGAAGACCGCGAGCGAGCGGCACAGGCCAGAAAAAACATGCCGACGCCTGAAACGAATAAACGTGACACACCAAAGCCTGGCAGCTCAGCTGCTGGTGGTGGCCTGCCAATGATGGAGTCCTCGATCGGAGGCACGTCGCCATTCGATCGCTTCACTCCACGACCTGGTAGTTTTGCGGACACTCCTGCTCTCAGGCAACTCTCAGAATACGCTCGTCCTCACACTGGATTCTCGCCTGCTGGGGCACTTAGGCCGGCGTCTGGGCCCATGCTGCCGCCTCATGCCTTAGAAATGCTTGCGGCGTCCGGACCCTACGGCCAGATGGGGCTCTACGCACCTGGTGCAAGGGAACGGCTCGAGATGGAGGCGTTCGAGAAGCGTGAACGAGAAATTCGCGAGATCCGAGAGCGAGAATTGTCTGACCGGCTAAAAGAAGAATTTCTACGCAATGCTCCTGGTGCGTCCTCCTCGGGTGCTCCTGGAAACTCTCCGCGAATGCCGAATCCCCTAGATCAGCAATGGCTGGATATTCATCGAAGATTTGGCTCTCTTGGTCCAGGGGGTCCTCCTGTTCAAGGCATGCATCAGCCAGCATTCGGTCTGTATCCTTCCGCACCTCAACAAACGTCGACGTTGAGTCCTTTAGAGAGGGAGCGTCTAGAACGACTCGGTGAGCAGCAATACATTATTGCAGCTCATTTTGAGAACCTTCGAGGTTGCGAGGATTTATTTCCATGATTTTTTCTACAGGAATCCCAACTTCGATGGGTATGCAGTTACAAAATGATGTACTTACGGAAAGAATGCACGCCGAAAGACTGGCGATGGATATGAGGTTACAATTGGCTGGTACGTTACTAACTTACAGTAATTAACGGACCTAAGCATTATACGTGTGAATGGATAGTGGATACTATGTTTCCGTCTTATCTCACAGCCGGACAGCTTCAAGGGTATCCGAACATGGATCCTATGCTTCACCCTGGCTCTCCGTATCATAGAACTCCTGCGCAGCTCATGCAGCACAGAGACGCGATTCTGGGGCTTCACCCAGACATCCTTGGCCGACCTTATCCACCCGAACTAGCTCACCACGTAAGTGTCAGGACAAGTACCATCTTGTGTCTTTCTAGCACTTTTCACTGTATTAATAATTTTGCTTGACTTGCAGATTTCAGCACAAGAGCAGCTGCAGCGTCAAATACTCTTCGACCGCGAACGTTTTCCGCACCCCGGCGGTCCTGGTGCTCCATCGATAACGCCGCATCCGTCGTTCATGGCGCAGCAGGAAGAGTATCTACGGTATATTAATAATTTGACGCAGAAATAATAGCCTGCATCTTTCTCTTTCCTTCTCTTCGTAACCTCTTGTGACCTCTGTGCTCTTCTGCTCTACTAACTCTTGATTGCACCTCACTGATTGATTTCCAAATGAACTTGAACATGGATCATCGAACACGGTCTGTCATCTTCTCTTTCAGGATGCAAAGGGAACGAGAAATGAAAGTCAGAGCTTTGGAAGAAGCAGCACGAAGACACTGAATCTGAATTCGACTCCGCAAATTCGCATTTAATATTTTCACTGTACGGCAAATTACAATACGAATTTTAGACTCGAAGTCTTTAAATTAATCGCAGTTTTAGTTTTGTGCCATCATAATTTTAACGATCTTTATCTCTTGATGTTAGAAGCCAAGTTAGCCAAGCCACCAACTCGAACAGTAGACTTCTAGAGAACTCCCTGCCTTGAATTTTATAACATTTATATCCAGAAGCTTTTTACTGATAGAGTGTCATTTTTGTTACACGAATATACAACAATGCTCTGTGATGTCCGTAATTAATTGTAACCAAGTCCAGTACAGTGGCGGCTTCTTCCTGTCGGTCGTTTATTTGAGCAGCAGCAACAGCGTACGTGCGTGTTAGCAAGCAGCAGCAGAGATTTGCCTTAGAGAGTTAACTACCTTAACTGATTAAATGCAGAATTATGCAATCGCTTCAATGCTTTCCCTGCCCGCGTCCACGCCCTCCAAGAACCAATTCCAGGCTTAAGTAGGCAGTTGACTTTATCTCGTCGGTCGGTCCTCGTAGTTGTGCGTAGCCAAATTTTATAATAATACTTTAGTCAACTTGTTAATTATGTGTACAGCTGCATTAAGTAATTTATTTCTTATCCGTAAGTTAGTTTTATCGGTAAGTATTCAAAGCAAATGCAGTATGCAGTAATTATGATACGACTTACGAGTACTACGAGTATGCATTTTAATTAAAATTGTCGATCTTAACTGATCTTATGCACTGAGCCGACGGTGTGGGCAAAGCAAGGCACAAATTACAAGTAATTACTGCCCATGGCAAACATTAATTATCTTAGGAAACTTAATTAATGTACTACTACGCTACGTGTAAAAACGCTTGACGTGGCTATTGGCTTTGACTTGACTTAATCACAATACAGCGTATTGATGCAATTAGTTGACCAACCAACCGTCGTTTTGCGTATGCGTATTGTTTTTGTATGTACAAAGTTTATTTTAGCGTACACTTTCGTTGTCCAAAGTTCAAAGTTCGTTCAAGGGTTGCTCTGTAACTGTAACAGTAACTTAATCGTATCGTACGACCGTACTCTAACGTAATTTTCAAGTATTTTAGTTGTAATTATTTTATCATGCTTTTAATTACGCGAGTATGCCAGACTCTATCTGATTATCCAGTGCACATATTACTACTACACTACACTGCGTACACTCTACGTGTCGTTAACTTGATTGATGATTAAAATATGGTAGCCGGTAATAAAAGAAGAGGTTTGGTATTTTGAACCATGCACACATGCAGTCGTACGGCCAATGCCGATTTATTAGTCATTAACTGCCATGCAAAGCTATTAAGCATTCTTGTCCTGTCATCAGTCATCAGGCACTGACATCTTGAACTTCAGGCGTCAGCGTATCAGATTGCGATTTCGAAATAGTCACCTCATCATTCATGAAGTCATGATCGCATAATTTTAATTTTTGCATTGCACTAATTTCGCATTACCCTGGCTGGCTGCTGCTCATTTGCTGATGAATGTGGCATCACGTTCTCGCTTGTATAGTCGAAGTTGCGACTCGCGAACCCACCAAATTGACCCACCAGGCCAAGCCACCACATTCATTCATGATCCTAATTTATGTGGTTTGGATTTATGATTTTTAACCTCCACTCCAAATACGAGCTCGGTTCAGCATTAATTTGCAATTCGCATGGCACAGACTCGTAACCTGATTTTAGCACAATACACAATCGATTGCAGTCGCAAGTAGTGATGTGCTGATCGCTGATGCTGATCGATATCGACACTTGAATTGAGTTGAAGCTGAGCTTGGATCTCGTCTGGCCTCCAGCAGTCAGCCAGTCAGTAGTTCATTAGCTTGTGTACTCGTTGCACACGTCCTTGAGATGATTTAAACAAGAACAAACAACAGAAGGTGAATTCCCAAGCCAGGCCAGGCCACGCAGAGCAAACGGATTTGCAAATTACAAATTTCAATCTCGCCAAACCAAACCAGGTGCTTTGTGCTTCGTTAATGGAACAATGTGGTAAAGGGTAAAGTGTTTTCGTTTCTGCTCTTTCACATCTACGAAAGAGGCAATCACAATTACAGTTCGCACCGGCGCCGGCTTTAATGAACTCACAACTCACGTCACATTTAATTGGCTTGGCTAGGCTAACAACGTGAAGTCACGTCAAGCCGGAAAGTTGCACATAAATTGCAATTAGCGGCCGGCTGGCGTTGTTTTCGTTTTTGTGTTGTCTTGTACAAAAGTTCTTTTGTACCATCGCCAGTCGGCGAGTTGTAGTAAAAGTTGACGTATAGAATAGTAAATGTTTATCAGCTGATAAGGCAAATAGCAACAGCAGTCACGTCACTGCGCTGGTCTTCCGATTACCACGACCTTCAAATACCTGAAATTCCAGGCACCGCTGGTTTAATGAGTTGAGTGCTGGGCGAACTTCACACTACTTCATCGCTGCCGTGAACCGTGAAACACTGACATACTGAACACCACTACGATTAAGCAAGCATTAAGCAATTAAGTAACGGCAATAATGAAGGACCACGACAACCTCAATCACGAGGACTACGATTTCTTGCTGTCGTCACCGCTCATCTTTGACTGCGATGACAATACGGCGACTATCGTCGAGGAAATCGTGCTGGAGAAGTTCCAGGACAAGCTGGAACAGATTTACGATAAGCAAAGCAACAAAGTGACAAGGAGGCGGAATAAGAGCGGACCTGGACGAATTGGTCTCCATCCACTATCCCGACGAAGCGACTGCTCCCATCAACCTTTTACTAGTGTCACAGTATTTGGTGAGAATTGTGAATATTCAAACGACGATCAGCAGCACGGCGGCAATGTGAACGATGGCAACGGCTTTCAGAGCCAGGGCCATAAAATCCAAGAACCAGAAGAGCTTTTCTTTTACGAACGGAAAGTGACCCTGACCAAGTACAAGTCCGACACCAGCCTGAATCAGATTCCGAGTCCGGATGGGTCGTCCCCGTCTCCGATTCAGTTGTACAGTGCCACCAGTGCAAATGCGAAGAACGCCTCGAAAGAGGTCCACCGCGACCATGAGACGACAGCTGTCTACAGAGAAAAGACGACGCCTGGAACTGTTCCTGAGCCACTTCCCCTTGTGTACAACAATTTTCTGCAGACGCAGGAGCACGAAAAATATGAGTCAGCGTCAGCATCCACCGAAAGTCAACGCGAGCACGCCGTTGCGGCGGACGCAGACGTGACAAGCAAGAATACAACGTCGACAGGGATGGCGATGGCGAAGAAGACAAAAACACCGTCTTCTGGCCGCACGGGCAGTAGCAGTACGAAGAAGCCTCAGTTACCTTCATCTTCATCAGAAAAGCACGGACGTGGGCCAGAATTCTACTTGGCTCCTTTCTCACCTACAGCTGCTGCAACCGTCACGGGCGCCAAGACGATCGTCATTCGTTACAAGCCCAAGAAACTCGCGTCTGTCTCCAGTTCAGCTTCGCTGCTAAGCGATGAGTACGACTCACAGTCAACGTCAGTGTCAATGTCGCCAAGTGCAAGTCCGAGTCCGGACCCAGCGCAGCTGGATAAGTGGGCACTCGAGCCGCGAACGCCGTCTCCGTCACCGGAAGAACTTCAATTCCATCAAAATGAAGGTTCCAGCGCAGAGCCAGAGAACCAACAGAAAAGTGGATCTGTTGTCTTTTCAGCGGAAGAAGTGGAGGAAGTGAAGACCGAAATTGAGACTCAACCCGAGTCTGCGCCTGTAGCAGTAACACCACTGGAGGACCCAGCCGCTGAGATTTCAGAGGAGCAGCCGGAAAAGATTGAAGTTGTGCCTCTACCTGTGCCGGAACCGATGTGCGATCGCACTGACGCGATCCGCAAAGAAATTGACCGAGTCATACAGCAAGCGTTTGAAATAGACAACGCACTGAATGAACCAGTGGTCAAGCGAAAAAGCTTGTCTTTGGCGTCAGTACAACTAAGCGAAAATGATGAAGACGATGGACGAGCTCGGAATGAGAAAGAAAACAAAGTTCCGCTGACTCAAAATGGCTCTTTGTCTCTGGAAAAAAATGAACCAGAAGCACAAGAAGCTGTTGACGTAATTGACGATTCTCAGCTTGAGAAGAGTCACCGTGACCGTGAAGGAATTCAGCAAACGCCGGCGTCGCCTCAGCCTAATGAAACTAAACCTGAACTAGCACCTGAATACTCGTCGTCAGAGCGAACACGCCCACGCACGTGGGAGTCGAGAACGATGGAGGTGAAAATATGCATGGTCAAAGTGACGAGAGAAGAAACACAAACCCGGAATCGAAAATCGCTTTACAATATAGACGCGAAGTCGACAGACTTGGACTGGTCGGACTCGGAATCAGGCAAGCGCTCAGAACCGCCAGCACCAGCTAAAGAGCCATCATTGAAGGATATGCAATCGCATCAGCACCAGCATTCCGAACCTGAACCGCCTGCCAATGAGCAGCAGGAGACGCCAACAAACTCGACAGATGCGGCGTCAAAGCCCCCAGCCGTCGTAGAGCTATCATCTAAGGATACAAACCCGGTATCAGACCAGCATCATCCCAACCCATCATCGTCCGAAGAGACTTTATCAAAATTAGACGAGAATCAGAATGCGCAATCGGAATCAGAGCAGCATGAAAAATCGATTAAAGGGTCACCTGAAGACATGGAATCTGGTCCTCTTCCAGAAACATCACAGCCACAGCCTACAACACTGCCTGAACAGGAAACAGAAACAAAAATCCAACCATACAAAATACTGACTGAAAAAGACGGCATTCCAGCTTCAGCTCCAAATGCTGCAATAGACACTCCAGTTGTAGCAATGGATGAGGTGGAGGCCAAGATCGAGGACAGTAACCGTGATCTGGTATCATCCGAGCCCATTGGCCAAGTGCTGCCACAGTCAGAGAAAACCGAAAATCGTCCCGAAGTTGAAGAGACTCCTGTCGTCAGTCCAAAACCAGTAGAGAGGAAATACGCGGCCGTTGCTGCCGGCACGCCAGTCCCTAAAGCGCCACTGTCGCCAGCGATTGATCCTGGATTGAAGCCCAGTGTATCTCCAAAACACAAAGTCATATCGGCGAAAATTCTTGCATCTGTACCTGACGCAAAAGCAAAGGCAAAATCAAAACTTGCGAAAGATGAGTCCACGAAAGATCCAGTTAAAGTCAAGCATCTTGAAGACTCCAAGTTTCAATCTGCGCCAGAAGCAACACAAATACGGGAACCAGCGCACGATATCAAACCAAGTCGTGCCCGTGTCACAGCAGAGCCAAAACCAAAATCCGTGTCTACTGTGAAGGTTCCTGAAACCTGCGAAGAAACTCCCTCGACGCCGACGTCTTCACCGTCGCCATCGCCGAGCATGCCCAGGTCGAAGTCGCGGAAGAAGAAGGCCAAGAAGACGGTCACCTTTGGCACTGATGTTGATATCGATAACGATAACAATAATCAGCCCGGAGTTTCGAAATCCTCGAAGGCAAGCAATAGCAAATCTGTGGATTCCAAGTTCAAAACGACCAAGAAATGTTTGACCAATAGTTTACCAGCTGGGTCGCCCGTGCCAGTGCCAACGGGCGGATACCTTATCAGCCTTATCAGTGACACAGTACTTTTGTGCTGTGAGCTGATTCTGTGTGTAGCATTCATTGTCATGTGCTTCACGAGCGCAAGCTCAGGTACGAGTACGAATTTGACCTGGCTTGGCTGTGCGTCGTTTCTTATTCTGCTTCTGCCCACTCTTATGAGCTCAAGGTAAGAGTTCTGATGATCCGAGTTACCCACCTTCACAAATGTGAAATGTGCCCGTGGCCATGGTCGGTACTTTAATGGCTCGCTTTACGAATTTCAGCAATCGTCCGGAACACCGCCACCGTCTGCCCGACCTCCTTCAAGGGCAGTGGCCGAATTCGAGTCTGGTTCAGTTTGCAGGCAAAGTCCGGATTCTGCACCCAATTTTATGGTATGTGATCTCATTTTTTCACGATTTCCTGTAAAAATTTAGCTTTGGGATTTCTTTTACTCCAGGACCGGGATGCACTACAAAACGGCCCGCGCCTACACCGAGAAGTCGGACGCCACCACACTCTCGAAATTTGCCCAAGTGCGCCAGTTTTATCGCGAGCATACTTTGGAAGACGGGCCCGGCCTGATTGGCAGATTCTTCCTACAGACTCTACTCGTGCTCATGGCAGTGGGACTTGCCTCTTCCGAGCACAGTGACGGTGGCAGCAGCATTTATGGTATTTGTGCAGTCTCGGGGTTCGCGTCTGGTTTGGCAGTGGGGCGGTGGACGTGGCTTCGCGTCCGAACGCAGGGGCGCTTGGTGCTTGATTAATTACGCTAATTACAAGTATGAGAATCGAGATTGAATCGAATCGTGCCCACGGCTACGGCTCGTACCTTGAAGTCAAGTCAAGTCAATAAAACCTTGTTCTTGGCTGTGCTTGAGGGGAGAAAGTGCAAATTGTAAATAGAAAATTGTACTACAAATTGCGAGTACGTTCCTTCAATTTGTATTTATTGCTAGTTGTTGATTTAAGCCATCAATAAAATCGAGTTCTTAGTTCTTCGTTTGCATCTGCCGGTTGGCAGGAATTTTTTCTCATTTCGCTTCGTCTTCATTCTTGCTCTTTATAAATTCAGATGCAGTGCGTCGTCCAAGTCGAAAGCCGAATTGAGAAGCAAGCAAGGGGATGATGAACCTCGTACTCGTACCTCACCATCGCTTCGGATTACGGATTAAATAACCCGTGAATCCGTGCCGTGCCAAAGAGCATTACCTTCTTCGGTTCACACTATTCACACGCATAACGCATTGAACTCCTCGAACTCGAGTGTTTATCGACGCTGAAATGCACTCTGAGCCGCGTGTGACATTCTTGCATAAATTATGAGATCCCGCACCACATTCTTCATCTACCCCTTCGTATTTCGTTTTCCACATCGTCACATTTTGCTTGCTGCTGCATTCCTAGTTATGAAATCTTCAGCTGCTGCTGCTTGCTTTCGGGTTCATTCTAATTTTATTCTTCGTATTCTTCAGATCGCAAACCACGCAAGGCAGAAGCAAATGCAGTTTCCCAGCCCAGCAACGCATTACAGGAAAAATCATCTTAATCTGTACTTACTATTTGGTTTGAAGCTAATACATACCTTTTGAATTAAAATATTTACAATCCACTACATAGTTGATATCCATACCGTTGACGCATTCTTCCAGGATTGCATTGTATCTCAATTTTGCATTCTTCTGCATTGGCATTGGCGTTTTAAGTATTTGGATCATAGTCAAGAGAGGTTTCAATCTCGGTCACGCACGCACGCACTAATGGCCATCAAAATCTTTTGCCTTAATTGAGGTGTTTCTATCCATTCTACAGCTTGTGCGCAGCAATGCAGCGGAATACGAGGCGAACGAGAAATCGAAAGTTAAATCAACTGAAAGGAAAGTGATTAGGATAATAACACCGTCCAAGCGTCCGTCCGACCAAGTACAACAATACAAGTACAAGAACGTGAAACAACAGCAACAGCGTGCGTGGCATGCCGTAGCTGTAGCCGAGCGTGAGTAAAAAATTAAGTTAAGTGCAAATAATTGCACTTGACCAATAACGCCAACAAGACCAAGATCGTGATACAAGAATTCTGAGATTCTGACTCACAAGAGCGCCAACCCTCACCCTCGTGTTGCTTATTGCTTTGTTTGTATGATAAACGACGACACAGTAAACAGTTCTCTGAGTCAGATGCACGTAGTAATAATCTCGTAAAAGCAGTCCGCGTACGCATACGCAGAAAAAGCAGTCAAGTCAGTACCAGAGTCAGGCTCAGTCAGTTGAGTTGTAAGTTAAAGGTTGAGTCAGTTTCAATCTTCGTTCTCAGTTCGTGCAGTCAGTCAGGAGTCAACTGTTCAAGTAGTCAAGTTGAGTGGTTCGTTCGAGTTTGGGTCAGTTTTCATCTCTTCAAGGCCAACACCAAGCAGGCAAGATCGCCAAGAATCTTCTCGCAAACTCGCAGCTGATAGCCGAGCTGTATCACTAATCACTCACTGTTCTGCTCCTGTGGTAAGTTGTACGCACCTCCTTTTATCACCTGTCTCATCGCCTTAATTGCTGTGGGTTCCACTTCGAAGCTGCGATAATAGCTGGCAGATCCTTCTGCCTTGTGTCTTGTTTATTGGGTCGGATCCCAGCCTAGCTCAAGCCAGTCAACAAGTCAATTGTTAAGGAAAACTCATCAAACTCGTTTAATCTTGGTTAGTGGTTAATGGTTTGGGAAGATCGTAAAAAGTGCTAAATGCAGCAAGCAGTAGACAGGCAACGAGCAATTTTGGGGTGGAAATCAATGAGATTCGTCAATTGCAGCAATTAAGGCTTTCTTTTCTATTGTATTCGATTCGTTGAGCAGCATTAATTTAACACTAGCCAATAGTGCTTTGATTTAATTGTTAATTTAACTGGTTTGGTTTCAGGCGTCGACGGATCATAACTCATAAGCCAGCTGCAGCCGTGATGGACTCAGATCTGACTCAGAAGCTCGAAAAGCGTCAGCAGCGCTGCGAGCTGAGCGAAGAAGAGGCTGCCCACATCATACAACAGAATCAGGACAAAATTGACCTCACCAAAATGCTCAGCCGCAAGGAGATAAGAGAGTATCGGACAATATTTCAGAGGTATGTCACAATTCTCAAGAAATAGTTGTAAATAAGACCACTTTTGCTGCTTTGCATAGCCTTTTTGGGTCTCGCTTCGGTTTTCCTCCTGCATTTACGAATAAGGAATTTCCAGCTCAATGCGAATGCGAGTTCACAGCCTCCTGTTAAAATCAGACTCCTTTGACCGTGTTTAGTGTAATATCTTTCGACAGCTCGCTCAAAAAACTCACAACTCGACATCCTCTTGTTTGTAACACGTTGCATGTTGTCCCTTTTCTATTTTCGTCAGTGATAATGTAAATGTTTTTCGAGTCGAGTCAGCGCAGCGACAAAACAGTCAGCAGCCTCTCAACTCGAATGAAGTTCGACGCTCGAATGTTTATATTGCTGTCTTGTACGTGCTCTTGCATAGAATCAGACCGGAAATGAGCAAAATGCGTTCTTAATGCACTCCTGTACGCGTGCTTAATGCTTATAATGCGGCAGTTAAGTGGCTTGTTGGTTGGCGCATTGCATTAATGCCATTTCCATGCGTAATGCGTTTGTCTTGCCTTTCAGATTTGATCGCGATAAGGACGGCTACCTGGATCTGGAGGACATGAAGCTGATGATGGAGACTCTGGGCGCGCCGCAAACGCATTTAAGTCTGAAGCGCATGATTCAGGAGGTGGACACGGACGGCGACTCCAAAATCAGCTTCAATGAAGTAAGTTAAGTCCAACTTCAACTTGACTAGTTCACTTTTGACTATAAAAGGCATCGCCAGTCGCGTGAGTCAGACTGCCTTGTGCAGCGTTTAATTCTTTTCCTGCTGCCGCTGGTGCTGATTCATCCATTCATTTATCGTTAAAGTGCTAATGGACATTTGAATACCCTCAATTCAATCGCCAATCGCAATCGCGGTTCTTTCTGTATCCGTTTAATCGCGGTCGCGGCGATGGCGACGGGCAAGCAAGCTGGCAGGCTGTGGCATTTCATTGTTGTCGACTGTCGACCCTTTCATTGGGAAATCGAAATCGAGGAACAAAAGCTAAATGGGACAAGGCGCAAGGCAGAGGCAGAAATGAATCAGTTTCACTTACTCGACTCTCGACCGACTTCAGTCGCATTGCAGTGTAGCCGAAATGGAATGTAATGTATGCTGAAAACTGCATTTCGAGATTAAACTTAACCACGGTTGAGGATTGAGAAATGGATTATTATTATGGGAGTATAACTTTCATAATTCATGACTCATGTGTCTTGATACGTGATACATGCGAGATGTGAATTTATACACACAATGAAGTGTGACTGTGTGACATACATTCGAGATTCGAGTAATGAGGGA
The DNA here is from genome assembly GCA_009869945.1 of Mesaphorura yosii. NCBI lineage: Eukaryota > Metazoa > Arthropoda > Collembola > Poduromorpha > Tullbergiidae > Mesaphorura > Mesaphorura yosii. The sequence continues at coordinate 59,993 of WIXG01000049.1, read as the reverse complement.
CGAACGAGCACTTTCGTAAAGATTTAGCGCCCTTACGCATAAATGCACTTTAATGCAGCTGCTGTGCTAATGGCTTATTGTTTTGATTTATTTTTGACAGTTTCTGCTGATTTACCACAAAGCCAAGGCTGGACAACTGGAATCTGACTCTGGACTCTCCGCACTCACAAAGCTGACTGAAGTGGACATCAAAGAAGTGGGCGTCGATGGTGCTAAGAACTTCTTCGAAGCCAAAGTAAGCGATAGCACATGTGAGAAGTGCCAAGTGTCAATGATAAGAGCATTACAAGAATTTTTACTCATTCTCTTTGCCTTTCTTATCCTACAGATTGAGCAATTGAAGGTTCAAAGCAAGTTTGAGATGGAAGTGAAGAAGGAACAGGAGGAAAAACGCAAGCAGGAGCTAGAGAAGAAGCAAAAGCGCCAAGAATTCGCACAGAAACACGCATTCTTCGAACAAGTGACCTTGACGCAGTGAATACGCTGATTCATGGAGCTTCAGACGGATTTGGGCTTCGGTTTTGCCTGGCTTCTTCACTGGAGAAAAGATCGAAAATAACTGGCCTTCTTAAGTTAAACACTTCTAAAAAATTTTACTCTCTTTACTTATTATCTGTCTTATTTACTGTTCCAAATTTTGTATTGATTCTTTGCATAAATTATAAGCACAGTTACTGAATTACGTTCGTCACCTCCTTGACCAACTTTGCGTCATTCGCTGGTTCAGTCCCTTCACAAAGTCACACACCTAACTTAAGTCCTAAGTATAATGCTTTTATTTCCCCATTCTTGTGCTGTTTGGAACGCCGGCTAGCTTGCTTGGTGGCATACTCAGAGGAGACTCGCCAAACGAATGAAGTAATTTCATTTTAAATCCATATTAAGTCCAAGGTGTCCTTGCAGTCTGTCATTGTATATTTTGAATTCCTTAATAATCAGTTGCAGTCACTGAATTACGACATTATTAGTGTTCTGCTGCATATTAATAATTAACAAGTCAAGTAAGTATTATTTAACTTTAGACGTAGGGCATTTGGAAGCTGGTGCGCCAATTCAGTAATGCTGCCCGCCCCACAGCAAACAATAATGTCACCCGACTTGCAGTATTCTAGCAGGACCCTGTTCACCTCGTCGAAGGAGCTCACGGCCCTGGCAAATGGTCCACCGCTGGAGTCTGAGTCTGAGACCTTGGGTGTCTGATAGAATGACTTGGCATTGATATTGACGTCACGTGCAAGGGTGTCCAAGCTCACGCCAGGAATCGGCTCTTCACCGAGGGCATAAACGGGTGGCAAAATTGCGAGGTCGGCAGCTTCAAAACAGCGCACAAACTCTTCATACGATTGCTGGAGCCTGTAGTACTGGTGAACCTGATGAACTACCACCAATCGCCCATCGGTTTGGCGACTAGAGATTAAGTTTCTGGCTGCAATCAGGGTGGCCGCGATTTCTGCTGGATGGTGCGCGTAGTCGTCGATTATCATAATGCCCTGCACTTCGCCGGTGACTGTGAATCGCCGTTTTGTGCCAAGAAATGAGACCATCGCCTTTCGAAAATCGTCTTCGGTGACTTCGAAATGCGTGGCCACTGCAGCGGCGGCGAGAGCATTCTGTATGTTGTGGCTTCCATACAGTGGGACGAAGACATTTTCCCATCGGAAGTGGGAACTTCCAACGCCAAGTATTCGGATGTCAACATGCATTCCGTGGACGTCTTGACTGGAATTCCATCCTTGAACATGAGTGAAGGCAAGTTGTCCTGCCGGCCCCTCGTGTAGTCCGTAAGTGATCACTTGCGAGTCCCTGTTTTGTCCTTGTACTTGATGCAGACGTCCAGACCGACCAGCTTCCAGTAATTTCTCATAAATTTGGCGTGCGCGTGGACAATCCGTGCATAAAACAACGGAACCGCCGCCCTCCAATGTATCTTCCACAAATTGCTGGAATGCCCGCATCAGATTCTCCTCCGTCTTGTAATAATTCATGTGATCCAAGTCAATATTTACGATCACTGCGATCCGCCTGGGGAGCAGCAGCATTGTGCCGTCAGACTCGTCTCCTTCGACCACAAACCACTCCTTCAGTCGGTACTTCTGCTTCTGAGCCCTGGAATTGTTCCAGTATTCTGTTTCTATCGGATCAGCAGTGAATGCGGATTGAATCAAGACGTTGCTCCCACAATTGCGCATGATGCCGCCGTTAATGATTGTCAGATTCTGTTTGGGTGTCATGCAGTTCAGAATGTGGCCAATGAGGGAAGTGACCGTCGTCTTGCCGTGCGTGCCTGAAAATTACAAGTAAACAGGTTGCTAATCACGATCAGCAAGCCTGATACCTGCAATTTATTTGACGCAATACCTGTGATAACGATGCTTTGACTACCTTCCATCAGCCGAGCCAGCATTTCTCCCCGCGTCAGCACCGGAATGTTCAACTCTTTCGCTCGACGCAGCTCCGGATTAGTGTTACGGATCGATGAGGAAACGACGACCATGTGAATGTCAGTCGATGTGACGTGTGCTGCGTCGTGTCCCTGGAATATTTTCACTCCCAAGCTGGAGAGGAGGGCCGTCAGCGAATTTTGTTGCCTGTCACTCCCTTGCACGATGTATTTCTTGGCGTGGAGAACCTGGGCGAGTGCACTCATCCCAATTCCACCGATTCCTACTAAGTGCACCAATTTAGATGCTGTTGTATTTGGATTGTCGACTGCCTGCTTGAACTCAGAATTGTTGGAATCCATTTTAATTAACTCTTAGCTATGCCCGATCCGGAAAATTAAAATGACAAGTGAGCGTCAACTGGAGCTGTGGTTTAGTAACGAGGTAACTGGGCAAGGAAGATCAAGAAAAGAAGTTCAAGCAGAAAGCAAGTTCCTCTCTTATCTAAATCCCATTTGAGCAAACGGCAAAGGTCAGAAGCATCGCATCGTCAAACTCAAAGTAATGAATGAATTACTGTTAAAATTCTTTATTGCTACATTTCACACTGGAAAATTAATATCAAATGTGGCCACTTCCGGTGAAAAGGCTCCAGGCAGGAGGTGCTCTAGCGTCGTGAGGGCTACTTTGTCCGTTGCCGGATTGTACATGTACACTTTCATTCTGGGGTTGAACTCGGCCAGGAATTGGCGACATGCTCCGCATGGCGTAGTGAAGATGTCCTTCATCTCTGCTGTGACAGCGACGGCTTCGTACTCATCTTTCTTCCCTTCAGAAATGGCTTTCACGACGGCGGTACGCTCGGCGCAGATTGTGAGCCCGAAAGAGACGTTTTCCACATTGCAGCCTTGGAAAATTGTGCCATCTTTGCACAGGACCGCGGCTCCAACGGAGAATCGGCTGTATGGGCAGTATGACTTCTTGCGGGCGGCGATGCTTTCCTCGACGAGGTTCTTTATTGCTGGATCTGCTTGAAGGAACCAAAATTCATCAGCAAGGTTAGGCTTCTTCCCGCTCCTGACGAATTAGCTCAATAAATTAACGCACAATTAACAAGAATATACTTACCAATTTCCTTAGTCGAGAATTTGACGATTCCATTCGTAGCAACGGCGATTGGTGCCATCGTCAATGTTTCCAGTCGCAGTTCCAAGCGCTGGCTAATGAAGTGAAGATGCTTGGAGCTAGTCAGTGAAGCTTTGAGCTGCTGAACTGACAAACCTTGTTTCTCGATTTGTAACTGATATTTATCCTCAATCTTCTGATTTGACACTCGTGCTAAGTGCTGACGCTGTGGCTGTGGTCATCTGTTTTCCTTCAAGCTGAGGATTTATGGGTCATTTCATGCTGATGTAAAGTGGAATTGTATGAACTAGTGAACTGCAAGCGTTATAATAAGCAAGTATATAAATCGTGCGTCCTTCTGCTGCCTCATCTCAGCTATCAGTACTAGTATCAAACCGACAGGCGATAAACGACACATCTGCAGCGTCGCCTTTCATCGCTTCGCAAGAGGCAAGGCGAGAGGGCAAAGGTCAAGTGTACTCAATTACGAAATTGACACGTAGCGAAATTTCTTGAACTGGAAGCCATTCTTGTGCAATAACCCTACTGATTACTGATTCAGCTGCGTCGCAGCACGTCCATCACGAGGTCGGTCAAGAAGTAGAAGCCGGAGGACGAAATAAACAATGAGTAAATTGAATATGCGACACAAATACAACAGTTTATTCGTACTTCGTCGTCAAAAATGCAGAGCGCAGAGTAGCGACATTGACAGCAACAGCGACAGCAACAGCAGCGGCTGTAATTTAGAACCTATTTTGTACTGACGAATAAGAATTACGGTCACGTTCAGAGCGATTATCGTCAATAATTAAAGTTTACACACAAGATACTCAGAAGGGTTACAATTAGAATTAACTAAGCACGCCACCGCACCACTGCAGTGGTGGGCTACTGCAAGACTATTAATCACGTTTGGCTTCAATTTCAATTAAATTAATTCATTTGCGCCAATACAATAAAGAACAAAGTACCAAGCGTATCGGTTTTGTCATCGTCATTACTGAGAAATATCCTTTCGGTGCTTCCAGTCGATGATCCGCTGCTTCAACTCCGTTGCTTCCTTCAGCATGTCCTCCGAAAGCGGCTGACGGTTGAAGGGGTCCGTGTTGGAGTTGAGGAGATGCCGAACGATGATGGAACGGTCCATTATCTTGCCACTTGGGAGGATGACAGGATCATCCATCAGCGTGTCCATGAGTGGATCTAAATAATCGAAATCACTTGCGTTACTCCATTTCAGGGCAATTATTGTTTTCATGGAAAGATAAAGCTTACCTCTGAATTCCTCCGGCGCATCGCTGTAATCAGTTTCCTGTCTCTGAAGCTGAATTCGAACCTGCTCCGCACGTGCGCCCAGCGCTCGAAACTGTGCTATTTTTGCTTCAAATACAATGTTGTTTCGCTCCATTCGGCTAGCCGCGTCATTAAACAATTCGACACTGAATGATCGCTGTAAAATAAATCAGACAATATCAGTGCAATGTTGGCTGGCAATTAAATGATGAAGTTCCGGGGTCTTCTTTTGCCGTACCTCATCATTTGCCAGTGCAGTGGCAAATTCATCACAGTCCAAGTGAAGATAAATATCCACCAAACTAGACAGCAACTTTCTCGGATCCCAGCCGTACTTATCAGGGTTCCGCACCTTCAAATTCTTGCACTTTGGTCCGCAAAGCTGCGAGAGGTTGTAATTTAACATGGACGCGAGACGAACGCCCAATTCTGGTCGTAGGAACGGATCGCGGATTCGTTCTGTCAAGTAATGGAACATGTTGACAGTTTCTCGGGCCAAAAGCAAGTAGCTGCTGCACTGGCGCTCAGAGTCTTGGAGGAGGCGAACCTTCGCCTGCTGCTGTTCTTGAGTTAACGCGGCCCAGCGGGCAGTGTCCGCTTGCAAATCCTGAACTTCACGAATTTTTTTCAAAATATCCAGGCTTTCATCCAGCAAATACGTTGTGTCATTCATCAGCATGTTGATGAACCTGACAAACTGCTTGCCTGACTTGGACTCCTTTATAATAGCTTCTCTGTAATACAAATAAGGAAACTGTTTGTAAACAGATTCAGATTCACTTTTCCAATGTTCGTTTTTAAGTTAATTGAACGAAGTGAACGTACTTGTGAACTTGGCTCTCCCACATCGTCTTAAGAATGATGCTGATGTTGTACCGAATGGTAAACTTGTCATAAAACTCGGTGTTTGCACCCGTCGTTTCGACGTCCGTGTAGAATTTCATCAAGGCCGAGGGCAAGTGCTGCTCAGCAATCGGATGCGCCATAATGCGAGCGTGGAGAGCCTCCGTGCGCCTTCCTTGCAGGTGAGGATTAATCAAGAACAAGACTTCCACCTGCAATCAAAGGGGCAGGTGTTACTGAAAGGCTGACCAATCGGGTAGAAGTGGAAGAAATAGTTCTTACTAATTTTGCGATCAGGAATGGATTACGCAAGTACTGCGTTGAGCAAATAATGACCAACAACCAGAGAATCAGAGAGTTGCTCACAAAGTCAGCCATTCCAACGGAATTCGTACTGTGGAAACAGTTTGAATTGATTAATCATCGTGATCAGTTTCACAGTCGCAATAGTAGCAAACGTAGAATAGATAGTTCGACTTACTTTAGCGCAAAATGAATGAAATCTGTGATGTCTTCCATGTACCATTCTGGCAGGTAAGTGAAAATTGGAGGAAAGTCGTTCTGGAGTGGCAATTCAGGAATATGTCCTGGCTCTAGTCCTGGCATCAGTAAGGAATTCAAATACTCGGCGACAGTTGTGTAGAAACTTAGACAGCGCTTCATCAATTCCTCGTCAAGCACCACGGCCTCTGCGCTGGCTCTGGAATGCTGTAGGATCTTCAATTCATGTTTCCATCGCTTGATCAACTTCTGGTTGTGACGGGCTTGTGGTCCAGTTCGTGCCTGTTCCGACCCTTCCAAACTGTTCAACATCCGCTGCAACTCTTTGATGTGGCGCATGGTGCGCGTGAAGTTGTTGATGGCAGGCAGCATACAAATGTGATGAGCCTGCATTGTCAGGAACCAGCACTGAGTTGGAAACTTTGGTTCTTGCCAAACGTGGTTCTTCTCAACTAAAATTTAGAAAAATGAATTAATTAAAGTACTTTTTCACAGATATGGATTGATTATTGATTACCTAAGCCCTTGATCCATGCATCAACTTCGGTTGACTCTCCACGAATTCTCGTGTCATTCTTGAAGTCCACCACCGATTCCGGGTGAAATGGGTGGTATGGGTCAACCTTGTCCAGTTTAACTTTGAGACACAGTAGCTGCAGCACAGATAAGTAATTCAGCATTGGTCCATCGGTGAGATTCTCGCGTCTGTCGCTCTGAATCTTTGCCCGACTGGAATTCTTCATCAATACTTGACTCAAGAACCGAATACACAAGTCACGAGACGATTGGTTTGACAAAATTGAGTGGACGATCTTATGAAGAAATCCCTGAAAAGAAAAGAGAAACATGAACAATTGTAACTGTGTTAGGCAAGAATTCTTCGCGTTTGACGTACTCTGCTATTCTGGAGTTCGTCTTGCAGTGTCTTGATCACAAGGCCTTCGGCAGGAATTTCGGGGTTGAAAAATCGACTCGCCAACTTTGTATCATCTTCGTACATCAACGAAAATTTGAAAAATGGTGCCAAGTAAGAGATGGTACCAATTTCCAACCCGGCAGCCTTGGTACATGGTATTGGCAGAAAGTTGTCCATGTCTGCCACGAGCTTGGCGAACGGACGCATATTTGATCCTTGATGCTTGACTTCACAGAGTTGCTGAAGCACCGTGAGTGGAGCTCGATGATCGTTGTTGAGCATCGTACTGCTCCTCATCCGGAACCACAAGCCGCGAAGAAGTGGCTGAAATACGCGGGCGAAAGTATCGTAGTCGCCGAAACATTTGTCGGTCACTTCAGGGATGAGTTCCGTTGGCAAGAGTTGAAACAAAAGTGGATAAAGTATTGGTGATGTATGTTCCGGCATTGAACAGAAAGCACCTGCAACCGAATCGCCAACACTAATTGACTGCTGCTTATGCTTGCATTATTAATATGCCTAAATTCTAAAATCCAAACCTTGTAAAGTAAGTCCAATGTATTGGATACATTGTTGTCGAATTATGCGCAGAATTGCCTGAGAATCAGCTGAACTGGACCGCTGAAAAGACAAATTCATTAATAACGAATTTGTCCCACTGAAACAAAACTGAAGTAGGACATCGAATTATACCTACCCTTGATTGATTTCGTTCAGTATTAAAAGCTCTTTCAACTGAGTCCAAGAACCAATAGCATATGAGTGACCCAGTGTCATTCGTTTCCATTAACTCAGCCATTGTCTTACTGGGACTGTGGTCTCGGTCTCGCCGTGGAGAACGCTTAGCCTTCTTCTCCGCGGAGCCTGAAGCCGACGACGCAGAAGGCGGTGGTGTTGACGTTGACGACGACGCTTCGGAACCAGAATCAGAGCCGCCAGTAGCAGCTGGTGCCTTTGGAGTATACTTCTTGTCTTTCATTTTGCCTGACAAGTGGCGAGAGACGATTTCCAAGCAAACGGTGGCAATCAGCTCTTCGTAATCGATGGGTTCACTAGTAACTGGCGCTTGGTCATCTTGATCCATCCTCTCAACTCCATCTTGATTGGGTGATAGGAATTGATTTAGGCTAAAGACCTTGTCGTTTCCGTCACCTCCTGTTTCATTAGCACCATCACCGCCATCAGTGGTTCCAAATTCGATGTCAAATACGGAACAAACCAGACGTAGGTTCTTGGAGAGTTGTGACTCCATCGCCATTGCCAACTTTGTATTTCACTGTAATTATGCTGTTCCTAGACACAGATGGATGAATTCAGTTAAGTAAAATTACAGCAGGGTTTTAAAATTAATTCCTGAGGCCAGCCTGGTACCTGCTGAGATAGCCAGCACAATTCTATAAATAGGGAATAAGGGCAGTACTGACTGACTTAACTGCTTAACTGACCTTTAAACTTGGCTGACAGGGCAGGGATTCAGGATTTGGACTTGACTTTAATTAAGACCACGGCTCGGCTGCTGTTCTGCTTCCTTTTGCTTCCTGCTGCTTAATATCACGATCACCACAGTCTAAGAATCAGACTTAATATTACTGAGTACTAATTAATATTGTTAACTACTGATTAACTCATTAACGCAACGCCTACCAACCTGTAAAACAGTTTACTAATCCATTATTACTTGAACAAGTGCGAGTGCCATTGAATCTTTCGCAGATGAATGAACTTTCACAACTCTCGAATGCACGAACTCCACTCGACCGACTGCTCGCAACTTGGCTTTGGACTTGCTAGATGACGAAGTAGAAAATGAAATACAAAAATTCATACCCAAGACACACGAAAGGATTTGGTAATTTTGTTGCTTTGTTAACTTGGCTGAGGGAGTTGCGTTGGCTTTGACGAGGAGACAACGACACAAGAACATTACGAAAATAGAACGAATCTCCTTCGTTGCTTAGCACTGACAACGTCAGCAGCAGCGTCGGAGGTCGCAGCGCAGTAGCGCAACGCTGCACTCGGCGGTGATTCGCTGAACGCTGATGTCGATGGAGAACGAATGACCCAAAGAGTCTTCAGTTTCATAGTTGATTGCTATAAGTTGTTGTTGATTATGAATCAACTACGAAACTGAACTCTCTTTGGAATGACCTTTGTTTCCATGACAGAGGACGAGAACGAGGACGAGTCGACAGCCGAGATCAACCTTCCACACCGAAAACGAGCTTAGACGTCGGATTCTGCGTGGTTTGGGGGGGGGAGTGGCGAAGTAAGGCGCTTTGCATGCCTAACTTTAACATTATTTAATAGCATTAGCGTTAATTATGAACTTGCATTTAACTTGAGGCCGATCACAAAATTGGTAGTAATTAATTTTAGACTCTCATCATGCCTCAGTGCGTTCCCAAACTGGGTCCTGCGCCCGCACTCAGCCGGACCAGCCGTGCATCTGGGAAGTCTGGCTCCGCTCCTCGATGCCCGCCTCCCTTGTCAATTCGAGCTACACGACGTCGTCCAGCGGATACATGCGGCCCTTGTCCTGACTGTCTTGAGGTACGCTGTAGCCGTAGCTGTACTGAGCACTAATGCGAGTAACCTGATTTGTGATTTACCTTGAACTGCTTGAGACAATACGACGTACAGCCTACGACGCGACGCACCGATGAAAGATAATCATTGTTCTATTTATAGCCCATCATGATCTGTCCAACTCTCGTCTCACCGAAACCGACCAAGTCAGGTTATGGTGCCCAAGGCCAGGATGGTCGTCCCAAACGTCCGAAACGCAATTTTCGACCTCCATTAAAGAAGAAGCCGCGGATCGACACTCGCATCTACCGAAATGGCGAGTATCTCTGCCTCTCCTTCGCCGGCCACATTCCTGGAGAGCAGTACATCCACAGCCGAAATCTGCCAACAGCAACCACATTCGCCAAACGACGTCTGAAGACATACACTCCTTACGGTAAGCTGCGCCAGCGCCTTTCTGCTTTAAGCATTGGCTGATTGTTAATTGGTTTCTGGTGCTGTGGCCTAGAATACGTCGAATACTGACGGATGCTGCTAGTTCCATTGAATTGTATGGAAAGAAATCTGCCCAGATTCTGTGCTTTTTAAAATGTGAAACTATTCCTGCCCTTGCCTTGATTGACATTTGCAAATTGGCATTAGAATAAATGCAAGATTGTAAGACTGCAAGACTGGCTCACTTTCCAATAATTTATTAATACAATTTCCAACATTTCACCATTGAGAACTCAAAAGGAACAAGACGACGACGGTTAGTTAGTTAAAGTTCTGTTGTACAAACACGATACACGATGTCACTCTTTATCATTTCATTATTTCTTAACACAAAAGTCAGTTACGGTACGTGCTTAAATATCGTATCAAGGTAAGGGTCAGGAATAGAATAGAATAGCTTTCGAGCAGTACAATTTGATGATTGTAGAAATAGAAATAGAAGTCTGTGTCTGATTAGTGTAGTTAGCATTTAACATTAACATTAGTCATTTAGTAGTTCAGGTGCTAATTGGTAATTGGTAGCAGTGTACATGCGTGCAGTAGGCAACAGTCAGATTACAGTTACGTTACGGTTACAGAATTCACTCCGCAGCGCAGGTACTTTCATTCCTCCTACCATCTCAGCCATCGTCAATTCGTCAACTCGACGAGGACGTCACATTTTGACGAGACGACGACAATGAAAGAATTGAGAAAATACAAAACAGTCAAACAGCGAATTGAGTTTGCAATTGCAATCTCGAATTGCCAATTGCATAATTTTAGTAAGCAAGGGCTCGACTTCTTGTTCTTGTTCCCAATTTGCCTCAAGTCATTCCGTCTTGATTCAATTTAAATACGCGTTACGTGTAATCCGACGTACGTTCTAGAACCTAGAACTATGGAACAATTTAAACATCCTTTGGTGTCAAAGCTTTCGTCCTCATTAACCTAGTTACAGTTACACAAATAGTACATTACACGAATGACGTCATAAAGCTTATCTTTTCTCGTGCTGGGTATTTACATCTCACAAATCTAATTTTACAAATTACCAAGAATGAAATTCATGCGTGCATGCGTGCGCTTTCTTTAAATAAAACAAAGACAATGCAAATAGTACGAGTACGTGTATAATTAGGAATTCAATCTTAATCTTAGAGCTAGACACTGAATCCTACACTGAAGATGACTAGACGACAACTTAGTACAAAAAAAGTACAAGAAAATAATTGTACATTGAGAACGAACTTAAAGAACATAGCCTTAATGCATAATCGTAATAGAAACCATAATGACAATGCCGTGCTGTGCTGTGCTTCGGAATTCTATTTTACTTTGAAACGACAAAGTCGAAGATTGCTCTTTTTTTCTTGTCCTCTTTGATACACGATACTTGGACAGGATTTGGGCTGGAGCATAATCATAATTATCATGCTTTCGCTTCAGCTGTGCACAATTCAGGTAACTTGGTATTGAATCCAAATGTCAAACGTCGAGCGGAGTTTACACGATGGATCCTTCCGAGCCATACTCCTTCAGCAGACTGCGGAGTCGCAGAATCTCCTTCGACGCGATTGACAGGTCTGTCTGCAGCTGGAGCTCGCGTTCTTTGAGTTTCTTTATGTCACGTTGACAAGTCTAACAATGAAAAACACAATGCAAGGAATTAATTGCTTGCTTCATTATTCATTACTCATCATTACGAGTACCAGAAGAAGATTCTTGTCTTACCACGTTCTGCCTGAGGAGGTCCAGCTTGTCACATTTGAGTTTGTTCACTTCCTGTCTCAGTCCGTCATTCTGGAGTCGTGACGTCTCTTCCTCGATGCAAAGCGAGCACGTGCGCTTGTTTGGAGTCCCTGCGCTGGACATAGACTCGAGCCCGGTGTCCGAGTCCTCGTTTGCGGTGCCCGTCGTCGTCGCCGCCGTCGTGATGACTCCGTTCACCCCGACCATGGTCACTGCGCCTCCGCCGATGGTCATCGCGGAGGTCGGCCCGGATCCTCCATTCGCATTCGCAGCAGAGGAGGAAGAGTTCATCTTCTGGAGGATGATTTTGCCGTTGCTGCTGATGCTGATGGCGCCATGACTCGAGTGGTGGTGATGAGCGACCGCATTGGCGTTATTGTTGTTGTTATTTTGATTGTTGATGCTTCCATTAAAACTACCACGATGATGGAGGTGGTGATTGTGGAAATGGTGGTGAGACGCGGCGGACCCCTCAAGCTCTTCGCTGTTGAGGGATGAGTCATCACTCTCCGACACGCGAATACTGGCCGAACCGTGGTTCTGTGGAATTATGTCAACTTCTGGACTGGAGAGAGGACTTGCGCCGGTTTTGTGACCGTTGGCGGCGACGGCCAAGCCTGTACCCGTGGACTCTGTGGATCCCCGGTGGATTGTTGAGGAGCTGCTGTTGTCCACACCCGGCGACCCACTGGCGCTGTCTCCGCTGTGCGTTCGGACTGCAGTCGCGGGAGTTCCGGAGCTGTAGCCGTGATGACTGTTGTGATGCTTTAATTTCATGGAATTGTGAGTGCTTGATGGGTAGCTGGCCGTGCCGTTGTGATGGTGCGAGTCGCCATTCGTGTGACTTTGACTCGAGCTGCTCTTGGCCTTTGTGGAGCTCAGCGCCTTGCGCACACTTTCGATAAATCGGCTCCCGGCGCTTCCGTTCAGACTCCCGTTCTTCTCGCCTCCGTTAGTCGTCGAGCCGTTCAGTTCAGGGAGAATCGCGGCGCCAAGAAAGTCTTGCGACTTTCTCCGAGCCTCGTCGACGAGGCTGCTGAGGAGTGAAGCGCGTGTCCGCATCTGCGACCATGAACAAAAGTACTTGTAACAAATCTCGTTAATTGGATCAAGATCTTAATTAATTAATCCGCAGGATGAACTCTGAGAAGGGCAAACGACTCAAGGCCACGTGGAAAGTGTTCAGTCACTCGAACGAGTCGTACCGACACCAACAAGTGGTCGTTGTTGACACGCGCCCGACGGAGAAAACAAGCCAGCGATAAATTTCTATTACGATAATGAATAAAAATGTGAAGAAAGTCTCTTGAGTGGCTTGCCTTCTTTCACCATGTTTCTTTCGTGCTACTTTGTAGCTTTAGTTTCTGGATCTTTCTATTGTGTTGTGGCATATCTACGTCACGTTTTGTGTTTGTGCAAAATAATAACGTGAAGTGGAAGTCATTTTTCATTGTTTAATCATCTGCGAGCCAGGCTTTCACTGCCTGCACTGCTGCTGCACTGCATTCATTTATTATTCATGACAGACACAAAATCCCTCAAGAGTTCGTCCAGGCTTGTCAGAAATGAGATGAGAGATATCTCCGCATCATACCTCATCTTCAGAGCATATCAAGCAGAGATAATAGAACCGTGCACATGAACTACATTCTGACTCGCTCCAATTCTGGAATTCTGAATTTGCCACCAGACTCGTGGAAAAATACACCAGAAAGTGACTGAACTCATCCATGGTCATCCAAGTTGACTTTATCCTAATTCTTTGTAATTCTGATCACAACTTGACAAGACAAATTCACTGTGCGCTCTCAACAATTTATTCAACTCGTCTACGCCAAACTTTGGATTTCAATTCACAACTTCCAACATTATCCCTATGGCACTGGCCTTTTGTCATTTACTTCGAATTCGCGGTTGGGTAATCATTCAACTTACCTCCAATTTGGAGAATTTATCCGCTTTGTAGCACGCCGTCTCTGCATTGATAAGTTTTGTCAGCAGAAAGTCGCGGAACGTGGGTCCGTCAGAGAAGATGGGCGGGTTCGGGAGCGGTGGGCCGAAGAATGGGACGTCGTCGCGTGCAGTCACGTTCACCTTGTATCTGTTAACGAGAGGGCACAGCAGAGGAAGTGGGATTAGTGGATTAGTTGGCAAGTTGGCTGTTATTGTTTCAGTTTGTGTTTCAGTTTCGGAGATTTTCATTGTTCGAGATCATTAATCTTCTTCCAGAGCAGAGCAGAGTAAGTGCGAGTCAAGTCAAGTCCAAGTCCATCGACTCCCAAAAGAGCTCAAGGCCTTAAGAGCCAACAAACGAAGCCCAGACCAGACCGAGACTGGGTGAGACCAGGATTCGATATTTTAAGAGAGATCTTTAAAACTGTCACTAGCTGTTGTCGTTGTCAGTGTCGAGTCGAGCATTGTTTTCCTTACATTTATGAGACCACACCAAATCTCCCAACTGTACTTTTTACATTATAGAATTAAAATGATCCCATTTAACAACCTACTAAAATGGTCTGAGGGGACGAGCAGCCGCTCGCGCCTCTGGCTCGTTTATTACTTTCTCAGAAATTCTGCCCTTTTGTTTTGTAATCTTCGGAATTGTTTACTTTTTGAAGACACAATTTCCTATTGTCTACTGCATTACGACCAGGACTACGACTTCTTTGTAAACGCCTGCCTGCCTTGATTAAATTACAAAACAAGCCCACACAGAATTGTCAGGAGATGGAGAATCATGTACAAGGAATAAGAAAACTGCGTACTTTGTGTTTGGACCATGCAGATCAATCACTTCGACGACGACGAAAGCGTGGAGGAAATGTGACGCGATCATGTCGGGCGAGAATGGAGTGTTGGCCTCCTGGAACACAACGGCCACGATGTCATTACCTGCGGGCACAACAAAAGTCATGAGTAATCGCCAATTTCTGCCTCTGTAAATCTGGGGTAGACTGACAACTGACTCACCGATATGCCTCTTTCTCTGCAACTGCTGCGTGTCTCCTTCGGTGAAGGGCAGGAGCGTCGAGACATGGAACATGATCTCACGGTCTTGGTACGTGTTGTACACTGACTCATCGCCCGTCTGCCCGTGTTGCGTGTCCAGCCCACCACGGTACCTGTAAAAATTAGATGAAGCATGATATTGCTAGTAAGTCACTCAATTCATTAGACATAACCACATTTCTGGAAATTGGAATAAGAAAAGATTTGCATCTGCAGAGCATAGCGGCAGAGTAGAGTTCATGAACTCGTACGCGATTATGTGAATGCGAAAACTTTTACACAATGCCTTTTGTGGTACGGCACAGATCTCTGGAAATTAAGAAATTCATCACAAATTCACGCCTCGTGTAGATGAATGGCGAACAGAGTAAGGATTACTTTGTACTCCGCAGGTGCAGGCCAGGCCAGTCACCTTTCCACGAGACACGACACACGAGAATCGTTCAAATTTCAAAGGCTCAAAGGAAAAGTTTTTAGATTAAATGCACTGAGTTGAATTCGCCAATTCCTTCGCACTGCTCAAGTTCCACGATTCCACATGCATATGAACATAAACGAAAGTGAACAAACTGGAAGAGGACAATGCACGACGGAGAAGGGAAAAAGCATTCAACGATTCGCGAGTCATTACTTTATTGGGCTCCAGGCTCGTGTCTTTCACTTCGCCAGCATCGACAGGTAAACTGACGTGAATAGAACTCAGCTTCCGTTCTATTCTCATTCTCAAGTAATTTGCAACTCTTTTAACTTTACTTTTGTAATTTGTAACTAACTAGTTTTTGATCTTCACTTTACCACTATGCTTGAAACGCTTCCGTTCTTCACTGTCCCGTCTAAAAATGATTGTTCTGCTCTCGCTTCACTGGAGCTGACAGCAAAGGCAATGGCCAATGGCACCCTGTACTCTGCACACTAGCCACCCTGCTTGTACCCAGTTCCATGACATAACGGAAAAACAATTCCGTTCACAGCACGGCACGGCATGAACGTCAAACGACAATGGAGTTCAATGTTCAAGATCAAAACTGTTGTATTTTTATCATTTGTCTCGTTATTGTCACTCTGTCATTCTCAATGTTTATTCGGGCGTTAAAATTGTCGGCACGGTATGCCAATCTCAAGAGAATCGAAATCTTACACCGGTTGCGGCTGTGAGTCGCTCAACCGAAAGACGGACGACAGCCGGCAGGCAACGTATTCAACGTAATCGCTTACTCACTACACGACGACCATCGCGTCTTCGAGATCAATAATGCAAGTCGCAATTAAGAATGAGAAGTCGACGTGCATGACTTACCCTTGATGTCCTTTTAATTGAATGCGTTCTCCAAGAATCTCCAGAAAGGTGTCCAGCGAGAGGGATTCCAGGTTGCTGAAGAGCTCCTCTTCCGTCGTCTGCCCCTCCTTCTGGCACACGACCCCAAACTTGTAGGTGGACACGAGGACGTGTTCGTCATAGCCAAGCACCAGCTCCGAAGCACGGGGACACACGATCGGAGTGAATTTGTCGGTGGTCACGTCTTCATTCAGCAACTAGACAAAAGACAAACAAATTATACTTAAATTCAATTAATCTAAAGCACTGCTGCTACGCGTGCTACGGCCATCGATCTTTAGTGACACTGTGCTATCTGAATGTAGTTAAGTTCAGTGTTAACATATCGTATGTAGTAAGCGACTCACTACTCGCAAGCAAGCAATAGCCAACTTGTTTCAAGTAGAGTTGAAACGAGAGCCTCTCTCAACGAGTGGTTCTATGGTGTAATGGTTAGCACTTTGGACTCTGAATCCAACGATCCGAGTTCAAGTCTCGGTAGAACCTGAGTTTTTTTTGCACTTTTTTGCACGCGAGTTTTGCAATGTAAACTCTAGCTTTTGCTAGAAATCGAGTGCAGCTTGCGTAAATAGGCATTTCACACCTGTTTATGCTGTCAAATTCGTGAATTTGTTCGATATCATACGATTCAGCTGCATGCTTGTTAAAATGTCAAGTAAATATCATTTTATTTGGGCAACATAAACCTTGGAGTAAAGCTATTAAAACGAAGGCCAGTCTGGTGCTATTCAGAGTGAGACTCTGATGTGGCCTGAAAAATTACCCAATCATTACAATTACAACTAGAATTACTGCATCTTTACAGATCTCAAAGTCTCACAATCATCAACACTGTAGATAAGAGCGAGACGCACATTTCAATTTTAAAGCACTGCACTCGTAATCTTGGAGCTGAAATAATAAAATAATTGTCAGCATTTCTGAAAAGAGGCTGAACTCTGAAAAAGTGGCTTGTAAACTTGTAATGCAGCTTGTAAGACAATGTACACAAGCAAGCAGTGATCATGATCAACCGAGCATCTTCTTCAAAAGCTAAAAGCCAAGACAGACCAGACGGAGGTTGAACCTTCGTCCTTTTGATATATTGATAAAAAATTTGACGCTGAAAGGCTCCCATAACATAAATCTCGGTCCAGCTGGCTCTGGACCACAGTCCACAGTTATTATTACGATATTACGAAGTGGTTCTGGTTCTGGCTCGGCTGGCTTTCTCGGGGTCAGTTGTAATTGACACCCTTAATAAGTTATCCGCTCGCTTTCTGTTCCATAACCCATATTTTACGAACCCGTACGCGTACACGCACTGTTTATGTAAATGCAGACGCGATTATCCCGACATGACGTGCCATGCCACGGAACGCGTACAGGTACGATATTAGAACAGAGATTAAATTAGAAAAGGATGCGGGGAGATGTAATAAGCCAGCATGAGGTACAGGGCCAGAATCCTGAAACAGAAACCTGGCCAGAAAAGAAAAGGCACAGTTTTGAAGGAATAATTACTAACCACAATTGTATACAGCACCAGCACGATAAAGGGTTACATTATTTTGAATTTTCTGAATAGGCATAAAGTGCGCCTAAGAATAAAGAAATTCGTAAGCCTTGCGTCACGAAAACTGAAATGCCAATGCTCGTCGCGTGCTAAGGGGGCGAAATGTCAACGATCTGAATTTACAAAAGTGTGTTGCATGAATCTTCATGCATGATTTTATTGGCGTTCGAGGCTTCAAGCTCGAGTTGAGTCAAGCGCAAGCGGCTCGAGTTCGTGACGTTATTAAAATACCACAAATCTTGGAAGGGAAGTTTCAAGGTCCGTATCTTTAAATCTTGTAGACCTCATCTCTGGGGTCTTGGGCTCTTAATTGATGGAATTAAATGGTCAGGTGTATTTTTAGTTGTCTGGCCAAGCCGTGCCTTTACACCAGACGCAGACCAAGACTGAGAAGTTGAAGGGCTCGGATTCGCCTTGCTTTGGCCGTCTTGCACCGCGCTTCGCGGTGATTGTGATTACAATTACGTATGTAGAGACGCCGACGATCGGACCATAGATCGACCCTACCAGCCAGCCAGCCATCCGCCTGGCCTACCTGCATTGTGTGCAGGAATGTTTAATGATTTTTCTTATTGTTCGCTGTGCCCTGGCAGTGGTTGTGGCTGTTATTGTCTGGCTAATGAAGATGATGAGAGAGTAACCTCTTGGGTGGTATTTCGTAACCTCAGACACAGCGCAAGGCAAGGTAATCGGACGGGCCAGTTTACAGTTTACGTTCATGGCGAGGTGAGGCTCAGGTAAAAAAATACATGGGCAATCAGGCAAGGGCAGTGAAAATACGCTACAAAGTTATTCTTAAACTCCTGCCTGCCTACGCTTCGTCGTTTCGTCCTTCGTTCTTGGTCTCGTGTATTTTCTCTGCCCATACGAACATGAATCACGTTTAAGGAGCAGCAAGCAGCAGGTGAGTCACTGACTCAGGTGAGTCAAAGTAAGCCGTAAGCCGGGCAAGTAAGTCGTTGCCCGTCTGACCACGAACCACCGCGCAGCGTACAAGCCATTTCCGTTGCTGCTGGGCTGCAAATTCGCAATAAATTAGAGTTCCCACGAACCCCATTTCCAAAAAGCATTAAACCGAGCCTTTTGAGCCGAGCAACAATAAAAATTATCCTCGCACAAAGGATGGGCTTTGATTTTGGTTGTACATTTGCGTTTTCCCATGAAAATCGGGTACGAGTAATCGACTTAATTTTCTGTTATTATCTCGGTCGGTCGTGGTTCAGTGCTCCAAGTTGCTGCTCCTGCGCTGATGATATGTCTCCAGATAATGAATCTCTGAGATATTGAACTTGTTTACATTTATGCTTATGCGCTTGCCTTGCCATTGCCCTGCATTGCATTTATGCTGACCTCAAAAGCTCGTGACCTTTGTCTGATTCGTAATTTATGTGATTATTTAAATAATAAAATGATTACAACACTGCGTATTATTATTTACTTGCGTGAACGTGAACCAGTTTCTTAAATGTATTCTTTATCACAAGTCACAATTCACATACTCACGAGTTTGCATTGCTTGCTTGCTAGTTGGTAATTGTAGGTTTACAACGTGCTAGAAAGAACAAATGACTGTCATTACTATACAGTTAGTGCTGTGCCGAGTTGGCTGCGCAAAGTGGACCAGATTCTAAGTGCGAATGTGATTCTGATTATTCGTGATCAAGGAAGTGCTTGGCAATTAGCGATTAATTTATTAAAGTGTGCCCAATGCAATTTCCTTTCTTCGAATGACCTTCTTGTTATTATTGCCGTTAATTACTTCTGTGTAATTTTAGTAATTTGAATGGATTAGTTTGGTTTGGCGTGGCTTACCTTTGCCATACGCGCCGGACAGGGCGCTGCGGGTCCGCTGGGCGATCCATTCGCTGCGCTGCCGCTGCTACCACCAGCCACCAGGTTGAGACAGGACGCCGGAACCAGTTCATGGCTCGTGCCAGTGCTCAGCCTCAGAATAAGTCTCCAGTGCTCGTGGCTCGCGACGGTCTCTGATTTGGCAGACAGGAGAATTGGACCCAGTTTGTCATCGATCGCTGAGAAATTGTAGTGCTCCTGAAAGAGGCAAATAAAGAAATGTAACAGGAAATTAGATAATTGCGGAAACAATCAAAATAATTAAGGCAGGGCATTCCACTCGACCCGCGAGCCCACTTTTGCATTATTTCGCACATTTGCACAAAACTGCGTTACACCTGCGCTGAGCCTTGCAGTCGTCAACATATCACCGTTACTAAATTCCAACTCCTTTTAAGGGCGTATTTCGCGATTCCATCTACGGAGGTCGGAGTACACGTGCGAATGTGAATGCAAGTGTTATTATCATTATCGAGCTCAAAACGGGACTCGATCGCATCGCGAGAGGAGGCGAGATTAGCCTCACATAATTGAATTGTGGTGTAGCGTGACAAAACGATGATTTAACAATCGCCATTGACCCGCGACCCCGAATTCGAGTTCGAGTTCGAGATATGGCTAGGCGATGCGAATTGCCATCTGCGACCTGCGAATTCCTTGCCGACTCTTATCATTATAATTTCTATCATTTCTTCGCTATTCGCTTTGATGTCAAAAGCCATCACAGCTTGCAAATTGCAGCCAAGTACAAATCTCTCGCTCGCACATCTTTTCGTACGTAAATAAATAATAATGATAATCTCCTGATATTTGCAAGCATGCATCATTGCCTTAAATCCGGTTTTCAGCTCTGCAGGCACGAATTCAATGGTACATAAATATTTTCACAGGCTGAGACGCGTCTCGCGGTAATGATTGCATGATGATTGCCAATTTTTATCGTGTCGAGATCAAAGCGATAAATCTCATTCATGCATAAAGCACGAGGAAGGCACTGCACTTAGTACAGCCACAAAATGAGCAAATTCATGCTTTTAAGCTCCTCCAGACTCCAGACCGCGCCAGAGGCCGAGGATTACGAAAAAAGGCAGACAAGTGAAAATATGCAAATCAATTTTAATTCGCAAGTTCAATAACACGGACACGAAAATAAATAATTAATCATCAAAGCAATCGCTTTTGATGTATGCCTTAATTATTATGCTTCAGAGCTGTCGCCATCGTTGGGAGCAAAATCTGTGCAAAAGGAAAGACAGAGCAAGAGCAGGCAGGCAGAAACAGGAATTTAAAATTCCCGTCTCAAAGCGTCCGTAGTCGTAGTTGTAGTCGGAAGTTAATTGATTACGTTACATGCTTTCAGCGCCAGCAGCATGCCTACAGAAGCTTTTCAGCTTTTCAGAGTCTTCATGGTTAGATTCTTGACTCTCTGGACCGTGAGCCTTGTACAACACATACTTGTACTCTTGCCGCTTTGAATTCATTCAGGAAAAAACCCGCACGCGATTCCGGCTTCGCTTTGAATTCGGAATTCGAAGCCTCCGTCTCCGATTTTGAAAACAACACTAAATTATTCACGATGGAATTTCTCTCGACGAGGACGTACTCAACAAACACGGCAAGTTTAAAGACGTGTTCTGTTCTACTTTTATTGCTGTCGCTATTTCAAGTTTGTTGTCATGATTTTGTAAATAAATGCCTTTTAGATCAGTCGAAGGACAATTTCCTCTGCTGCTACGCGTAGTGGTGTGGCACGCGCGAGGGACAAAACGCATCTTGAGTAAATGTCCTCATAAATAATACGAAAGCAAATCGTTCTCTATTATTTCTCTCCACATTATGCTCCTCTTTTCGCAAAAAGTAAACGACCGCAGCCGTCGCATCCTTAAAAGTACCCAAACACAAAGTAAAAATGTTGTCAAATTTTAAAAACTTTTGGTCGCCCGACCCAGAAAGTAGGTTAACGTGCAGCAGAATTAAAAACTGGAGACTGACTGATTCATTTCCATGATTTCTCATTAAAATACTTTTTCATCCAGTTGATTTCCATTACAGAGACGGAGACCAGAAAAAGTTCGGTTGTATGAGTTCACCAACTTTTTACATTTGACGTCGCCTACGACTCGACACGAAATTAAAGAACGGGTCAGGGTGCCGGGCGCCGAGGCGCAGGGCACTGACACCGTACCTAAATGTGGAATTGTGGCTTCGCAGTTCGCAAACTGCAAACATCCTGCCCTGCTGCACACACGTACGGTCGGCGCTTTTGTTACCAACTTCCTTTGTTAAACGAATTCATATTCATGCATTAAGTGGATTCGGTTCGTAGTTGGCTCAGTTTTTCCTTTTGCGGGCGAGAAGGGAAATGACGACAACGCCATGGCATGAAATATGACAGCAGGAGCAATGCAGAATAGCAGAATTACTAAAATAAAAATGTGAACATAAATAAAATGAGTACGGCTACGGTTACGGCAATATTTATAGAATATATGCTGCGCTACTTTAATAATATTCCTGAGTTACGTCCTCAGCCAAGCCGAGCCAAGCCAAGCCAGACCGAGCGCCGACCTGGAAGATGATATTTAAATTACCTGCGACATGCAGGTAAAAGATGAAATACGGAATGGAGACAAAACTCTGCAGGTTGAATAACCCCATATGTCATCTCAATAATGGCAATCCAATCCAGTGGTGGGCGAGACTGGCTTATGAATATTATAATGAAATGCAGTGCAATGCAGCTAGTGAAATACGGTCACACGCCAGTTTCCATAATAAAATTGGCCTAATCCTGCGCTTGAGCTGGACCCTGGTGGTTAGCAGAAGCAGGCAACAATGTCCGGGCCAGGCCAATGCAGTGAGCTTCTTGTCTGTCATCATCATTCTCGAATTTAATTCCGAAATGTGCAGGCAGTCAGCTCAGTCAGGCAGTGTTTACGTTAAAATGAAGACTTGTCATAACACAACACAGTGAACAGTCATTTAAGGCAACAGTTAAGCCAAACTGCTGAAAATGCAACGCATCGCAATGAAATTTAAAATTTGGATTTTCTGTCGGTGCTGTTTTGCGTTTTGTGGTTGAATGCTTACTGCTTACACGTCCACAAGTCTTTTACTTGTGCCTGTAAATTATGGCGCTTGATTTGTGTACTGTACAAAATAACAAAATGCTCAAGTTAAGAATTACCAACATAAGATTATAAAAATATTCAGAATTTATGCGTTGCGTTGCGTTTGTTTTGCTTCGCTGCGTCCTGAATAGACCCACGCTCAATGCACTGCGTTGCTGCGATGGGAAGATGAATGCGATGTGGTTCCACTTTTTTAAAATTTGACTTGGAGGAGTCGTCAGAGTCAAAGAAGCATGAACGCGAACGTGGAAAAGTGAACGTTGAGTATTTTGGAACCAGCGAGCAGAATGAGAATGGAAACGCATCGTTATTATTTATCTACCCGCATTGAAAAGAGTTTCTTGAAGTGAATTAGGATTGACAAGCGTCTCGTACTTTACAAGATCATATTCTTATACTCATTATTCGTGAGCATTATCATAAATTATAATTAAAGACGCTGCAAGCATTTACTGTGACATTAATACAAAGCAGCAGCGGCAGAGGCGAAGGCCAGACTCGCCAGTGCATTGCATGCACGCAATGCGCAGGTTCATGGAAAGTTCAATGTTATTTACTCACTTGGAAGCAAATCACTGGAGATTAGAAGTAACGAATACGACACGAATCTCAAGATGCAGACGACGAGAAGCCGCGAAATCGAAATCAGTGGCTTGTGAAATGAAATGCAAGGCATTTCCAAGGAAAGGAAGTAGTAAAATAAAGGCAAGAAGGGCAAGAACATAAGAAGTTTGGAGCTGTCGTTGGACATGCACCGCGAGTACGAGCCTCAAGCCCATCACCGGCAGCCGGCAACAGGAAGGCGTTGGGCTTGGTCTTGAATACCACCGCGAACGAGAACGCATTCGCGTTAGCGTTAAATACAATTCAGGTTTACGCAGTTTAAGGTTTAAGGATTCTTGTCTCATCTTCCATCTCATCTCCTGCGTTCTGCGTGGCCCATCGTCATTTCCGTCCATTCATTGCTGCCTGAACCCAAGCCTGGCCTGAACTTCCTCGCAAACGCGAACGCAAGCAGGCGAGCGTTTGCCAACTGACAACCGACCGGCTGACTACTGACTGGAATTACAAGAAAGGATGAACCCGACCGGAAGTGCGATGGAGAAGTGAGAAGGGGAAGCGACCACGAACGTGGTTGGTTGCTGAGCGTGGTTAAGGAAAGAGAACATCTACACCTGTCGAATGCATCAGCACCCTAAACGCCTCGAGAGAGAAACGATGCTGAAACTTTAATAAGTAGCTTACTTGGTTCCTGTTCGGTTCATTCAATTTATCAATGGCTTTCGAGCCATTATCTCAAATTCGAATTTTAAATGTACCAAATCATGACAATTAAAACCAAATAATTACTTAGTTGCCATAAAATTGCCGTTTTCTGGTGTAAAATGCGGGCGATTAAGCAGTAATTACAATTAAGATTTTTGCTTCTTGCTTATCGTAAGTCTTGAATCATAATTTAAAGTCTTCCGGCAGTTCGCATTCACTTTCGCTCTACAATTCAGATCACGTCTTGGCTACCTGATGACTAGCTTCAGCTTCCCACTGATCATTAGGCGCAGGTACATTAAGCAGTAAACACTTCATCTGTCACAACAGAGCAGCTCGAGCTCGCATCGCACTGAATAAACAATGCGATAGCGAATTGCGATTCATTCGTTCGCGTATCACGTCTGAGAATCTGTCAACAGCTTTTCAAATCATTGGACAATGAATCGACTTCGACTCGGTTCTCGACACTGCAATTTGGAATTCTGCATCCACACTGGCGATTTCACTCACCTACTTCGCAGTCTGATGACTTTTAATCACAATCGAACCATACGAAGTACGCTGCAGTTGCCAAGATGCAGTCAGATGACATTTACAAGTGACATGGCTTTTAATCTCATTTGTAAAGAAGGATTTAGGAAACCAGTTTTGAGTTTTTATCCCACACAATTGCACGAAAACATAACCTTGCATTTTATCACTGCCGCCGCCGCTGCGTTGTGAATTCGTCTTGCCTTGCCATTCTCGTAATTTATGCATAGTGTCAAAAGTGGAGTGTAGTGCAATTTGTCGTGCTCGCTCGTGGTCGAATTCGCATGCGCTCGCACTCGTTGACCCTAAATCAGAAGACAAAAACTCGGCTGCTTTGTCTTTGCGTCTGCAGCACAGCAGGGCACAAAAGAGAAAACTGTACAAATCTGTCACTTAATTCGCCTGCAATTATTAACCCATATTTGCTTCTCTTTTTGGGCATTCGCACCTCGTAAATGACCTAAAGTGGACACTGCCAACGGTTTCAATGTTATTACTAGCCATAATCGCCATAATCGAAAGTTGTTCCTCATTTTGAACGAGCGTTTGTGATTTTTATGCTGTCCAAATGCTTCCTACTCAATTTTCATGCATGCGGAGATAATAACAATTTAAAATGCTCGTTGGGCACGCAGTCGATGTGAGTGGAGAAGGGGAAATGAAAATGGAATGGCATGGACGGTGACGGCGATGGCGCTAAGAAAAAATGCAGCCAGTTTGTCCGTAGTTATTCATTGTCACGAACAAACACAATGCAATGCAATGCACGATACAATGCAATGGACGGGCATTTAAAATGCACGTAACTCACGCAATAAAATAATAAACTTTACTCAAAAGACTCGAGAGAACCGAAGCCAAGCCAAGCAAGCCAGGCAAGCGTTGGTCGAGTCGTGGATTATTTCTTAATTTCCGAATCGTGCGTGGCCCGTCATTAATTAATTAATTGTACGAAGAACCAACGAGCACGAGCCTCGAATAATGCTGGCATTATTGCTTGTCTTGCCTTACAAATACAATGAAATGAATGCAGAGTGCAAATACAAACGCAAATGCAGATGCTTGTGATCTGCTGGAAATGGGCGACCGAGCAGATGTTTAGCTTTTGCTTTGCTCCTTTGTGTCTGTCGTGTCTCGTGTAAGACGAGAATATGGAACAAGGTGGTACGAATCCGCGTGTGCGTAAGAGAGTGTGTGTATACAAATACAATTAAAATACATCCGTACGCCGTGATCTGCTCTTTACCATCGTGCGTGTGCTTTAGCAGTTCAGCAGTCATCGTGCTGATAAAAAGATCAATGGGAAATCCATTTCCACGAATTTACAGCACGCATTCTCCTTCCCATCCACGCACTATTACGAAATAACGATTGCGATTACGTTCGTCGGTTTTTTAACTGTTTCGGTTACGTGTCGCGTTTCTTTATGTGCAGTGCAGTGCGCGGTGCAGCCGAGCTTATTTTTAAAACACACGCACTTATGGCTTCGCCTGGCCTGGCGTGGTGGTGATAAAAATAGCAACGCAAATGCATGCGTGGAACACCAAACTAAACATTTTAACCGACGCACTGAAGCAGGGCAGGCAATGACGAATGACATGAAGCTTGAATCAATAAAGCGTCCGTTCGTTCACGCAGGGCAGGCAAGCATAAATTAAACAAACGGGCAAATTAAAGACTAATCAGCAATTATCATCTCTTTCGTATTCAGGCTGCTGACGTGCTAAGTTGAGCGGATTGGGCTCAAATTCGCTGAATGCGAATATTCGTCGCGGTCGCCTTGATCTTTGTGCCAAGCTCCGAATTTATGGTTCGGTTAGCCGTGGGGTGACGTGGCGGGCAACGCGCGTCACGTCTAGCTCAGTCATTGGGGGTTGCTCCTGACAACAGACAGCGCCATAAAATAGGAAAGTCATAAACTACAATGCGGTGCATGCGGAGTCGAGGAACCTCACCCTGAAAATCAATACGCACTCTCCCTCGACTTTCGCTTGACTTACTGGGCTGCACTTTTGCTTGCACGCCCGAAATTTTTATGACCAAGCGTCCAATTTTGGGGACGAAGAGCCGTATAAAATGCATTACAATAAAATAGAGTGGTCTCGGCCCGTGAGTCTGGAAATCTAGACTGACCTCTCGGGCCCGCCTCGCCACCCCACGCCACCGGGTCTTAATTGCGGGTCGTCGAAGCGGCATCCAGCAGTCGGCAATGAGAACCGCTTGACATTTGCATTAACGATTAACCTCCAGACTCTCAGACAGACACGCTTAAAACCTCAGAACTCAGCAGAATTTGACGTGAGCAGATGTGGGTTGTTTTCCAAGAAAAGGTCGAAAAAGGCAAAGGCAAATACTATACGTACGGCGAATTTTGTGCAGCTGCCAAAGAAGTGCACGTGCATCCTGCATTTAGTCGAATCCTGTCAGTGAAGGATTACAGTATTGCATGCCATGCCAGGCCAAAGCCATTCCATCTCATTTCAGTGCCAATGCAATATGCAATAAATATTTAAAGTTAATAACTTGCGAGGAATTTCTGTCAATGCTGCACTTGTGAATGACAAAACACGGCACTACTCGCAAGGAGAATCGCAAGGCAGCGATTCTTTCGCTCACAATTGAATAATTCATTTAAATATGCCCCGAGACTTCCATTTATCATCATCATCATTAACCTCTTGTATGACAATGTGTCTTGCACAATCTTAATCTCAGGTGGACATAAACAGTGCTATAATGCAGAAGAACAATGGTCGGCCACTGCTATTGCTTAACCTTGCAACTCGAGACGTTCACATTGCCAAAATAAGACCGGCCGCCGTACTCATGAACATAACAAAATGGTACTCGACCGAGTTAATGACAGTTGTGGGCTGTTTTGTCGATTGAAATGGAATTTATCGACTTGAGAAGAGAATTTATGATGATCAATTATGAGTTGAGCAGCAGAGCCAAGCGTTGAGCACGAAAGTGAATGCTGGCGCTGGCTGTCAATACACGCAATAAATCACAGCCTGCTCACAATCGCAATCGCCTTGAGACTCGTACAGTACTCGCACTGACACTCCAATTGCCCATTAAACTCCCATTACTGTATCCCGTTTTGCACTGTACGCGTTACACGGCTCAGCTCGGCTCGACAGAAGTATGTCACTCTGTCGTCAAATGAGTAATGATAACAAAGAAATGTATGGAATGGTAAAGCAAGGCAAAGTATGGGGCTCGAAGTCCAAGGATTTGTCATCTATCTGGAGTTCCTTTGTGAAGTGTAATTGTAATTACTGTTCCAATGAATTACTATTGAAAACACTGCGCTTGGAAGTCTTCTGGATAAACTTCGTACTTCGTGCCAGGTTGGTTCGCATCGCTCTCTTTCACCAGCTACCAGTTACAAGTTGCCAGAATTGCCCATTGTATTCGTGGGAAGTTGTGCATTGTTCTCGCGATACAATAAACACTTAAACTTAAATACACAAGTTATATTATTATTTAACGAGAAGCAAGAAACCTTAAAATATTCGTCTAATTTTGGGACGGCAAGACAAAAGCGATGTGATAGCGAAGGAGTTGCCGGCAGCGATGACCATGAACTTCGAATTGCATGAAGCATGAAAAGGCTCAAATAACTTTACTGCGAATTCTTTATTTGATTTGGACGCTAATTTTATACTACCATTTCGTAATCTTAGCATTTCATAAATGCGTTAAACGTTTGCAGCACTAGAAAGTTTGGAATCGGGTTGCCTTGAGCTTCCTGACCTCCTGACTCGGTGCTAATTGACTCCACGTGTACGTGGGGTTTCATTTTGGAAAACGTTTGACTTCTCGCCTCTGCTTCTGCCTACAGAAATGGCAAATCGAAAATGCGATTTGTAATTCGAGATGAAAGCTGCTTCACTGTTGCTGTTGCCGTCACTTTACTGCTTTAAATTTTAAACACGATTACTCTATTCTTCTGGCGTTGCTCATAATTGGTTTTGATTTTCCATAATCTCTGCCTTGCGCCTGCCAGTAAACGCAAGAAGGCAAGGCAGTTATTCTAAGAAGAGAATCAAGGCCGAGTTCGCGTTCACATTCGCATTCACGTTCGCGTTTGTTCTCAAATTTCAAATCTCACGAGCCAGCCCATCGATAACAATAACAATAATAATCCTACATTGCGTACCAAGTGCAGTAGTTTAGCCGTCCATTGTTATGAAATTCATATTATTCTTAACAGACAGATTTAAAGCAGCAGCAGAGCACACCTTCTCGAATCTTGACTCGAATTATTACACAACACAACAATCGATAAATCACCCTCGCGAGATGATTCTCACTTTTTACGCTGCTTGGAGCAATAATCTTAATGTATTTATAACACAACACATGTCTTTATTATGAAACCACTCCTGCTGCTTGTTGCTGGCCGCAAGACCAAGAAATTCAGTCAGAAGAGCATTGCGAGTGATGCAACAATGGAAAACTGAGTCATAGTCACAGTCATGGGCAATGGGCACAAATGCAATGCAGATCATGCGAGATGCGAAGACGCGATCCACTGCCAGACTGAAGATTAATCATAAAATATTGTGCAGAGGCAGAGGCTATAAAGAGATCAGGCGTGAAACGTGGACATGAATAATGGGCCAGGCCAAGATGATAAACAAATTAAATTACAAACATCATCTCGCTAAGAAAGGAAGGATTTACTTCGAAAATGAGTTTGTGTTTGACATGAACTCAGCTCAACGATGAGAAGGGAAGTTTGAAAACGCAAAAGTAAAGAAAACCACAAGAAAAGAAAGAGGGATCATAACTTCAGATAGAAACGAAATGAGCCTGAAATTGAAACCGAAAATATGTTTTCAATCGCGCGTGAGGCGTGTTACCGTTTTGAGACGGATTTACACATCATTTAGGCTCTTACAAACTCAAAGCATCAGCTTCAGTGTGGAATTTCTCTTTCGCTGCGCATTTTTGCGAATCTCAGGAGAGAAACTCGATCGTGGTTGGATTTCGTTTGTTTGCGTTGTTGCACGTGTGATGTGACGAGGAGTTGGAATTCAACGGACAAAAGAAGACGTTGCTATTTTCGCGTTATTTTGTTACATTTTTTGCCATGTGTAGTGCAAAAATGTTTGACATGTCTGTCATCGGACAAAAGATGTGCAAAAATGTCAAATGCAGTCTTACCTTGCCGAGGAAGTATTTTCTGTACGCCAGAGCCGTCTCGTCTTGGTCAATCTTTGGTTTGGGCATGGCACCCGTGGTGCAGCATCCTCCAGCACTGGACAGGGACGAGAACTCACCGGTGGGGCTCTCGGAGCCAGCACCTTCAACCCAGTAACCACCGCGGCGAGGGAGCACGACCATTGGGAAGGGCTGTGGACCGTTCAGGACTTCTTCCAGCAGTTCCTGCACGCAGCAATCAAACACACACAATTTAAGGGATTATTAATACAGGTAATTACAGAGTACGTACTTCAATGCTACAAATTACAGACTCTGACTTGACTTGATTCTACGTTGTTTCCAAATTCTTTTCTCTTTCTCTCTCAGCCTCGCCTTTGCTGTGAGTCCTGCGAGTAATTGCCTCTTATTTTTATGTACCCCTTCTAACCTGAACGCTAAACACTAAGCAGCTTAGCCAAGCGTCTGCTAGACCATGAGCCATGAACGGTGAAGCAGGAATGTGCATTGTTGCGGACTCATTACAACCGCCTATTGTTGTTGTTATTGTTTTAAATTAAATTCAACCCCTCTCGAGTAGAATGCGTAATTACTCTGTTGCTGCTACACCAATTCAATAATTTCTTAACTTTTACATCAGTGCAGCGCCGATTTCATTGCGCAATAGCAATCGTAGACGCAGTTGCAATCGACAACGATTATCGTTGAAGTCTCGATTCAGATCATTAAACTGCGGCGCGGTTGCCATGAGATGTTAATTTCTACGTGGGAATGAATGGGATTCTCACACGCTACACGCATGCGTATTCGTATTTGCGTTAGTTACGTTTTTGTCACTCACAAGTTTCACTAATTTCAGGCAATTTCAAATCACCCGCTGCGATTGCGCCTCCACTTCGAATTGCAAACTGCGAATTGCGGGTTTAATTATGCAATTATTTTAATGGTGGAATCCGGTGAATGGTGACTTGAATGGAATTGGTTACAGGAAGAGGGCTAAATTGTCACTGTAATGAACTGCTCGGGTGCGGACGTCAAAAGGAGCCGAACCTCCGAGTCGAAGCGATTATCATAAACATCAACCCACAGGAGCTCAGTTCAGTGTGCTTGCTTTGCAGGAGATTAGCGAATCGGAATCGCAAATCGCAGTCGCGCATCACGATAATAATTCATTTCACACAGAGGCCGAACGAGCAAGGCCATAAAAATGCGGCGACGCGACGGTGGCCGATGGCGTTGCGAAAAAGATAACAATTTTTGCCATGTGATTAATTCAGAGGCAGTCATCATCATAAATCGTACGGCATGTTTATGTTTATATTTCTGTGGGGTATGCAAATGTGAAAGTGGCTGTGGCTGGTCAAAACTTACCTTTGACGGCGGAGGAGAGACGGAGTTTGACGAAGATGTGGAGTTGGAGGCGCCCGGCGACTTGCTCCCGCCGTCCTCGCGGCTTGTCTGAAAAACGAGCAACAAGAGAAGAAATCCATTAAATCAGGGCCATGCAAGAAGGCAAGAGGTCAGAAGGTGAGGCAAATGCGAGACTTTCTACCAACAGCAAGTAATCAGTACAATTTGTAACTTACGCTATTACTCTATTGCTATTACGCTTAATTACAATTTAAAATGCGATAAGATGCCAGGAGCCAGTTTGCCATTTGTCAGTGGCTATTAAATGCGATTAACATTTACACCAACACCAACACGATTTGCTTTGGTTGCCTGCATTATATCATTGCAAAAATGAAAGGGGGCCTGTGCTTATACTCGTACACGAATTATGCGCTTGCACCAGTTAAAGTCAAACTAATTTGTATTCCTATTCGTACACGAATTCGAGCCACTTGTTGAGCAAACTTTGTGTTTTGTGGTTTGTAGTTTGCGAATACGAATACGAATGCGAATGCGAATACCAAGTAAATAATACATGAGACATGACAATGACGATAATGGCCAACATATTGCAAATTTAATGACTGCTTTGCGTTGGCTTTTACACCACCAACTTGTTATTAGCCATTCCTCATTATGGCGGGCAGGCACCAGGATTGTCATCGCCATCTCCATCCCCATGGGTGTCTTTTCCTGTTCGCAATGCACACCAAACGTACAAGAATAAGTATGACGTATTAAGTTACTCTATGGGCCGACTGCGACTCTTATTATTATCTGTGCTGCTCATTTAATTATATTTACAAACCATCACAAGACGGAGACGTAGACGGAAATTCGCAAACAGCAGGGCCAACGTTAAATAAAAAGTAGGTTGCAAAGAAGCTCAAAAGCGAAGGAGCTTAGAACTCGGGCCCACCAACCGAGCAGTCAGGGCTCCAAGGCCGTGTTTTCGAAAATTAATAATCGCTGTGCCGCGTGCCCTGTCGGAATATCCAGAGTACAAAATGCGTAAATCCGTCAATCTGTGCATGCTTGTGGTTTCATATCTATTGTTAGCGGCGAAAGCCTTGAAAAAAGTTGAAAGTTGTTGGATCATAATATTTGTCCTAATTAATTACCCGAAAAAGTTTCCAGTACAGCGAAGCAGAGAATCAGAGTTTAAAGTTTAAAAACACATGAACATGAATTGAATGGCAGCAGTTTGTAAACAAGAGCAAAAAACGCTAACAACAAAGCTGGCGTTTGATGCCTGTCCTTGTAATTAGTAATTAGTCGGACCAGTCAGCGTTCTTTATTCGATTCCGTCACAATTTCATCGCTTCAATAAGAAGAAGTCTAAGCGAAGAACAGGGCCAAGAACACCAAAACAAAGGAAATTCCGGAAAAGATACGACTTTAGTGTGCCGTCACGAAGTACGCATTTATGAACAGAACATTGAACGACTGAACGATGAAATGTGTGGAATTCTTGTGTTGGGAGAGATAAAAGAATTGTGAATTGTGAGCAGAGTTTACTCTTTTTATTAGCACGAAGATGAGAGTCAGAGCCGTCAGAACCGAAGCCGACTCATAAAGAATTCATTTCAATGCAATGCAGGGATGCGAACGAGATGCATTTTACGTACCTTGCAGGATGCGAGATGCTTCGAATTGCGATGCATTTGCGTAAGCAAAGAATTCATTTCATTTTATGTTTGTTACCTGCGCGTACACTGCACTTAGGCTCTGTGAATTGTAAATTGCTTGATGCTTGTGTAAATGCATTCATATTCGTCTTGAATGACAGAAACTGTACATTGGCCTAAATTCCCACTTCATCATTCTCTTTCATCCCGTGTGCATTGTAAAGTCTAAATATACATGTACGCGATACAGTGATGCCACACATGCGCGAGTACGACGAATTGCTCGCTCATCAGATACGGATTAAGATAATGATGAAGATAGCGCAATGAGCAATGATCGTAATCGTACGTCGCTCGTGATCATTGATTTTATGACAGCCGAATTAGCGAACGCGATAAGCATTTTATCATTTTATGGCCAGGCATGACGTTTTTCGCTTGGCAAGCTGATTCTGATGCTGCGTGAGTGTAATTCAATTCACGCGAAGCATGAAATTGAATTGAGACGGTGGCGGTGCTGTGCTAATTGAATGCTTGACGTTTCGAAACACGCACCGCATAAAATCGTCTTAATTTACTGTAGTTTGCAGGTGACTGCAAGATTTTCCGAATTCCGCATAAAGCGTAAAGTCGTAAGGTAAATTCCTTCACGCATTGTTTAAGAACAGAATACAGCCTTGAATTTCTCTCTGGTCTGGTCAAAGTCGAATTTGGATTCGCTACGTGCCAGTGCCAAGTAAAGTGGCTCTTAATCTTAATATACATAAACGGCTGACAGTAACAAATTCATCTTCATCTTCAATATTAATTTATACTTTATACGCCAGCTAATTCCAATTCCCGTCCGTCCAAGTCCAAGATCTTCAGGCAGAGATTAATGAATACAGATTCCTAATGATTTGTAATTGCAGCCAAACCACAACCGAGCCGTAGCCACTTATGCACTTACATTTTGTACAGAAGAAAGAAGCTCTGAGCTCCTGCAATTCGACTCGACTGTTGAATGAATGAGTTTTGGTTATAAAAGGAAAAAGAAGGTCAGAAATCTACTTAATTTGCAGTCATTTGGAATTCAACAACTTGGCTTTGGCTTCACAAAGTCCACAATCGCAGTCGCAGCATTCACGTGCGCGTACGCATCTTCTCATGTAAAGCAAATTTCTATTTTTCTATTCAAACTTCATTCAAGCTCATTTCGGCCCAATTCCCTGCATTGCATTGCTGCCTTGAGATGATTGATCATCGAGCTAATTAGTGCGCTAATAATATCAATGCAAATGCAGGCGAAAGATGCAGAGAAATTCGTGCTTGAAAAATCAACAGCGGCCGTACGCCGTGGTTGTGAGATAATTTACGTGCATGACTTGACTTCTGAGATGCAATTGCGGTGCGTCGAGTCGAAGAAGCGCTGTGTTGTGCGTAATCAGCGAGATGATTTACTAAACTTAAACTCTCTCCTCGCTTCTCTCTCGCAGCTGGACGCTAAATTCGCTGCGTAATCACCAATTGCGATCCTGCACGCGTATTGTGCACAGTGCACGCGAATTTAACGCATTGATTGAGTTGAATTGAATGAATTGAGATGCAAAATCATTTGTTTGTATTTGTAACAGGCAGGCGAGCGTCGGAGTCGGAAGAAACTTTCTCTAAGCCACGTCTCAACGAAACTTGGTTCTAGATTTCGACGGCTTTCGAAATTCAGAATACATTTGCACCTGGACTGACTTTCCGTCAGCAGCTTGACATTCGGAGATTCGGAATTAATTCAGCAGGCTACTTACCCTACTTTCTAGCCGGAGTCTCATGACACCCATTCGATTCGGTAGAAATCCAATTTCAAGTCTTTTGTCCCGGCGTTCTGCTAAAGACTCCTCGCACTCATGCTTCGTCTCATATTACAGGCTCAATTCAAGTCTCAAATTCGCAAATGGACGCCGTCACGTTTTGCAAACGCCAATTTATTATCCCACTAA
Organism: Mesaphorura yosii; assembly: GCA_009869945.1. NCBI lineage: Eukaryota > Metazoa > Arthropoda > Collembola > Poduromorpha > Tullbergiidae > Mesaphorura > Mesaphorura yosii. The sequence continues at coordinate 25,332 of WIXG01000049.1, read as the reverse complement.
TTAAAAACTTCAGAACCGCTGCTCTTGAGTAATTACACTTGTCGGAATTGTTGATCACCAAAACAAAAGGATGCGTAACGGAGTCCGTTCAAGTCCGGCGTCGTCGTCCACGTATTTTTAGATAATTAGTAATGAGACGGAGAGGTCCGTTATCGTGCAGTAACAATAGCAAATCAGTTGAAAACCGTTTTGGTTAACGACACGCGATTAAACGCGAGACGACTGCGAGAGAAGCACGCACAGCAGTCTGCACAATTCAACGACTACTCGACAACTGTCGAGGCGAATGAGAAACTTGAGACTATGAGACTTCGGCCTGGCTTGGCTTGGCGTGCGTCTGCTGACTCTTAGTTCTAAGCAACTGAATAAAGCACCTCAACAGGCCATTCAATTCACTCAGCTTAGCAATTCACATTCACCGTGTCGTGGATCGTGGAAGTGAGTGAACACATGCTGTACGGTTTTGAATAGCTTTTGTGTGCAAGTTTTCATGTTCGCAGGGTGAATGTGAATACGACCGACCGAAGCGAAGAGGAAGGGAGAACAACTCATCTTTCCATCCGTTGAATTTTAAATGCACTCTGAACACGAATTCGAAGTTGTCGCCGTCCTCGTTGTTATTGCAAGCAGATGCACTTTTCTGTTCGGTTTTCGTTGCACATTGCATGTGTATTCGGTAGTTATTTAAAAAGGAACCAAACATGAACGAAATGGCTCGAATTCAATCTTTCAATAGGTTTAAAGGCCGGGGAGTTGAGAACAAGAAACATATGACAAGCGAGTTGCTCAGCGACGAGTGCCAGTGGCAGCTAAAAATGGGCCTCGCGAACGAGCAGAGCAAATGCGAAATGCGAATTCAGTTTACAGAACCCGGAGGACTGTTATCTGCTAATTAAAGTCTGAATTAATTAATTCAATTAACTCAATGCGTATGTGAATGCGAAAACGAAGGACTACGTGCAGTTCTCAAAGTGCAATGCAAACTTCAATTATTCGTGATTCGCGAAAAGCGAGACGAGAAAAACAAACAAGTTCACAAGACTCGAGAATGTGCAATGTGATCTTTGTAATTATTAATTACACATGTCGCCTGTTTACATTTACATATGTGTTATTTGCATAATGCTCACACTCGCACTGGTTCATCTTCACATCACATCTTTTGCACTGATATTGATCATTGATGTACTGATTGAGAAATGGCCTATCTACGTGTATTACGAAACGAAAATTGCGAGTGCTGTTCTGTGCTGTAATTTAATACACTTACACAGTCATTATGAGTAATTTAATGCATTTGGCAGGTTTCTTGAGCCGTAAACTGTCAAACTTCGAGTTAATAACTATTAATTAACCTGTACACTTCGTACTAATTAAAATTCTACGCGAAACTTTGCAACGACGATGTACCGAGAAACTGGAAATGAGGTTGTAATTAACTGAAATGAAATTGAAATCAAGTCCTGTAAATGTAGTAAATATTTGTGCAAACTTTTTAATTGGGGCCGGGTCGGCAGAGCAAAGCAAAGCGCAGGCACAAGCACGGTTCAAAATGCATTTAGCACCTTGTCATCTCCATTGCCTCTGGAACTTCATTTTACACTGCCTGCAACGGATGCCATTTAGGAAATGAGGTTGAGTAAAGTTGAGCAGTTTGGAAATCCTCAATTTCCTTTTCCGACTCCCGTCCGCCCGACTTCTTTTCATCAAGGCAGTAAAAATGTGGACCAACTTTTATTCAATCAGCTCCTGCTTTGTGCTGTGCTGGGCTCAAAAGTGTCTAAGACATGCTGCATAAGTACACAGATGTTTTCACAAAGAAGCAGGTTCAGTTGCCATTGCCATAAACTGTAACTCCGTTTCTCCTCCGACAAGATTCACAAGATTTGTATTTATACACAGTGCTGCTCGTGTTTGTAATCTGAGATGCTGCTGCCTGCTGGTTGTTGCTCTCTTCACTTCTCGCATGCTGCCTTCGCTGTTTCTGACACCATTTCCATAATTGTGTCATCTTTTGTGTACCTCACATTTCCCTTGCCTTGCCTTGTTACAATTCACACCAAGTTCACAAGGCAGGTCGATCGTGATCGTGCCTTCGATCTTTACTCTTTCACACTTCGCATTTTTACGTGCGACGCATTTGCTTCGCGCTTAATCCCACTTTTCCTTTCAAAAACCCGTAATGCCATAATTATTTCACCATCAGGTTGAGCAGTGTACTTGCGTCGCGCAGTTGCTGTTATTTGTTGTCACTCTCGTGTGAGAATGGAAAGGTACCACTTCTAACAACTTTCTTCCAGGATTTAGGCCAACGCTAACTGCGACTCCAGGTAAAGAAATTTTGGACCGGAAATTTCCAAGAAGAAATGCGCCTGTACTACGAATGAAATGAGCGTTTTCTTTTTAATTATTTAACAAATCAAAGCCAAGCGTTCACGAAGTTCGCGACGTTTCCTACTTCTGTCAAATACACACTGGTTAATTTCCGTGCTGCGTTTTGCGCTGCGCTATACACGTGTTTTACTGGAAGGCTCGCCAATGCCAATTTAATTTTATGCTTGCATGCTTGCTTCTCAACTTCAGAGAGCCCTGCTGATTGTGTTTTTTCCAGACTTCCAGGTATTCACCATTCACATGTTTTACGTGACATGTCATCTTACCTGCCATGCCGCGCCGAGGAAGGGCTATTGACGTTGACGACTTTGCCTGCCCGCCTAATACCTCACTGCCTTTTGAACCCAATTACCGATTTTCCGTCTCGCCTTTTTTCGGTTCAAGAAATTGTAAGCACTTTTCTGGATTTTTAGGTTCATTACCTGTTGTCTGCTGCCTGCTTCTTGCTCGTGTGATTCTCAATAATAGAAAATGGAAAATCGCGAAGCGCGCGCTTTTAATCTGGTTGTCCTCAATTCGATTTCCAATCATAATTGTTAACGTCTGACTTCTGGGAATTGAGCAGTTAGGGTTGCATGGGCGTAAGGTTGCCAGGCAATGAGGAATAGCAATCTCACATTGCTGCGTCGTGCTCGAAGCTGCTGGCGACAAAAATATGACAACGATCTGCTCAGGCGACTTCATTATCATCGTAACTCAAAACCCTTTTAGTCCAAGTATGACTTTATTTACAAGAAATTGAAGACGGACATTTGCAGTGAACGAGTGAACTGGCGGCTTTGGATTTTTTTTATCCGTTCGCTCGTTTACGCGAGCGGAAAAGTGTACCATTTTTTGCACTTGCTCTCAACCCGTTCGCGCTGAAGGAAGAAGGCAACAAGTTAACGACGACATAAAAAGATGAACTCTTTTACGACATGACTTCTACTCGCACTCGCATTCGTCTGCCTTTACATCTTCGTTTGCTTTTTAGGTCAAGAAACGTCGCACGTCGGCATTATAAAAGTTGTAATCAAATTTACTTTTTAGGAGTTCCGAGTGAAGCAAAGTAATCGTATAAATGGAAATATCTCATCTGCGCCCTGCTGCTGCTCCTGCTCGTGAATTCTTCAAATAAAGTAATCGCATTAGTCTCAAATGCTGGGCCGCGGCCTCGGCTTTTAAGCCCAAAATGTGTATAAATTCGAGTTTAATTGAGGATGCGATAAATCTTGCGGATTACGCGCATTTTTCACCTCGCAAGACGTCCGTGCAATGAAAGTTGAGCGTTGAATAAATTCAAGAATTCAAAAATTTCAAGTTCAAACTTCTACTTCTACTCGCAGTTGAATGCATTTGTTGTGTTCGTGGTTGCCGGTTGTTGTGATGAGAACGGAAGTCGAACCATTCGTCCGTGGGAAAAATCCACAAGACAGAAATGAGACCTGGCGTTTCCATAAAATGAAAAGCAAGGGCCGAGGCAGGCAGGAGGGGAAGAAGACAGCGACAGCACAATGGAGAAGAGAATGGAGAGGAAAGCGTGTACAAAATAATGCAAATGCTTTCGGCATTCAGCGGAGATGAGCAACAGTTCAGGGAAAATGCCTGAAAGCCTTCCTGTCACACTTGTCATCTTCAACAACATCGCAATGTGGCGTAGAAAAATGCAAAAGCAAATAAATGCAGATCACTTTCTGCCTATTACCCTTCTCTTGACTTTTGTTTACGAGCGATGATGAAAAGGAATTCGAATTTGAGCTGAGGCTCAAACAGATAGGCAATTATCAATTTGAACCGACGTTGAGTGCGATGCCCAACAATAACAACGCGCAGCGCATAATTTTATTGACAAGATGATCCCAATCAAAGTGGATTACTTTGATCTGTTGTTTTGCGGCGTTGTAGTGCCCATCATAATCAGCTTCATTTTTCAAGAGCCGGCCACAAAAGAATTCCATTATTGTGATTGTGAATTGCGAGAACGAGAAGTGAATGGCTTTATAATTTGAATTTAGAATTCTAATTCAAATTCGCTTCTTACTTGCAATCGCATTAATCATGACCATGGCATGGTAAGCCGGGGCACTCAAGATCATAATGGCAATAACAAGCAAAGAGCTAAGAGCAGGAAAGTGGAAACCGGATCACGCAATCATCATTCAGCATCAACTTGATCTTGCATTAGACATTAGGATTATGATCATCTTGCTAATCTTTATGGCTTAGCTTGGGATGGCTTGGCTGGTCACCACAATTGCAATTGCAATTACGAATTATGACCTTTTCTTTTTGCATACAATTTACAGCAGCACAAGCGCTTGCGTTAGCGTCAACCGCCAGGCGAAAACAATACACCGCGACACAAAAAGTGACGGGTCTGGCCAGCCCAAATACGTGACTATCGAGTCCTGTTTCTGCTTAAAAGCAAAGCAATCGGGCCTCGCTTCTTTATGAGAAATGAAAGAGAAATCTTTGCCTCTGTCTCAATGCCGAGTCGTCGATGATGACGCCGAGAAAAACAAACCGCAGAAAAACAAAATTCAATCACTGCGTTGTGGTTTGGATTCAAATTCAATATCAAAGAAATTGCTCTTGCTCGTAATTTGATTGTGCAGCAGGTAAAAGTAAAATGTAATGGAAAAGTGAAATGTTAAGAAGTCAGAAAAGGAACGAACGGAAATCTCTGCGGCATTCGCAATGAGCATATTTCATGACTTTATTTTTACATTTACATAATTATTTGTGTATTTCATTTCAGTAACGCAGGAGAGGCGGACCGAGACGAGGCCAGACCAGGTCAGACCAGGACGAAGTCCCTCATTAACAATTCAGAGCATGCATCCGCAAGAGACAATGTGCACGTCGCTGGCTGCAGTTGCTGAGGCTCATTTTTGGTCTGGTCTTGCGGTGTTGGCTCCAGTTTCCTCTGCGCCGAGCGCTTCGCATAAAATAAATCGCCGGCTAGAAATAATAAAACCATTTGCCATTTCCAAGTCACAACACAAGTAAAGCAAAGGTTCAAACTCCTTGGCTTATCATTCCAATAGAAATAGAAATTAGGGCAAAACAACAACAATGCAGACAGGGCTTTTGCTGTTACTGTTGCTGAATGCTCTCAACTCCGTGCATCCGAGTTGACAAATCCGACATTTTATGGCAACTTTTATTTCAATTTTTGCCCGAATTTGCATTTTCAGCGACTCGCCCGGTCGTCCGCGCCCGAATAAAAATGCACGACTGAGTTTGAGGAAGTTTTTTCTGTCAACAACATAGACATCAAAGACACGCTTACTTGTCGTTGTCGCTGCGTGTTATACATTTTGACAATTCGCATTCGGACTGCTCTGAACTCAATTCACATTTCACAATGAACCTTTCGCATTTGTCTTGTCGTGCGTGTAATGTGCAATGCGAGCGTGCGACATGAATGAGGAAATCGAGTTTCCGTATGAAGAATGAGTAGCATGAGATGGCATTTGCTCGTATAAATCAAAAGTTTACAGTTTACGGTATCAAATTTGTCAGTCTGCGAGATATGAACACGAAACGCGAAACACCAACGCCCAACCCCAAATCAAACCACCAACAAGGTAATGAACGACGGCCCTGTCGCATTTAAACATGCATGGGCGCCTAAAATGACTGCTTAATTAGCCACGTAATTTAAATACGAGCTTTGTTGCTAAGCGGTGAATGTCAGAGTAAGCCAAAACTCCCAACGCGTCAAAATTCGGATGAGTTTTAATGAATTTCCGATTAAAGCCACTTCCTTGCCTCGCCTTTCTTTTTTGCAGTTCATGATTTCATGATCAAGCTATTTTTATAAAGAATGCTCTTCGCTCGTCGTGGATCGTGTCATTGATGCCTGATTCAATTTGACCCTTGAATTTTGTGGATGGAAACCGAAAGTAATGAACTGAAATAGGAATCAAGGCCCACTGCCAACCTGTAACTCGGTGTATAAAACGCATTGTCTAATTTAGAAGTAAGAGCAATGAGAGCGGTGGCGGCAGTAACAATAACAATCAAGACCTTGTCCGCCCGCCCGCCTGAGAATTTAATGAAAGTGGAGAAATGGTAAGGAAGAAAGAAGATACCCAAGGACGCAACGCAAAGGCAAGCAAGATTGTTATCGTTACCATCGAGAGATGAGATGTAAACAAGTTCTTATTCTCATTAAGGAAAATGACTACACCCAAACGAGGCAAGTAAAGCAATTCAAGTAGCAATGCAAAATGCCTTAATTAAATTGTACGCCAAAGCCGAAGCTGAACTACTTCATCATGTAAAAGTTAAGTAACAAAATCTGAAGAGCCAATTTACGAATGACGAATCGCAGCTCGTGAATCAAAAATGGTAATAGGAAATTGATAACACGTGCGGCAACTTGTACGCGTAATTAAGTGAAGATTCGTTACATTACACTGCTTTACTGTTTGTAGCCAGGAAACCTGACTTGGTTGGGCTTGGGCCTTGAACTGTCATAAAAATTCGCCTTTGTGATGTGGCTGTGGCTGTGTGGTCCAGATCCACGAATGTCACGTCAAGACAAACAAGATCACAGTCACAGCAGTGACAGACAGTAAAAGCAGACCACCAATCATTTAATTGTGACGTACGGTTCCATTCACCATTTTCTGTTGCTAGTTGCTATTTTGTTGTGAATGTGAATGCGGTCTGATCTCTCAAAGACACTCGACACTCATGACACATTGACAAACCCAAAAACCAACCTCCGACCTTCGCATGTCTACAAACTACTGACTACTGCTCTTCTGTGCCATAATCTCAAGGCTGAATGTGGATATTCTGTATTGGCTGCTGCTTTTGCTGTTTTGATTTGACTTCCCGACATAAATTGTCGTCTTGCGGTCAAATCTCGGTCGTTGGTCCTCCAAACTTTGGGCTGACGTCGTTAATCGTTTAATCGCTAATCCCTTATCAGGTAGACTCTAAGGCCAGACCCAACAACAGCGCCAGCCAACCGCAACTCGTGTACAACTCTGCCCATACGGCTAGCCCACAGAATGCGAGGCTCCCTCTGAACTGGCTCCGGCTTAACTCATGAGGCTCTGCTTGTATGCAACAAAGGAGGGTGCAACTGCGTGACTCACCTGCGTGAAGTACGATGGCAGCACACATCGCTGATCGTCGAGTCGACTATTCTGAAGTTTCTCCAAAAGCTCAAACAAATCGTGAGAAGCACCCTGAAACAAACAATCAAACGAACAAGCGTTCACATTACTCAGACGGTGACAAATTACAAAATACGTTAAAGGCAACCTAAAAAAAATCAAAAACGTGATAAAAACATGGTAAATGCCCAAACGTTCGACATTTTTGACAAAAGTTGGTCGTGGCTTTGAATTTGTTTCTGACTGGGAGCTTTGTGCAATAAAAATCGAAATCATAATCATCAAAGTACGATGGCGAATCAGGTCGTGTTTACCAAAAGAAGAAGAAAAGCAGAAATTAGTTAGAACTCTGGAAAAAGCGAAAGCATTTTAGAAGTCCGATGCGTGAGAGGCAAAGTGAGACTGATGTGAGACTTCAAAGCAGAGCAGAGTTGCCCGAGTTAGAACCCGGGTGTCGGATTCAAGAGCCCAAGCGGCCAAAGAATGCAGCGCAGATGAGAAAGGTGTAATTACAGTTACTAGGTGTTATTTGTTGGCATCAGCAGGAAGCAAGTTCCAGCCAACCCGGCCACAGTCACGTAGACGCAGACGGAGGCATTGTTCTGTTCCTTGCGGTTGCTTTCTCGTGTTCATGGATTAATTGGGTTAAATAGCTTCATTAAATCCTACGCCTTACGTGGTTGCGTGTCTCGTCCTGAGCACTAAATTATAGAGTCAAGCTCGCGCGCAGTACCGTAACGTAATTGTAACGGCTCACGTGGAGAAAGTCGAGAAAGCCTTGCCTTGCCAAGACAGTTAAGCCATGCTATGCTATGCTAAAAATAGACTTGGATTCTGTGTACGTACAGTTTTGGCTGCACTGTTTCTGTTTGCACAAGCAGCGGGAGTTAAGCCAAAATTGTTACAATGAACTCAACCTGAAACTTTCCTCTACACTTCTTTTGTGCAACGACGACGAAGACAAAGTTGGCAGGCAACTTTTACTTTTACCTTTTGCGAAAGTTTGCGAATTGCTTTTGCCTACGCAGTGCCACAAAAAGACTCTCACCACCAACACTTTCACTGCCTCGCTTTCTCCGTCGCATTGTCCTTTACTCGAATTTTTTCTGCATTCTGCGCGGTGTCGTCGTGCAAGACGAGCGACGACTTCCTTATTTCTTTTCAAGTGGATTTTAAAAACGCAATCTCCCACGAGCGCAGTTTCTTATCTCGTTTAACCGAACCCGAAAAAGCGAAAACTGCACTCAGCACGCGAATTTCGGGCCGCCGCGAGAACACATACGAACCAATTTAGATTACAAGACGGGAAAACTTTTCATTTTTATTATTGACACGACACACAACACGAAAGAAAGAAGCAAGCAAAGCAGAATACAGAAGCAGAGAAAGAAAGCACTAGTGAACTGCGAATTATTTTCGAGAACATGAAAACTTTGCTCCTCGACAAAAGCAAGCGGTGATGCTGCCTCTTATTACGACCTCGTAAATCAGATCAAATTTAATATTTATTGGATCATCAACGTCTCGATTGTTGTGCGCAATGCACACGCGTGTGAAAAGTATGAAGCATGAATATGACCGACCCACTTTTGCTTGCGCAATCAATTCAAATCTAATTTGCCCAAAAGTTTACTTCTATGCTCGAATGTTCGAATTCTAAGGAAATTGGAATTATTTCGAGGTTCTTCAATCCAGTCAGCATCAGAAAATCAAATCATACGCCCTACGCCAATTGCCAAGTAAGGCCGATCTACTTACCAAAACTTTTTCTGCCGACTCCCGTCGACTCGTCTGCGCAGACTGCGAATTGGAGACGGAGTTGGAGTCGAAGGACGAGCGGTGTGACGAAGAGGCGCCGCCGTCCATGCTCATCGTGTTGCTCTTCCTGCAAACCAAAGTAAACAAAGACATATTTTTAGTCTCAAGTGGAGTACAAACGTACCATTAATTGCAGAATGTGAAACTAAATTAATTACAGGACTAAAATGCTTCTATTTCGGGCTTTCGGGTTCTTTTGCGTTTTGCCTTTGTTCTTTGATTCAGTGCTTGAAACTTTGTGTACTGTGTAAATAGTAAATGTACTTAATGTACTCTACTCGGGCCTGTCGTGCACTAAATTTAGCCCATAACACGACAATTAATTTAATTCCAGGCCCGCTTGTATGCTTTCACTCTCATTTTCATATGCTTTCTCTTCTACAGCAATTCGTAATCATTTAGGAATTTCCCGTCCGACCGCAATTTGATTATGCAAAATTGATGGATGCAAATGAAGAAATGAAATGAAATGAGTCTAGAGCTGGTGAGCTTGCATTATTTCGCATTTAATGTGGCTGCTGCTCTTGCCTACTCGCATGATTTATTCAAATTCACTCACACTTCTTCACAGAAAGCGGACGTCGTACGTCATGTCGTGTTTACATCATTAATTCACTTTGTTCCCGGCCCGGAACGTAAACGTGAAAGTGAACAGAGACGCGAAAGGCGAAATGCGAGTAAACACGCATAAATTAAGCGGCCGAGAAATTACGTGACTGGAGAAATTTAACGTAGTTACGCAATGATAAATGATTCGAGTGCAGCGCGGGTGCGGACTGAGGCTCTTGTCCGAGCTCCGAAGACGGGCCACAGGCGGAGATATCTACATGTGCAAGATTCTATTCATAGCGCGTGATTCGAGGTTCGTGCTCGCGCACACTAAGCGTCTCGTCTCGTCGCGTGGCGGTGTGGAGTCTCGGGGTTTGAATTTTCAAAGCACGGGAACGGAAAAGAACAAGAGAAAGGCCGCTTTGCCGTTCCGAGTTACCGTCTTTTCCCACTCGGAAAGTACACACATGAAAAAGTAATGCGGAATTTATATTTATGATCTTAACCTTTGGAAATTTAAAATAATAAAACCAAACTCGAAACTCAAAGACGCAGCGAAACAAAACCGCACGAGAGTTAAGGCCGGCTGGAAATGGGACGCGGCGGACGGGATCAGGGCCAGGAACATGATCGAGCGCGTAGAAAGTAAAGGTAATGTAAACACATAAATAAAGAACAGTGAATTTATCATATTTCAAATTTCTAAATGTAAAGCAATAAATGGGAAATGTGCAAAGAATTTATTGCGCACTTGTCTAAACTCTGGATCATGGCTCACGACTCACATTTCGCCTTCGAGGGTTTAGCAAAGGATCCTCTCGATCATCGCTGCCTGCCAGATCAATATAACGTCGGAGAATCCAATTTCAAACAACGAGAATTTAATGTGCGGTGCGGGAACGAGGAACAAGCATCATACGCGTCATGTGCGCCACAGACGAGTACGCCATACGGGCGGCTGACATTGACAGTGAGCCGGCCGAGTCGCGAAGTCGAGGAAAGTTTTGGGGAGCAGATGGCTTATCACTTGACTCGCTCGGGTAATTCGCAATAAATAATTTCCAGTATGCGCAGCCGCTATACATGTATTTGACCATTTCTGGTGCAATACAGGGCAGTGCAGTTCGCTCATGTTAACAGATACCGCAAGACATAAATTAACTCCGGTAATCTAATCAAGCGTCCCGTGCTCGCCTGCATGCTGGTCGCTGGGCTTTGACAGCAATAACAGTGCACATGAACAAAAATGATGAATTTGGCAAGCAACAAAAATTTTCCACTCAACAGGAGAGGACATGCAATAATTCAGCGTTGCGCCGTACTTGCACGGGAAATGTGAAACCTTTGTTGTGGAAAATTCCTCAAATTCCATCCCAGAGTGGAATCACGGGCTCACGGGGACGGCGCAGCTCATATCTGGCATTTTGCGTTTCACATTCGGCTTCGCATTTTATTGCATTTTGTGAAAATCCAGGCGAGAGCCGAGATTTTGAATGCGACTGAGACTTAATTAACTTACTTTTAATAGTAAAACTTTGGGCGGAATGTGCAATCTTCTTTTTTATCTTCGAGTCGCGTCGTAACGAGGAAAAACTTTTGCCTTTTGTGCGTATGTTTTCGTTATCCGCTCATGTTCTGTCTTGTCCAACTATGCGCATGAACAATGAACAAAGACAGGGGTTAGGAACTTTCGGCAAATTTTCATTTTCTTTTGCAAATTTTAAAAATCAATTAAAATTGCACAAAGATCGGAGCGAAGCCCGGGCAAGACAAGGGAAAGGCTCAGGTGTGCAATGGCTCAGTGTCTTCGTTTTCGGTGCGAAACTCATTTATTCTTAGAATGCCAACTTTATTATTCTTCTCTACATGTTTATCTGCCTGCCCCTCTCCATCAACGTCTCTCTGCCTTTGCCATGTCTTTCACGGAGCGACGAAGATGTAAAACATAAAATAATGTAAACAAAGCAGTAGGCAAAGCACTTTCTTTGTACTTTCGGTTTCCCGACAAACAAGACAGCAGCCAGTCAGCCGGCAAGAGATAAGTGACCCAACCGCCTTTGGTTCTTTCTTTTCTTGCTATTTCTCATGCTGCTGAGAAAACGCAGGCTGCTGCGTGCTGGGGCCCTCATTAGCAATTCTGATACATGCGAAAACTGAAAAATGATCCTGTTTTCTTTGCATTTCCAGGCGGAGGCAAGCAAGCACGTTTGATGCATGTAATCTCAAACTCATTCTTGTCGCTTGTACGTATCTCGTATCCAGTATCTTCTGATTACTTAATCGACCCATGTCATAATTCTCCGCTTCTAATTTACCCGACCGCCACAGCTCTCACTCCACCCGCAATAAGCAATATGCATAATACGATATTAAATACTAAAAATAGCGGGCAGCAGCTCAACTGGGACTTTCACGGATTTGCATGCAATCCAATTAATTTTGCACTGAGCAGGGAGACGGGATAACGGATAACGGAAAATCTGCAACAGCGGTGATTACTTCCTGGGCTCAGCCGGAGTTCAAACCGGCTGCAACTACGAACCGGCAGAATCCATTCCAATTTGTCATTCACGAGGAAATTGCAGATTAGTTTATGTCATACTGCACACTGATTATTCAACTCTCATAATCATATGCGGAATATGCGTCCATTCCCGGAACGCACGTGTATGAGAACGGAACAGGAACAACGCCTACGCCTGCCTACACAATAACGCGTACTCGGCTCGAGGCGTCGCATGCCAAGGTTTTAAGAAATGCAATGTCGAGAGTTATGAGTTGCGATGAGTGAAATTAAATTAATTTTGTGAATGGAGATGAGCCGCTTGCCATGCCAGCAGTATGGGCCACAACCACGAAGATCAGATACCTCGGAATGAGATCTTCGACGCGACGAGTTCATGTCCTCTCACTCTCACATCTCATCATCGTCGTGCCAAATCATAATTTAATAATCTGGCCATCGCCCTGGCCTCCGACCGACGCGACGCTTCATTGTCTTCATTGTCATGAAAAGATGGCTAATGTTTAGAGGAATTTCGGATCCGACAGATTCTCAGTCTGAGAAACCTCAGATGCCGTTAAAAGAATTGAAGAAATCGCTTTATATCAACATATAACTCATACCAGTTTATGAGTATCGTTTTAAAGTTAATCAAGAACAGTGTTAATTATATTGACTTATGCGACCTCGCGAACTAAAATCAGTCAGGCCATTTCAATCAGAGTTAGCCCCTTTGTGCCATGTGCCATCACGACTTGACTTTGAGTACCAAACTTTGGGACTATTTACATGAATTACATTCAAAACTTTTAATGGCACAGTGTAGTATAGTACAAATATTTAATGGCAATGGCACTAATAAAATAAATAATGCGCATAATCCTTGTTTTATGAAGTTGAATGCTTAAAACCCTCATTTCGCTTTTCATATTGCGTTGTAGTTTTCTTTTATGGACTGCGCCCTTGTCCTTGTCCCTGCAACGACATGGCATCAGCCTCTTGAAATTTGAAATGTAGCCGAGACCGTCACCGAGAATGCTGTAAATCACATCTGCTTGTGTACAAATGTGCTCGCTAATTAAATTAGAAGCTTATGCTTGTAAATGTCATCATAAATATAGCCAAGCCAGCTAAAAATGTTCGTTTTACTTTGTGCCTATGTGATATTATTTTTAGAACATTAGAGCTCTCAGACTGCAAAGTTTCCTATTTGCTTATTTCCCGTTGACTCCTGGCGGCTGGGCCTGGCTTGAATAAAAGATGACAAGTACATCGACAACGACGACTTCTCTTCCCAACTCTCATCATCGTCGTCGTAGGTCTGTTGACACAGTTGCAGGCTACTCACTGCACGAGTAAAGCTTCAGGCACGAAAATTGAATTAAATATTTTTGAGTTGGCTGTTGGTTCTTGTTAAGCCAAGTGCTGCTGTGCTCCAAACGTAAATTGCAAACTATAAACTAAAGTAAAGCACTTTCCGCGAACAGAACAAACCGTCCACGACGACGATAATTTATTATTCATTGTACTGCTCGATGACGTCTCTTCAAAGAACAAACAAGAAACAAGTTGGCTTCTAGTTTCTGTCAACCCATTACGAGCAAATGCTAATAGCATATGGCAATGAAACCAGTAGCCCAACACTTGTGCCATTATGCAATTTGTGTACACAATGCTCGGCTTACTCAGAGTGCTAAATTTCCAGTAAACGCAAACACAAATATAAATTGAATTATGCCTTATTTGTGAGTGTGGCGGGCTTCAGCGTGGTCAAATCACAAAGGCAGTTTAAATCGTATAATTAACGACTTAAAGTTAATTAAAATTCGAATTTACCATCCTTTATTTAATCTTATTTTCCAATAACAAGCAAATTTCAAGCAAGTTCGAGGACGCCGCTCCACGCCTCATATCGCTGGCCAGTCAAAGCCAAAGATGACGACGACGACGCCGGCGTCAAACAACCGCTACGGTCACAGCTACACGCGAGGCTTTTGACCTTGCATCGTCCTAAACGACCGCCGTGCCAAGACAGGTCATCACCATCGCCATAATGCTGTAATTAGCCGAGCTTTCATGATCTGTGAACTAAACATGCTGATAAGGCGCTAACGAGGCAGTTATTCATTTCTGTACACATTTGCCGTGCCCGACCGCCCGACTCAGCTTGACAAAAATTACATTTTGATGAGTTGCATTGAGCAATGAGAATGTGGTGACTGACTGCAACTGCAACTGCGAATACACAATAGACAAAATTAAGAGGAGACTCAAGAAAGGAAAAGAAACATGATACCCGAGCCTGGTTTGGAATACTGTAACTCCGACTATGATTACGAGACCTTGAATTGCCGCAACGACTTCCTTTGTCTTGAGAGTCTACGAATTCTAATCCGTTACTTTGCAGAATTCTTTGAACCCAGGCTCGGACTCTCCGCGAATCGCAAAACTCGATTCAGTTCGGACAATTCTCAAGTTTCGAGTTTCGACAGTTTCGAGGTGCAACAAACAAAAACAACTGAGCCGAGATTTATGTCGGTCCATTGTACTCATGCTCCAGATTCGGGTCCCACTATGACGCAACACGCAGCGCAATGCAATGCCCCGTCGTCAGTATTTGTGTTTGTGTGTAAACGAGCCAATAAACTCAATAAATTCTGATCAGCTCCAACTTACTTGTCCGTGTCTGTAACTTGTTCGAATCTTTCCGTGCAGTCGCAGTGATTGTGATTCTTGGCACAATGACAAAACTTTGGCTCCAACTTCTTTAGAAGATAAACCGACACGCACAGGCCCGCACGTACAGGGCACAGATCACAAGTAAACTGTCAACCAACTCGATGAAAGCACAAAGACCAGACTCATCAGACGAGACTAGACCAACTTTTGCTGCAGATAAGACACGGGAGTAATAAATCGTGTTAATCTTGCCCGAGTGTTCCGTTAAGTGGACAAGGACAACAATTACAACACTTGGAGATGAAGATATCGTGCGTACAGCGATAGCGTAATGCGATGCGTAACCGAAGGAGTACGCGTGCGAGTGGATGACCCAAATGAAGACCCGACTCACTACAGGACGATGAAAGCGGAGAGTACGGCACGCTGCTGGCTGATCGGTGCACGAGATAAAGAAACAATGTGAAAGAGTGTATTTATGGAGCGCAGATGCACAGAAGTAGAAGTAGAGCTCAACTGAAACTGAACCGTTTCTCAAGCGACTCAACTTGACTCTAAACTCTAGCTTAGCTTAGCAGCTTGACTGACTTAACTTCGCGTTCGCCTTGTTCGCTCTGAGTTTCTGCTGCCGCTGGAAATGTGCTTGCAGTTGCAGTTAGTTGTGGCAGGAGCCTTGCAGTGAATGAAATATTAATAATAGCGTATGCATTCTTAATCTCTTAACTTAACCAAGCACCAGCAACGGCAGCAGCAGAACAAAGTCCAGTTCAGCTTACGTAAGAAACGGGTACGCACAACCGTAAGACTGCTAGAACAGAAACAGAAACAATAAAACCAAAGACCAAAAGGCATCGCAATCGCATCACATTTCACATTTTACGTTTCAATGTAGAGCGATAAAAATAAAAATGAAATGTGTTTCATTTTGTGCGTGTGCATTGCAATGCATTACATCATCGACTAATGGACTAAATGGGCGAACGACGAACCAGCGGATGCAGCAGTCCAGTCCGGTATCGTATCGTGTCCGAAAACCCACAACTCGAACTCATATCGCAGTTCATGTTGCCCGTATCTCGGACCTTGGGTCTTGGGCACAGGCATAGCGTAAAACACAGCATGCTGACGATGCTGTTGTTTATTTTGGCTTTCTGGTCAATTCCAGTGTCTTAGGAGACCAGTCCAGCAGGAATCGGAATTAAACTCAAGCTCGAGCTTAGCTTATGCTTAATCCAGTGCTCGCAGTACTCGTATTCGTAGTATTACGTATTTATGAGTCACAATGCAGGCAGGCCAAAAATAGAAGCAATTATTATTAGCAATGGTATTAGCCCACAACCCCGAATGGAAATGGAAATGTTAAATGAAATGAAACAATTTACTGTACTGTAGTAATGCTGTACACGATTGCGTGTCGTGGTTTTTAAATAAAGTACGTACTAAAATAGTTTGGGCTCGCGTTACTCGTGAGGTTGTGAACTCATGTGGGAGGATAAAGTTCAGAATGGCCTGCATTAATTAGTGCGCGCACTACTCAACTCAAAGGGCTGACTAATTGTTTTCCGGATCAACTGCACTGCAATGACGTACTTTAAACCATGCAGGCTTTACGTAGTAATTAGTAATGAGCAGATCAAGTAAAGAAGTAGCAACAAATTGCGCATGGTGAATGCATGCATGCACGCAGGGCGAAGGCAAATTAGCGATTCCCATTGACGTTTATTGAAAGGATACGCAGTGCAAATGTAAGAAATGACAATTTTGTCAGATGTCAACGCTTAATAGAGCAATGATCTGCTGAAATGGACCCATCCATTGGTCCAATTATGGCCTATGGCGTAATTCGGTTCGTTCATCCCTTCTCATTTCATCTGGCATGCAAGCCGATGCCAAACACTGGGGCCTGGATGCCTGGAGCGTGTCAACGCACCCGTGAACGGAAGATACTTTTACGAAGAATGCACAGGCCGCAGGCAAACATTCCATTATCCAAATTGCAAATGAAATGTTTATCCGTTCACGTTGACGTTCACATTTCGCATTTCCCATTCACAATTTCTTTCTCCTTTTCTGTGTTTGTGTTTGTATTTACACTTCTTTGCTTGACTTGCTTTGCAGTAGCCACTCAGAAGAAGGTGACGAAGTGGGAAGATAAATAAGGAAAGTGGGTTAATCTCATACGAAGCCTGGAGTCAGTCAATTCAGAGGCGTGAACGTGAAGTGCGATACAAATTGTCACATCTCATCTCAATCGCAGACGCGGACGCGGACGCGGACGCAGACGTCGAAGTATCGCTCACAGCCAGTCACACAATCGCGTGCAATCGATGAATCACATCGTGTCGCGGAGGAGAAAATAAAACACTTTCGGCAATGTGTCACATTCTGTTCAGTGGTTCAATTCAGTTTATGGAAATCGATTCCGACGCTGAATGCGCGATTACAAAAACGTGCCCACCCGTCTTTGCGTGCTTTTTTCCTGAATGTCAGCCCCAATTTTAGAATTTGAGGGCTTGCCTTTCAGCCGTTTCAGCGTTCAGCCTTTGAAATCTAGACCATGCTTAGGACGAAACCTAAGCCGACCTGATTTTAATCACATCTCGCTTGGCGTAGGCTCAGGCTTAATTCATTCATTCTCGGGGACTCTACGTCGTGCTCGCGGGAAGGCAAGGCCACAATTAGATTTTTAGCGGATGCTGCTGCGTAAATACATGGAAAACTCATCAGCGTTAATTAAGTTTTCGGTTTGCGTCTTGTGATAAAGCAGTTTCAACAAACTACTGGATTTGTGTTTGGGGTAAAAACAGTAGCGAGTCGTCCGTCCATCCAACATTCAAGGCGAAACAAAAACCAAGCATGAAGTAAACACGTTCGACCCTCCATCATCATCAATCAAATCAGCCACAGTGCAGTACAACACAGCACCTTGGACTACATGCATAATGAATGTACAAGTGTGGACAACACACCAGAACGCACACACAGAACAGACACTTTATCACTTTCACCACCGTACTAATTTGCAAAGTAAATAAACGCAGCACGGCACACTATGACTGTGTGGCCCAGCCGTCAGTTCTAATTTATTAGGACTTTCACCTTGTAATAAAACCCAACGCCGCCGCAAAGATACGGTTCAAGATCCCCGCATGCACGCACACAGAAAGACGACGAGGTGAAAGGCGTGGAGAGTTTGAATTCTTTTATTTAAACTCCCACTCGCATTTGAATTTTAAATTGGTTCCGGCGGCTTGCTCAACCTTAACCGCAGCTCAGACGAGAAATGCAACGCAAAAAACGTAATGCTGTTTTCTTTTATCCAAATCCTCACTCCTTTTAAGTGAAAGTCAATTTGTTAGTGTAGACGGCTTGTTTTATTTCACCGCAGCGCAGCGCATGAAAACTTCGCATTCGCACTTCCTTCCCGATTCCGATTCAAATCATCGCCTTGCCGTGCCATGCTCAAGGGAATCGAAGAAATAAGGATGAAACTCCTTCAAACACGATCAATGATCAATGAGTGCTGTGCTAAGTCAGTTCAATGGTCGAATTCAAGTTCTCGAATGAACCTAATTTGCATTCGCTTCAATTTGTATCGCTTTCGTGCCCGTACCTTTCTCGTGTAGAATTATAATATTCATTTCAGGTTTGACCTTCGACGAAATTCACAGCATTCAAGAAAATCACGAATATCACGAACTTTAGGGCTTACGGCAAGACAAGTCCGAAGTCCGGATGATATAACGTGGCAGTCGCAGCAAATAAATGAATGAATGACCTGGAACTGGCAACTGAAGTTTGGCAAGGCAAGGTTATGGAAATGAAGACAGAACACAGATGCAGAAACTAAGTCAAGGTTCAACTCAAAATCAAATCACCGTCTGTCACGTCAATTGCTCAATTAAATTCCGCATCCGCAGTCACACTCGTGTTCGTAGTTCGTGTCCACGCAATGAACCGCGCAGTGAGCTTTCACCAGCAAATTGTCCAACAGAGCAAAAGCAAGCAGGAAATGTGGGTCAAAGAACGTTCTGTGTACGCAAGCTTTTTATAACCTTCGTCCTTGTCCGAGGCGCGTCCCTCGTAAGCCGTAAAACGTAGCCTAGCCAAAACCAACTACAAACCGCCGAAAGGAAGAAAGAGCAGGAAGTGGAGCAGAAAAACATTCATTTTTGGTACGACGTACGCGTACGAAAGCGGAACGCGGATTGCCAACCGGAATTCAAGAACAAGGCCCTGGCAAGTACGCCGAGGATGGTGAGTCAAGGTGAGAAACCCTCATTTAAAAATCAATACACGTACGCAGTACGCATCACATTGGAATGCGTCGCTTGCCAAAACTCATCGCCAGGTCCTGCTTTCTCTTTCTCCAGGAGAAGGAGAAAGAAGAAGGAAATCAAAGCAGATAAAAGGATCATTACATCAAAACACTTATTCGTGACGTGCCGTCTTCTCTTCTCATGTCGCATTTTTTTGGCGTTTTCCTCGTCGGATTCGGAAATTGAAATGATTCTCATTCAGAATGCGAGAAAGAACCGACTCCTATTGCGATTCAGTGCGAAAGCAATGCAATGAAACAAAATGAGATGGGATACGATTTTTAAACGCTCGTTTCCTTCCTCTTAAAAGAAAAACTGCGCCGTGCATTGGCTCAGAAGAGTTTCTTTGAATGCAGTGCAAAATACAAACATCGCACGTAATTCAATCCTTGAGTAAACAAGCTCGTTCCTCGAGCAGGTAATTACCTTTATTATTTCTCTACCGAATCTTCTCGCAATTCGCATTCGCATCACTCAACCGAGACGAAACTGTAAATCCGTACCCGTAAATAGCAAAATCGCAAGTTGGAAATTGCAGTAGCGCGCCGTGCCGTGCCACTTCCGAATAACGTCTGAGTACGAGTTCAATGAATTCCCAGGACGGAAAATCACAAATTAAGAACAGAACAACAAAACAGCGAAGGCAAAAGCACAAGCTTTCTCAAAGTTTTAATAAGTAAGGAGAAAAACTTCTGCTCCGAGCCTTCATATTTAGCAAGCTGTAAACGTAAAAGTAAATGCGTGTCAAAGAAAATTAATGTTGCTGTAATTACGTGTATATGAGCCAAAGTTCAAAGTTCAAAGTCATAAATTATACACAAGTCTATTTATGTTGTTATTTGTTCATTGTTGCAATTGCTGCACTGCAAACTGCAAATTAACTCAACCTTTCGCCTCACATCGTGTGGAATCGTGTCGCTATCGCGCACTCAACGCAATGGCGTGTCGTGGGATTGGCATTTAAGCCTCAGCCCAAGCCCAAGTCAAGCCATCATAGCTGCTGGCAGTAAAATAAGGAAATGGAAATAGGAAACGTATGTGGGACATTTGCATTTATTCGCATTTAACATTTGACATGATACGCATTACTTACGCTTATGAATACGAATACGTTGCTATTACGCATGCACTCGTAAGTTGCAGAGCACACAAAATACAAAGAGCAATTTACTGCTCGTAAATGGCTACATTGTGAACATGTCAAAGAATCGAATGAATACGAATGGGCGTGTGACATGTGGAAGCTTTGTTACGCTGAATTGCTGCATGTATGAATATTTGACCTCTCCCTGTTTTCTGATGCGCTGCGCCTCATTTGCATTAGTATGGGCCTGCCTGCAAGAATTTTGCAATCTTCGTCTGTGTCTGTGCAGACAAAGGAAGCCCAGCATCCGACTCTCAACAAAAAATCGCATCGAATCTTATCGTGACAAGATCCGTCCGTTCGCATTGCAACAAGAATTCAGGAATTTCGTCTGCGTCTGCGATCTGTCCACACTTTCAATTCAGCCGATAAATGCCTGATGCCTAGCCACTGAGAACTAGAATTAGCATAATTACAGCCACAGCCGTAGCCACTGCACGCAGGCAGCAGGGTCATGAATATTCATAACTCATACAAACCACTGCGAAAATTTTGCAATACTTTCGTACTCTTACTCGTCTATCGTGCAGTGCAGTGCTGCTATTAATTTAATTCAATTATGAATGAATTATGAATGATGGATGTCTATCCCATGACTTTATTTCTTTCTTTGAATTTGTAAGCAATTTGTACACACACATGGTATGCGTGGTTTCGGTTTGGGTTTATTTAGACACAAATGTGGATAGACCGTGGCAATAAATAAAAATGATGCTGCACTTCTTTTCTTTACTGCTCGTAGTCCGTATTCATCATCCATCAAACCAAACTCAAATACAAAACTCAAATATTTGAAGTGGTGAAGAATGCGTGAAAATTCTTTTACACCGTGCGCGCGGAAAGTAGGCCATGAGTTACATTAATTATATGGCAATTAAAGAATGAGCGAATGAATGGCTGCGCTGTGCACTGCGAACGCAAACTTACGTCCATGTCTAACGTCTCATTTAACCATACAAAAATAGAGAACATGTGCGCATGACTATGATTATGGCTCAATTAAGTTCACAGCAAGAAACTTGGCAGGCAGCATCGTCTGCACTGTAATTGCAATTTAGTAATGATCACTGAAGTCGACTTCGAATTCGTAATCGTAAATCATTACTATAATTAGCATTTCGCATTTGCTAAAGGATTGAGCGAGCGTCTTGCGTCAGAATTCCGGCCGAAGATGATACAAATGTGCAAATGACTAATGGCTGCCTGTGGATGATGCCCGAGGTGACTAACAACTGACAAACTGACCTCCTGCGCAGCGTCATCCGATCCATGAGCTGCATGTCCTCGCGCTCAACCTGCTCCTCGTGTATGATGCGCTCCAGCATGTGAATTTTCAACATTTTGAGGCAGTTTGCAGTTTTTCTCGAACTTTGTAATTTGCAACGAATTTCACCGATTCTGATACGATGCACGAATTTCACAATAATTTACAATTCGATGTCGACGTCGCTGGTGTCAAGAAACTCTCACTGCTCACTCAAATGACCACAACCAGAACAGAACACGACGACGACAAGGGCCAAACCGGCAGGCAAAATGCAACAGCTCGAAAGCTCTTTCAAACACACGCGTCACAACACACAATGAAGCAATTTGGGCAATTTCGAACTGTTTCTGAACTAAGGCATTCAAAACCGCATGCACGCATGCAATGCGATGCAAAATGAAAACGGAAGCTTGAGCTTCAGCCACTCTGAACTGAGCGCCGTGCTCTTAAATGGTCAGTTAAGGTCAATATTGTTATCTCGACTGCCAACCAAGACCAACTGCACCTGCCCTGCACTCAGCTTTGTCTCACTCGACTGAATTCACTCGCAGAACACAAAAAGATAATCTTGCCACCAGGCCAAGCCAAGATTTCTATTATTTAAAACAATGCACAGGTGAATATGCTTGCACTGCACCAGTTAAACCAGCCACTAGTGTGAAGAAATGAAGAAACTCTGCACTGTTTCACTTTCAATGCTCAATAAATCTTTGCCAGCACTGATGTGCTGCTGCTACTGTGATGATGGAAAGTTTGCATGCGATTGTCTCGCTATTCGCTCGTGATGCGTATCCTCCTCTGAACAAAGACAAAGCCATGCAGTACGCTGAAATGTGATCTGTCCAACGTAGAGCAATGAGCACTGATGACTGCGATGGAGTGTAGTGCGGTGTGGAGTTATGAATTAATCGCTAATCACAAAGTCGGAGATTTTGTTCACGTTTGCAATTTCGAGAGGCGATTCCCTCAGGACAAAACTTAAGCTTGGTTTGACTGCATACTACGTTATTCACGAGCACCCAGCACAAAAACAATGGATATGCGAATAAGAATCCATTTCCTATTTTTCAAGTCGAGTCGAAGTGTCAGAAAAAATTCTGTAAAGAGAAACTAGCGCAAAAACACGTCGCAAGACGAAAAAATGTGATGTGGAAGTAGCAGCGGTTTAAGTTTTTGTTTTTGCTGGGTAACTGTACACTAAACACGTGCACAATGTTTTTGAACCCAAGAACCCTCTTTGCTTGATGTTTTGAAGTTTAATGAATTAATAAAACACTGAGTTACAGTTTTACGTTTTACGAGCACAAATGTCGAAATTCAAAGAAATCGCAGTCGTAGTCGTAAACGTAAGCTGTAAAATAAATTCGGCGTGCAGTGCAGCGGTTAGCAGAGCACAGTGCTGGCTTTCGGGTCGGCTGCTTCCTTTGACTCGACTTGGCTTGTGCTTAAACAGAATACGAATTTTACGAACACGAGTACGAATGCCAAACTAAATGAGACTGGCTCAGATATTTAATGGTGCAACTTGCAACTATCGTAGTATTATTTCCACGCCCGCGTTGCACAATTTTATACTGCGACTGCACTCGATTAAATTTGAAGTTAAAATTGACTGACTGTGTCCACAACCACTCTAGTACGAGTGCCAACGCGAGAATAGCGAAGAAACAGGCAATGAGTAGCAGTGCTCATGTAAGCGTTTGTACGTACGCATTCACTATTAACGATTCACACTCACACGTTCATGTTTTTCAGTCAGTAACTCAACCCAGACCAGGCCAGGCTTGGACTCAAGATTAAGAAAAGAAATCTCAGTCTAGCCTCTACGCATTGCAATACTGCAAACTGCCTTGTCTTGAGTGTCATATTTCAAGACGATGGTGGTACGGCACCGCCACAGCTACGGCCGAAGCCACAGCATAGCACGCACGCATTAAAGCAGCGTGCGATTCAGAAATAAATCACAGGAGACCACAGGAACATTAATAAATCAATAAAATGATGGCCACATATCACAAGAATAAAGTGAACCACCGCAATGCAGTGCAGTTCAGTTCAATCAGAAGACCAGCTCGTATGAAACTGCATGTTCGCTTAATGTGCTCGTAAACCGTAAAACGAACCATGGAAAATTGGTCGAAAATATTTCATTGCTTGAATGGCACGACATCGATTCGGTTGTCACTCGCCCATGAGCCAGAAATCCAGCAACCATGAGACACGACCACGAGTCGAGTTTGTGTTCGAGTCAATGACATTCAAGATGTTGAGGATAACTGATCTTGAAATCACCCCACCAAAGACCGTGGAGACCCTCTATGGACGTGAGAAAGACGAAAGCATTAAATGAATGAGTTATCGATTCGACTACCAATCTGCACTGCACGTCACCAACAATGAGCAATTGGCAATTAAAATTACTACTACTACAATTTGAATAATGTAAATGGTAAATGCAAATAAAGCAATCTGGTAGAGTGAAGTCATTATGTCTCGTCGCATCGTGATTTGTGATGTATCATTTTGATCTCACGTGAGATTACCGCTTCGCTTGTAATCCATTATTACGGTGCTTCTCGCTACTGCGCTGCATTCAAGCTCGGAGCTTCCGCTATTAATCATCGTCCGTCATCCGCGATCACAGCGGGCAAACGCAAAGGCGAAGTCATGCCACACACAACGCAAAAGCATGAAGACGAGTGTGAACGGTACAAGAAAAGGCGCAAAGCAAAGCAAAGCTCCCAACGATTTTGCATTTGATATTCGCAATTTGCATTGCTACCCCGCAAAAATTTCGTACTCGTGCTTGAGTGTTCTTTAATGGCCGCCCCTCGTGGCAAAGATTTGAATTTGCATTATTTACATTTTGCATTCACAAAGGCTAAAATGGCAATTTGCATTCATTACGGCTACTACGGTCAGCCATGATCTGCACTTTCTGTAAAGCACGCACAGCACGCGAAGCAAAGTCAAGCCAAGCCATAAACCAAGCTCATTGAGACGTTGGAAGAAAAGGTAAACAAAATAAACGTGCGGTGATTTGTGTAGGTTCAACGCATGCGAATGCAATGCACAAAGATTCGAGCTTTGAGTTTCGAACGATTAGGATTTATGATTTCGGAGTTTCAGCACGTGCTACAAGAAAAGTTGCCCGTTTCCGATGTTTTTGTGCGACGCACAAAATCAGATCCCACAAAAATTGAAATATGTACAAAACGATACAGCATGAATACAAAATCATACTCATATTGAGCTTCCCATTCAGCAGCGTTCAGCAGAAACTCTGTGCAAACAGAGTGCACCGAACCGCGAGACGAGGACTTTGTGGATGGGACCGTGTTCTCTGTCGTAGCACGTCAAAATCCCCTTTCCAACTGCCCCCTCCCAAATCCCCCCTGTCAACTGGCCCCCGTCATTTGCCCCTAGTCAACTGCCCCCTGCGTCAACTGCTACTGAACTGCAGTCCAGTTCTGGCAAAGAAGTCCTTTAAAGTTGTATTTACTCCTCTCTTCAGCATCTTCTCTGCGAGCTGATAAGGCCGAGAG